>BSBK01003110.1:2500-107500 GCA_027943335.1 Chamaecyparis obtusa | reverse complement strand
TTTAAGGGAATGCCCATGTGGCTTTGCATATTGTAATTCTGAAAGTTTGTAATTCCACATTTGTGGAGATAATAAGAAGCCAATTTTCTGTTCTTGCATATTATTGTTGTTGTTTCTCTATTTCTGTTATGTGTTTGTGGTATTAAGGGGAGCACCCTTCATCAAGTGGTATCAGAGCAGGAGTTCTTGAGTGTGTAAACAGATCGCCGACTGTGAGGCAGTTTGCACCAGGGCCGTGGCTAGGGTTTCAGCGCGCATCGCAAAAATGCCTCCACGAAGGGAACGTGGTGGAAGAGCTGGTGTTGTAACACCTGAGGTTAGAGAGCTGCAGAGACAAGTGCGAGCATTGTAAGAAGAAATTCGCAGAGGAATGAATCTTAATGTCAGAGATGAAAGCGAGGATGAAGCCGAAAAAGAATATCAAGAAGGGGAAGCTGAAATTGTGAACCAGGAGGAAGAAAGACTTTTTCGGGCGATTTCCAAGATTGGGAAAAGACCTAAGATTGAGGTTCCTACATTTTCTGGAAATCTTAACACAGAGGAATTGATCAACTGGATCAATGAATGTGAGGAGTATTTTGAGTACGAAGATGTTGAGGATCCTGATAGGGTCAAATTTGCGAAAGCCAGATTGAAAGGTCATGCGAAGATCTGGTGGCAAGAAATTCAATTAGAGCGAAATAGAAGAGGGAAAGATAAAATCACAAGATGGGATCGGATGGTGGATAAATTGAAGCGACAGTTCATTCCTGTTGATTATGAGCTTGACCTACTAAAGAAAATGCAGAGTTTGAAGCAAGCGGGAAGATCTGTTCAAGAGTATACAGAGGAGTTCTACCGACTTCTCATCAGAACAGGCCATGCAGAAGCTGATAAAGAGAAAGTTGCCTGATACCTTAATGGATTAAGACCAAGCATTCAGGAGGAGCCGAATCTGGTTTGAATGAACAGTATTGAAGAGGCATACCAGTTTGCCCTAAAAGTAGAGGAAAAGCTGAACAAGAAGTTTGAGAGCAGACAAAACGGAAGAGGTCATGGTGGACGATCTGGTGGACGGTCATATGGTGGCTGAAATGAAGATTCGAAAAAGAAGGATGAGGCCAGTAGCAGTCCGAATCAGCGAGGAAATAATTCCAATCATTTCCAGGATCAGAATAATAGAAATCAGAGAGGAAGAGGAAGAGGACAAGGATCTGGAAGAGGTGGCTTCCGTGGAACATGTTTTCACTGTGGAGAAGAAGGTCATAGGGCATTTGAATGTCCTCAGCGCCAAGGCAGAACAGACAGGAGAAATGAAGGCCAGGCCAGAGTTCCACATATAGATAAAGATGCCAGATCATCAAATTCTAAAGATGCTAAGAGAGGAGAAACGTTGATTAACAGAAGAGTCCTGTTGAGTGGTGAAAATGAACCTGAGCAAAGGAGGAGCCTATTTCGCACTAGATGCAAGTGTGAGGGTAAATTCTATGATGTGATTATCGATAGTGGAAGCACTAACAATTTGGTGTCAGAAGAGATGGTGGCAAAGTTGAAGCTCAAGAGACAGAAACACCCACATCCATATCGGATTGCCTGGGTGCAGGATGACCACAAGGTCATGGTCAGTGAACAGTGCCTGGTAAAGTTCAAGATCGGCGGGTACCAAGATGAGGTACTATGTGATATCATCTCTATGGATGCATGTCATATGTTGTTAGGTAGACCGTGGTAGTTTGACAGATGTGCTATACATGATGGTCGTGCGAATACGTATTCCCTGACAAAGGATGGAGTGCGACATAAGCTAAAACCATTGAAGGAGACTGAAGAAAAGGTATGTGGTAATGCAAGGATAACTTTTGTTGATGGAAGAAATTTCCTAGATGGTATGAGGCATGAGCATGTATGTTTTGCTTTAATTCCAAAAGCTGGTAAAGAGGAAGTAGAAGATGTTCCTGTAGAAGTTGCAGATTTGTTGAATGAGTTTCAGGATATTGTATCTGATAACGTGCCTGATGGATTACCACCAGTCATGAAGATCAGTCATCAGATGGACTTGATCCCAGGAGCGAGTTTGCCGAATAAGGCAGCACACAGAATGACACCTACAGAAAGTGAGGAGTTGAACAAACAAGTACATGAACTGTTACAGAAAGGATTGATCCGTGAGAGTCTGAGTCCCTGTGCTATACCAGCAGTATTAGCACCAAAGAAGAATGGAGAATGGAGGATGTGTACAGATTCCAGAGCAATAAACAAAATCACAATCAAGTATAGGTTTCCATTGCCACGAATGGATGATATTATGGACTGTTTGAGTGGAGCTGTGTATTTCTCAAAGATAGATCTGAAAAGTGGATATCATCAGATTCGGATCAGAGAAGGAGATGAATGGAAGACTGCCTTCAAGACAAAGGAAGGACTGTATGAGTGGTTAGTCATGCCTTTTGGGCTAACCAATGCACCAAGCACTTTCATGCGGCTCATGAACGAGGTTCTAAAAGAATTTCTAGGTAAGTTTGTCATTGTTTACCTAGATGATATTCTGATATTTAGTAAGACATTGGAGGAGCATATGATGCATATTCGTATGGTATTTGAGAAGCTGAGAGAAGAGAAATTGTTGATTAATTTGAAGAAGTGCAGTTTTGTGAAGAAAGAGTTGGTGTATTTGGGGTTTGTAGTTTCAGGAGAAGGTCTAAAAATGGACCCAGAGAAGGTACAGGCTATCCTTGAATGGCCTACTCCAAGGAATGCTACCGAGGTAAGATCTTTTCATGGTCTAGCTAGCTTTTACAGAAAGTTTATCAAAAATTTTAGCAGTATTTCTAGACCCTTGACTGAAACAATGAGAGGGGATAGAAAAGAGTTTAAGTGGACTAATGGGGCAGAAAAGAGTTTCCAATTATTGAAACAAAAAGTTACAGAACAACCTGTTTTAGCACTTCCAGATTTTAATAAGGTGTTTCAAGTAGATTGTGATGCTAGTGGTACTGCAATAGGAGCTGTTATAAGCCAAGAAGGTAAACCTATTGCTTATTTCAGTGAGAAGTTGAATGATGCCAAGAGAAAATATTCTGTTTATGATCAGGAATTCTATGCTATAGTTCAAGCATTAAAGAAGTGGAGACACTATTTGCTTCCTAAGGAGTTTGTTTTGTATACTGATCATCAAGCTTTGCAATATTTGAATAGTCAAGGAAAGTTAAATCAAAGGCATTTGAAATGGGTTGAATTTTTGCAGAGTTATACATTTGTTTTGAAACACAGGAGTGAAAAGTCTAATAGGGTTGCAGATGCTCTTAGCAGAAGGCAACTATTGCTGACAGAAATGCAGATTGAAGTGGTTGGGTTCAAGGAACTCAAGAATTTGTATCCAGAAGATCCTGATTTTGGTGAAGCTTGGAAAGCTTGTACAGAACCTGTTACTCTAGACAGGACAAAATGGTTGGATTTCATCATCCAGGATGATATGCTATTCAGAGGGAGTCAGTTGTGCATTCCACGAAGTTCTATGAGGGAGAATCTCATCAAGGAGAAGCATAGCGGAGGATTGGCTGGACATTTTGGTCATGATAAAACCCTTGGTTTGGTTAGTGAGAATTATTATTGGCCACAATTGCAGCAAGATGTGAAGAAGTTTGTACAGAGTTGCAGAGTATGTCAGATGGCGAAAGGAGTGACGCAGAATATAGGGTTGTATCAGCCATTACCTGTACCAGAGAAGCCTTGGGAGGATATCAGCATGGACTTTGTTCTTGGTTTACCGAGGACTCAGCGGGGACATGATTCAATTTTTGTGGTAGTTGACAGATTTTCAAAGATGGCACATTTCATTCCCTGCAAGAAGACTAATGATGCTGTTCATGTAGCAGAATTGTTTTTCAGAGAAGTAGTGAGACTTCATGGTTTGCCAAAGACCATAGTTTCAGATCGAGACACTAAGTTTGTTGGATATTTCTAGCGTACATTATGGAAGAAGTTGAAGACAGATTTAAAGTTCAGTTCATCACATCATCCACAGACTGATGGACAGACAGAGGTGGTGAATAGGAGCTTGGGAAATTTACTGAGATGTTTGGTTGGAGATAAGCCAACAGGATGGGATTTGATTTTACCACAGGCAGAATTTGCATACAATAATTCTGTCAACAGGAGCACTGGTAAATCACCATTCCAGATTGTATATGGAAGTAGTCCAAGAAATGCATCTGAATTGAGGAAGATAGATAAAGGAGAAATAAGTAGTGGTGAAGCTGAGAATTTTGCAGAACACTTGAAGAACATCCATGAAGAGGTGAGGAAACATATTACCAAAATGAATGCACAATATAAGGCTAAGGCAGATGAGAAAAGGAGGTATAAAAAATTTTAAGTTGGTGACGAAGTCATGGTTCATTTGCGGAAGGAGCGGTTTCCAGTTGGTACATATAACAAGCTGAAAATGAAGAAGTTTGGACCATGTAGGATATTGAAGAAGCATGATTCAGGAAATGCATATGAGGTAGAATTGCCTACTGAGCTAAATATTTCACCAGTGTTTAACATTTCAGATCTGACAGAGTATCATGAAGGAGGTGTTGAAGATGAGATCACAGCAGCACAGTGGAGTATTCCAGCAACTAGTTCAGACACTAAGGAGATCGAAGATATACTGGACAGTCGTGTTGGCAGAAGCACAAGGAACAGGACATATGAAGAATATCTAGTCAAGTGGAAAGGACGACCTGTTGAAGATTCATCATGGCTGACAAAGGAGGAGGTTAGCCGTCTTGGTTTTCCTCTGCACACCTGAGTCGTGACAGGGTCACTTCTCAAATTACCCCGGGTGTCTGATGCAGGAGCATCCTGGGTGTAAGAGTAATCTTGCATCACCCAAAAATATTTCTATTTTTGTATTCAATAAGGGCTATTTTGTGCAGAGCTGCTATTTATGAAAAGTTACTATTTTTGGTAATTTTGGTATGTGCTCAGAATGATCTGATTTCTTTCTTGGAGGTTCATTTTGGTCATATAAGTCTGCCAGTAAAGTTTCATTGCCAGATCAAGTGTATATTGGAAGATATTGAAGATTTTCGGTATTGGCAGTAGGGTACAGAAACTTCGAACTCAGTTTTGAAGGCTTTAGAGGCCCCGGATGAGGTCGAATTTTGGGCTGAATGAAGCTTACTTAATTCAAGCGTTGTAGAACTCCTCGCGCCCTTTCCGAAATGGGGTTACAATAGTCAATCGGGTCAACTGGTGATGACTTATGGTCTTCGGAAGTTGGGTCACCTGAAATGGCGGAAAATGATTTTTCTTCAAAATTTCTGTTCGGGTTTCAAAGGTTATCTTGAGCCGACTATGATATAATAAAATGTAAAATAAAATAATTCTAAGTTTGGTCGGCCTTATTGGCTAAAATTCTGGAACCTTCCCAGGCGGTGGAAAATTGCCTATATAAGGAAGGCTGTATTATTGTCTTAGGCAGTTCAGAATAGTTCTGGGTAGTAGATCTGAGTAATAGTTCGAGGCTTTGTCCTACAGAATATTGTAAAGGAATGCCCATGTGGCTTTGCATATTGTAATTCTGAAAGTTTGTAATTCCACATTTGTGGAGATAATAAGAAGCCAATTTTCTGTTCTTGCATATTATTGTTGTTGTTTCTCTATTTCTGTTATGTGTTTGTGGTATTAAGGGGAGCACCCTTCATCAAGTGGTATCAGAGCAGGAGTTCTTGAGTGTGTAAACAGATCGCCGACTGTGAGGCAGTTTGCACCAGGGCCGTGGCTAGGGTTTCAGCGTGCATCGCGAAAATGCCTCCACGAAGGGAACGTGGCGCAAGAGCTGGTGTTATAACACCTGAGGTTAGAGAGCTGCAGAGAGAAGTGCGAGCATTGCAAGAAGAAATTCGCAGAGGAATGAATCTTAATGTCAGAGATGAAAGCGAGGATGAAGCCGAAAAAGAATATAAAGAAGGGGAAGCTGAAATTGTGAATCAGGAGGAAGAAAGACTTTTTCGGGCGATTTCCAAGATTGGAAAAAGACCTAAGATTGAGGTTCCTACATTTTTTGGAAATCTTAACCCAGAGGAATTGATCGACTAGATCAATGAATGTGAGGAGTATTTTGAGTACGAAGATGTTGAGGATCCTGATAGGGTCAAATTTGTGAAAGCCAGATTGAAAGGTCATGCGAAGATCTGGTGGCAAGAAATTCAATTAGAGCGAAATAGAAGAGGGAAAGATAAAATCACAAGATGGGATCGGATGGTGGATAAATTGAAGCGACAGTTCATTCCTGTTGATTATGAGCTTGACCTACTAAAGAAAATGCAGAGTTTGAAGCAAGCGGGAAGATCTGTTCAGGAGTATACAGAGGAGTTCTACCGACTTCTCATCAGAACAGGCCATGCAGAAGCTGATAAGGAGAAAGTTGCCCGATACCTTAATGGATTAAGGCCAAGCATTCAGGAGGAGCTGAATCTGGTTCGAATGAACAGTATTGAAGAGGCATACCAGTTTTCCCTAAAAGTAGAGGAAAAGCTGAACAAGAAGTTTGAGAGCAGACAAAACGGAAGAGGTCATGGTGAACAATCTGGTGGATGGTCATATGGTGGCCGAAATGAAGATCCGAAAAAGAAGGATGAGGCCAGTAGCAGTCCGAATCAGCGAGGAAATAATTCCAATCATTTCCAGGATTAGAATAATAGAGATCAGAGAGGAAGAGGAAGAGGACAAGGATCTGGAAGAGGTGGCTTCCGTGGAACATGTTTTCACTGTGGAGAAGAAGGTCATAGGGCATTTGAATGTCGTCAGCGCCAAGGCAGAACAGACAGGAGAAATGAAAGCCAGGCCAGAGTTGCACATATAGATGAAGATGCCAGATCATCAAATTCTGAAGATGCTGAGAGAGGAGAAACGTTGATTAACAGAAGAGTCCTGTTGAGTGGTGAGAATGAACCTGAGCAAATGAGGAGCCTATTTCGCACTAGATGCAAGTGTGAGGGTAAATGCTATGATGTGATTATCGATAGTGGAAGCACTAACAATTTGGTGTCAGAAGAGATGGTGGAAAAGTTGAAGCTCAAGAGAGAGAAACACCCACATCCATATCGGATTGCCTGGGTGCAGGATGACCACAAGGTCATGGTCAGTGAACAGTGCCTGGTAAAGTTCAAGATCGGCGGGTACCAAGATGAGGTACTATGTGATATCATCTCTATGGATGCATGTCATATGTTGTTAGGTAAACCGTGGCAGTTTGACAGATGTGCTATACATGATGGTCGTGCGAATACGTATTCCCTGACAAAGGATGGAGTGCGACATAAGCTAAAACCATTGAAGGAGACTGAAGAAAAGGTATGTGGTAATGCAAGGATAACTTTTGTTGATGGAAGAAATTTCCTAGATGGTATGAGGCATGAGCATGTATGTTTTGCTTTAATTCCAAAAGCTGGTAAAGAGGAAGTAGAAGATGTTCTTGTAGAAGTTGCAGATTTGTTGAATGAGTTTCAGGATATTGTATCCGATAACGTGCCTGATGGATTACCACCAGTCAAGAAGATCAGTCATCAGATGGACTTGATCCCAAGAGCGAGTTTGCCGAATAAGGAAGCACACAGAATGACACCTACAGAAAGTGAGGAGTTGAACAGACAAGTACATGAACTGTTACAGAAAGGATTGATCCGTGAGAGTCTGAGTCCCTGTACTGTACCAGCAGTATTAGCACCAAAGAAGAATGGAGAATGGAGGATGTGTATAGATTCCAGAGCAATAAACAAGATCACAATCAAGTATAGGTTTCCATTGCCACGAATGGATGATATTATGGACTGTTTGAGTGGAGCTGTGTATTTCTCAAAGATAGATCTGAAAAGTGGATATCATCAGATTCGGATCAGAGAAGGAGATGAATGGAAGACTGCCTTCAAGACAAAGGAAGGACTGTATGAGTGGTTAGTCATGCCTTTTGGGCTAACCAATGCACCAAGCACTTTCATGCGGCTCATGAACGAGGTTCTAAAAGAATTTCTAGGTAAGTTTGTCATTGTTTACCTAGATGATATTCTGATCTTTAGTAAGACATTGGAGGAGCATATGATGCATATTCGTATGGTATTTGAGAAGCTGAGAGAAGAGAAATTGTTGATTAATTTGAAGAAGTGCAGTTTTGTGAAGAAAGAGTTGGTGTATTTGGGGTTTGTAGTTTCAGGAGAAGGTCTAAAAATGGACCCAGAGAAGGTACAGGCTATCCTTGAATGGCCTACTCCAAGGAATGCTACTGAGGTAAGATCTTTTCATGGTCTAGCTAGCTTTTACAGAAATTTTATCAGAAATTTTAGCAGTATTTCTGGACCCTTGACTGAAACAATGAGAGGGGATAGAAAAGAGTTTAAGTGGACTAATGGGGCAGAAAAGAGTTTCCAATTATTGAAACAAAAAGTTACAGAACAACCTGTTTTAGCACTTCTAGATTTTAATAAGGTGTTTCAAGTAGATTGTGATGCTAGTGGTACTGCAATAGGAGCTGTTATGAGCCAAAAAGGTAAACCTATTGCTTATTTCAGTGAGAAGTTGAATGATGCCAAGAGAAAATATTTTGTTTATGATCAGGAATTCTATGCTATAGTTCAAGCATTAAAGAAGTGGATACACTATTTGCTTCCTAATGAGTTTGTTTTGTATACTGATCATCAAGCTTTGCAATATTTGAATAGTCAAGGAAAGTTAAATCAAAGGCATTTGAAATGGGTTGAATTTTTGCAGAGTTATACATTTGTTTTGAAACACAGGAGTGGAAAGTCTAATAGGGTTGCAGATGCTCTTAGCAGAAGGCAACTATTGCTGACAGAAATGCAGATTGAAGTGGTTGGGTTCAAGGAACTCAAGAATTTGTATCCAGAAGATCCTGATTTTGGTGAAGCTTGGAAAGCTTGTACAGAACCTGTTACTCTAGACAGGACAAAATGGTTGGATTTCATCATCCAGGATGATATGCTATTCAAAGGGAGTCAGTTGTGCATTCCACGAAGTTCTATGAGGGAGAATCTCATCAAGGAGAAGCATAGCGGAGGATTGGCTGGACATTTTGGTCATGATAAAACCCTTGGTTTGGTTAGTGAGAATTATTATTGGCCACAATTGCAGCAAGATGTGAAGAAGTTTGTACAGAGTTGCAGAGTATGTCAGATGGCGAAAGGAGTGACGCAGAATACAGGGTTGTATCAGCCATTACCTGTACCAGAGAAGCCTTGGGAGGATATCAGCATGGACTTTGTTCTTGGTTTACCGAGGACTCAGCGGGGACATGATTCAATTTTTGTGGTAGTTGACAGATTTTCAAAGATGGCACATTTCATTCCCTGCAAGAAGACTAATGATGCTGTTCATGTAGCAGAATTGTTTTTCAGAGAAGTAGTGAGACTTCATGGTTTGCCAAAGACCATAGTTTCAGATCGAGACACTAAATTTGTTGGATATTTCTGGCGTACATTGTGGAAGAAGTTGAAGACAGATTTGAAGTTCAGTTCATCACATCATCCACAGACTGATGGACAGACAGAAGTGGTGAATAGGAGCTTGAGAAATTTGCTGAGATGTTTGGTTGGAGATAAGCCAACAGGATGGGATTTGATTTTACCACAGGCAGAATTTGCATACAATAATTCTGTCAACAGGAGCACTGGTAAATCACCATTCCAGATTGTATATGGAAGTAGTCCAAGAAATGCATCTGAATTGAGGAAGATAGATAAAGGAGAAATAAGTAGTGCTGAAGCTGAGGATTTTGCAGAACACTTGAAGAACATCCATGAAGAGGTGAGGAAACATATTACCAAAATGAATGCACAGTATAAGGCTAAGGTAGATGAGAAAAGGAGGTATAAAGAATTTCAAGTTGGTGACGAAGTCATGGTTCATTTGCGGAAGGAGCGGTTTCCAGTTGGTACATATAACAAGCTGAAAATGAAGAAGTTTGGACCATGTAGGATATTGAAGAAGCATGATTCAGGAAATGCATATGAGGTAGAATTGCCTACTGAGCTAAATATTTCACCAGTGTTTAACATTTCAGATCTGACAGAGTATCATGAAGGAGGTGTTGAAGATGAGATCACAGCAGCACAGTGGAGTATTCCAGCAACTAGTTCAGACACTAAGGAGATCGAAGATATACTGGAAAGTCGTGTTGGCAGAAGCACAAGGAACAGGACATATGAAGAATATCTGGTCAAGTGGAAAGGACGACCTGTTGAAGATTCATCATGGCTGACAAAGGAGGAGGTTAGCCGTCTCGGTTTTCCTCTGCACACCTGAGTCGTGACAAGGTCACTTCTCAAATTACCCCGGGTGTCTGATGCAGGAGCATCCTGGGTGTAAGAGCAATCTTGCATCACCCAAAAATATTTCTATTTTTGTATTCAATAAGGGCTATTTTGTGCAGAGCTGCTATTTATGGAAAGTTACTATTTTTGGTAATTTTTGTATGTGCTCAGAATGATCTGATTTCTTTCTTGGAGGTTCATTTTGGTCATATAAGTCTGCCAGTAAAGTTTCATTGCCAGATCAAGTGTATATTGGAAGATATTGAAGATTTTCGGTATTGGCAGTAGGGTACAGAAACTTCGAACTCAGTTTTGAAGGCTTTAGAGGCTCCGGCTGAGGTCGAATTTTGGGCTAAATGAAGCTTGCTTAATGCAGGTGTTGTAGAGCTCCTCGCGCCCTTTCCGAAATGGGGTTACAATAGTCAATCGGGTCAACTGGTGATGACTTATGGTCTTCGGAAGTTGGGTCACCTGAAATGGCGGAAAATGATTTTTCTTCAAAATTTTTGTTCGGGTTTCAAAGGTTATCTTGAGCCGACTATGATGTAATAAAATGTAAAATAAAATAATTCTAAGTTTGGTCGGCCTTATTGGCTAAAATTCTGGAACCTTCCCAGGCCGTGGAAAATTGCCTATATAAGGAAGGCTGTATTATTGTCTTAGGCAGTTCAGAATAGTTCTGGGTAGTAGATCTGGGTAATAGTTCGAGGCTTTGTCCTACAGAATATTGTAAGGGAATGCCCATGTGGCTTTGCATATTGTAATTCTGAAAGTTTGTAATTCCACATTTGTGGAGATAATAAGAAGCCAATTTTCTGTTCTTGCATATTATTGTTGTTGTTTCTCTATTTCTGTTATGTGTTTGTGGTATTAAGGGGAGCACCCTTCATCAGGATAACAGACATACCATCTACTCTTGAGGTTGTTGCTTTTTCAGATGTTGCTTCTTTGCATCATATAGGCACATGTTTATCTATGTATCTACTTTATGCATATCAAGCTTTATAGACACTCATGGGGATTCCTCTGAGGGGCATCTCAGCCCATGTTTACCACATTCTTTCACTTGATTCTACTAGACCAGGTGCCTAGGGTGTACAAAGAGATGAGGATATTCCTACACCATCTATAACTCCTCAACAGACTATAGTTGGTGATGATGCACCTCCCCCTACCCATGATCCTCTTTCATCACATCGACTTTTCACTACATTGCTTATAGACGAGTAGATTGATCCATCATAGGTGTCATTACATGATTTAGACTTGAGCAATATTGAGAGTGCATTATATACTTCTACAGTATACATGTGTTTATTTAAATTTTTATTATTTATTTAAAACTTATTACCCATGTGTGCGCATCTAAAATCGAGTACGTATATTTCTTTTAAAATTTTGAATTAAACATGATTAATAATTTTAAGTTTATACTTGCACTAGGGTCTTACTGATAGTATGTTAGGTTATAGAGATTTACACAAACCTGTTGATCCCGTGGAGCATGACTCACAGGTAATTTTAGATGTGTATATATATATATATATATATATATATATATATATATATATATATATATATATATATATATATATATATATATATATATATATATATATATATGTATGTATGTATGTATGTATGTATGTATGTATGTATAATATTTTTTAATTTATAAGTATTTAATTTATTTGATATGTAATAATGGCATGTATATATATTTATTTTATTTCACACAGAGATCTGGAGGACATAGATCAGGTGATGGATCAGGACATGTCCCTAGTTGACATTTCATGTTATTTTAGACATTTGATATATAGACATGTGTTATATTTTGGATATTTTATATGACTGTTACATATATGTACATGTTATTTTAGACATTTGATAGACATGTTATACTCTAGATCATATTTTATATGACGTTTTTATGTATATACATGTACATGTACACAAGTATGTTATTTCATAAACACATGATATTCTATGTGTTGTTCATTTTATATATACATTTATGTATTTTAGATGTTCATGGTTATTTATGTTCATAACATTATGAATGCTCATGTGTGTTCAAATTATGTACACTTATTTATGTATGTTCATGACATTTGTATATTTTTCATGCATGTCACTTACAAGAAAAATTAATGTTTAATTAATTTACATTTCATGTGTACATGTAGTTAGAATCAATTGGACATTTAAATGAATATTTTTAATTAATTTTATGTTCATGTGTATGTAGTTAGAATTAATTAATTTAAATTATCAAGTTAATGTCTTAAAAGAGGATGTCTTAAGGGGACATATCTAAAATCATGAACATAATTTAAAAGCATACATACATGTATATAACAGAAGACATGTAAACGTGCATACATAAAAACATTTATACAAATTTCATGTAAGAAGATACTAAATTAAACCATTAAAACATACTTGATGTTCATGTACGTAATGTATATTATTTAAGCACATGTCCATTCAAATATAATTAATAAGTAAATATTTAATTAATTTACATTTTGTATGTACACACACGTGCACTTAAAATCAATTAAGTTATATTTAAATTTCATAAGCCTAAAGCAAACATGAAAACATTTTAAATTCTTACTAATTTATTAAGGGGACATATATCAAAGCGGTGAACATTATAAAAGAATGTACATAACATAAGACATGTATGTAAAAGTGCATATACATAATCTACCATATACAAATTTCATGTACAGGAACATACTAAATTCAACCATCAAAACATACATGTATTTTCATGTTATGTTTTGTTCATGCACATTCATTATGAATGTCTTAAGGGGATGTCTTAAGGGGACATACATCAAAGCATGAACATAATAGCACGTGTTCTAAAGTGTTTTAACATGTCTATAGTGTTGTAATGTGTCTAAATATGTACATTAATGTGTCAAAATGTGTCATAAGGAGTCTCGATGGGTCCTAATGTGTCCTAGGACCCCTTAAGACACATTAATGGTCCTTACAACACATTTCGACACTTTGTAACCATAAAGTGTGTCTTAAGAGGTCATAGGATCACTTATGACACATTAATGGCTATAATATACTAATGTGTCCAAATGGGTCTTAATGGGTCCTAATAGGTCCTCCAACCCCTTAAGATCCATTGAGATGTACATTAGTAACTATTTCGACACATTAATACACATTATAACCATAAAGTGTCTAAACAGGTCCTATGACCCCTCAAGACACATTTTATGGTTCTAAAGTGTCAAAATGTGTCATAAGGACCATTAATGTTTAAGAGGTTTTGGTGTATACTCCATTTCTATTTAATCCCCAACTCCTAATTATTAGGACGATCTTTCCTTTTCCATAGGTAACAAAACTAATATTTTCCTTAACTTGTTCTTTTATGATCAAGAATAGGGAAAAATTGTTTCTTTATTGTTCTTTAAAGATTCTATTGCTTAATTCTTTCCATATATTCCAGGTGAGGAAAGGGGGGATTTGGGCCCATAAATTCTTTATTATTGGGTGGTTAAGGGGGAAAAAAATATATTGGTTAATAAGAAACCTCATAGCGTCAAGCATGACCCACCCAACATTTAGTAAGGACAATGCCTAGTTCCAAACTTTAGTAACATGGGAGAACTATATAAATATATGACCAATACTTTAAAAATCTAACTAACATAAGACACACATGTTCACCATAAAAAAAAAACCTCTTTTACTAAGGTTGTAAATTGTAAGAATCTTACCATGATTAATGATCCACCAAAAATAGTTAACCTTGGGGATAAGTTTAGGGATCCATATAAGCTTCCATAGGTGGTTGTTATCTTCCCCATTTTCCTAGCTCCAATAAGAAGAATTTAAAAATAAAGAGCCAAAGGAATTATGTTTCCAAACCCATTTATCTCTTCTCACTTGGGAGAAGAGAGAATAATTAGGCAAGAGAGGAGTCAAAGAGATTAATTCATCCCACAATCATTTGCTGACTTGTAGAGATATGCCATCACTTCTCTATACTTGATCATTAAAATCCTTCCACTATGCCTTAACTTCATGTCATACAATATAGTTGTTAACCAATACTCCATTATTTTTTATGATCAATCTTCTGGCCTGTTGAGGTTGTTGAGATCTTCTAGGGGTTTTTCTTGGTCCCAAATGGCCTCCCAAAATCTTGCATTTTTTCCCTCTCCAATAATCCTCCTACTTCCTTTCCTTAAGATATGCTTAACATTGAGGATACTACTCTAAATTGGGGAACTGAAGGTAGTGTTAGCTTCATATTAAAAGTCTATATTAGAATGACTATTATGGAGATATTTAGCTCTAATAAGTTTGACTTGGTCTTTTTTTATTCTCAATGAGCACCTAACCAACTTTAGCAATAAGGGAGTGTTGCTGATTTTCATGGTGTTGAGCTAGCGATCACACATGGTTTCAATAAAATCATAATCGAAGGTGATGCCAAGAATTTGATTATGATGTTGAAAGGTGTGAGTACCTCAGGATGGGAAACTAGAGAGATCATCATTAAAATAAAAGAGCTCCTTTACACAGTAGACATGTTTAAGTGCCAACACACCTTTTGGGAAAGTAATGAGGCAACTGATAGACTTGCAGTGATGGGTCACTTAATTACCAAAAACATAATCACTTGGTATATCATAGAATATCTGCCCCATGTTCGTGCATAGATTGTGAAGGAAATTTCTAATCTTAGTAATAGTGGTATTATCCCTTAATTTTTTATGATAACGAGAATGACTATTTGCATCACATGGGTTTGGAGACTTGGCCGGGTTTATTCTCTAGCTCTTAATTGTTTTTCTATTTCTCTATATTCTTCCATTAGCCAAATATGTGATTCTATTTTCATTATGGAGGGTGATATTAACTAATTTTAACCTTAATCTTATGACAAGTTTAAAAACCACTCAACTCTTTGGACTATTATCTAGGCATGACATATGGACTAGTTTGTGGAGGGAACAAAAGGCTATAAGGCATAGCTCTATAAGAAGTTTGCAGAGTTGTGGGAAGATGGCAAGGTGAGCATAGGTGGGGTGTCACTTTTGGTTTCAATGGAGACCATAGTGATGGCTACTAGTTTGTTAACAAAAGAAAAAGTGATGCCAAGAAACTCTAATGGCCTCTATAAGCCTGACATGAAGAGGTTTCTTGACCCTAGAGAAAATATCCCGAGTTTAAAAAATGGTTTCAATAAGAAAGAGCTTCCTATCAAGTGGAAATATGTCACCATCATGCTGATAAAGTTCATAACCCTAGAGGTAAGATTTAAGAGGTTCCATTCTCATATCTTCCACATGCTTAATCATTTTTGCTGTGATATTACGTTCAATTTCCCGTATTTGATTTTGTATTCTATGTATCATTATGTGTCCAAAGTTAAAAATAGGGGTGGTCTTCCCCTTCATAAAGAACTTATTTTTTGCCTCTACAACTTTTACGTAGTCTTGACCCTCAACTTGTCCCTAACCTATATCTAACTATGGTATTAAATAACCCTAATTTCACCCCTATTTGTCTTGTGGCCAAAAGTCATTCTCCTAGATACACAAGAGTTAACCCTCTTAGATAAGATAAATACAAGGCCCTTGGAATTGAGAAACCAAAGGAAAGTAATATGATTGTATCAAAGGACTCCTCTTCTTCATGGTTGACTGAGTTTGATTGGACTCCTAAAAATATTGCTACCTTGATTCCCCCTCCCAATCTCTCAACCCTTCTTCCCCTACTTTATCTCCTTGGGGTTACTTCATTGATCCTATCATTCATTAGAACATTTCCCATCTTGCAGTGGTAAAGAATACCTCAACTAAAGGTCATTATGATCATGATTATTTTGGGCAAAGGGGGATCAAGTTTTGAATTTTGTATAATTTAGATAAAATGCAGTCATTAAATGGCTCTTAATGAAACTTCACATTGCTAGGGAAAATATAAATAGATTAGAGGATATTGAAGAGGTTCAAGCGCCCCTACAATTTTATAGGCTGCGATACGGTAGATAACGCAAAAGATCAAACATGTTCCAGTGTCTGCATACTCCCCGCTGCCGCATACCGATATGATGACCCGGCAGGATTCGGGCAATAATCTAAAAAGGGGCCTGCCCATAGAATTTTAGGGCATGCCATGGATGGATACAAGTGCATTAGTACTCGACGGTGGCCCATAGAATAGTAGAGAAGAGGGTGGGGTATTAGACCCATGGTAAGGAGGATGATAGCATATGGGGTGTGATAGAGGATTTTTCTCAAAAGATCAATAATTGAGAGATTATGGAGTAATAGATTAAAGATCTTACGACTTAGATTTTGACTAAAGAGGAGAAGAATGATATGGTTAGTGTTTTGGTGAACATGAAGGAAAACCTGTCTCAGCTCAATGAACAACTTCTAGACTTGGGTTCTTATAAAAAAGAAATGATGAAAAAGGATACTCTTTCCCTTAAAACGTTATAGGTGGACCTGAAAGAGAAAACAACTAAGTGCAGGAAAAAGGATTAAACTCTCAACATGGTTCTAAAACTCAATTATGGGAATCCTGTTGATTTTATTTCTATGTTGTGTTCTCCCAAGATGGCTTATTTCTAAGCACAAGGAGTTGAATGAAGACTAAAAATGGGTTCCTATGCACCCTTTGTAAGGTCTTTTTTATGATGTGTGCTGACTCCAAAACACTATATGACTTTGTTACCATAATGAAAACACTATATTAAGTCATATACAACAGTATAGTCAACTTGCCAATAATCTCCCCCTTTGTCATTGATGGCAACAAAGGAATATGACAAAGTTACTATCTGTCCTCTTATACAAAAACTTATGTCTTATATCTCCCTTTGTCTTATTACTATACATCTTCTTTACATATCTTTAACTCCATATTCTATACATACTCCCCCTTTGACATTAATGAAAAAGGTGCTTCAAAACTGTATCTACAAATACTTATAGTGTGAGAACATCTAGATATGCTATATGTAAGTTGTGGAACTCTTTCTTCCAAAATGTAATCAATGAATTAACAATCTGGAGATGGGTGCATAATGCATACTGTAGCTTCTCCATCTTCTCTAAGTCTTTTCTAGGAACTTGATCATATGTCACCATGGTGGTATCGATCTCCTTGATGTTCTGATTAAGAATATCTAGAGAGGGCGCTAGAGCATTCCTTAGTATACATTTTTTCACATGTTCACATCAGTGGAGGGATCTTTCACTGATCTCTTTACATTTTCTAACATTGCTTCTGCTTCTTGGATCTTCTTGAAATGGTCATCAGTTAACTTATCCTTATCCATATAGTCAACAATAATCTTTCTTCCCTTTGCTAAAAACTCCTTTAAGGATGCTTGACCAACCTTGATTGAACTTAGGTCAAGTGCAAAGTTACTGACCAATTCAGTGAGCCTATTCTTTGTGTAGTTCTCTTCTGCAACTAGGGATGTAGATTCTTCCAAGATAGAAAAGTTTGTCTTGAAATTTGAAAGAATTGTGCTTACATCATCCATTGAATGAACCTTAGACACTTTCTTTTTTGAAGGTACCAGGTTGTTTAAGATGTTCATTGACTCAACAAATAAGGGATTCCACATCACTTGTTTCTCTTTGGCCTTCTATATAGCTAAGACACTGATCTTGATCAGGTCTTCTTCTCCCCAAGAGTCCAAACTGGTGGTGTCCGGTGTCAAACTTGACAACAATGAAGCTAAGTGCACTGGAGTGCTATCCATTACTTCTTGTTTGAATCTTATTTTAAATTCACCAGATGACTTGTCTATTGGTTTATTTTATTTAATCTCTACTTCCTTTTCTTTTTCTTTCTTTTCTTGTTCTTTTTCTATCTCTTTTTCTTTTTCTTTTTGTGTTTCTTTTCCTTCTTCTTGTTGTAACTTAGGTGAGTTGTCACGCATAAAGTTTTAGCTTCTTGTGTTCTCATAAAGGCTTCTTCAAAATTTTCTAAGTCTTTATTTGTAGCTGCCATGGCTATCTCTACATTATCAATGATGATAGTGTTGTCCTTTTGTGTCTCTGTCATGGGCACAGACTTGTCTACCTTTGTATGTATTTCAACTGCAGGCGTTGAGTCCTGAGGATCTATCATTGGTACATTAGTGGGCTCTACCACCTTGACTTCCTTTGTGGGCACTTGAGCTGTGGGCACAGTGGGTGGGTACATGTGCCTGTTCATGAACACCTTCTCAAATGCCTTCTCTATTTCCTTAGCAACCAATCAAACACACTACTTTGTTGGTGAATCAATCCGCAATCCTTCTCAATCAACTATTAGGCCTTATGTGCTCTTCAATCACTCTAACTCAAATGCAATGAGTGATCTACAATCTTATGTGTACTTTAAAGTAGAAAATCCACCATTAATGCTTGCCGTGTAAATCAGACTTTCATTAAAAATTTCTAACTTTTATTTTGTTATCAATTAGGAAGTGCGCTCTTGCACATAGCCTCTATTATTCTAAAAAAGGTTAAATCCAAAGGTGCATGTTTTGAGGATGAGTATACCAGTTGTGCAGGGGTCTAGAGCTAAATTATCTCCCCCTATGACCCTAAGGGCCATTCTTCTAGATGTAGAGGGTGCATCCACTATGGAAGCATCCAATACATACTCATCAACCTTATTCTTCTTCACCTCGACCAAATCATGGTCGCATCTTCTGAAGCTTTCACAAATTTTACTTCTCCTTCAATATCCAATATTGATTTTTCTATCTTTTTAGGGCTTTCTTGACTCTATGTTCTTGATCTATAAAACTTAGAGATGTGTCCAACCTATTGGAGATTTGCCAACAAGCCAGTGCTGATTGTATGTTTGTCATTGATGACAACATATGCTAAGTAGCACGTGTGGAGGACTTATGTAATGAGCCTTGAGTATGTGAAACATGGACATGTTATCAACATGATATCATGGACCCAGAGGTTAACTGTTAGTATAGACAGTTGTATAGAAGCTTGTGTTAGTAGTGTTCGGGACAGAGTTACAGGTAGTGTTTTGTGAATGATTGTCCATACAGTTATCATGAATCCTTGTGTGCTTAGATATGAGATGAAGACATGTTAGTGATGTTTTAGTCATGGATGTAGAGTTTGATGATTAGTAGAAGAGAAGTTATGAAGTTTCTATTGAGTAGTTATAGTTTCCTGTGATTATCTAGAAGAGCCGACAAAGATTTTATTAGTACATGAGTTGCGCCTATCATTTCAGTATGCGCCCTTGAATTAGTGATTAGAGAAGAGTTAGAAATGTTTTCTTAAGAGTGCATGATGTAATTCATCTTGAGGAGAAATTTTTAGTTACTTTGTTAGAGCCAACAGTGTGTAGCGTGCATCTACAATTATTAATTTAGATAGGTCCTAGTTCTTGATGCGTGCTTAGTAGAGATGACTGAGATGTTTTAGATGATTGTTATTGTTTCTCTAATATGATTTCAAGATGGTTCTAACAGGATGACTTGATTATTTCATTTAGAGAAAATATATTTATAGGCAGTCATTTGTGATTGCTAAAGTGTGGTTCATACATATATCAACATCTAATCTATGCATTAACAAGATACACATACAATGAACAATAATCCATAATCATCATTTAGTAAAATAATAACTGATCACATAAAAAGTTCCCTGAAAGAAATTGGTCAAATAACTGAAATAGAAAGAAACCTAAAAGTAACCTATGGGTGGGGTACTACATCCACCCCCCTAGGATTAGGCTTACTCCTGAAAGCCTAGAACAAGTAGGGATATAAGTCCCATAAACCTGACTGCACTGAAAAGAAAACTAAACCAAGAATTAGTGAGTAGGTCCCATCAGACCCTTTCTTGCCTTATGGTTCAAACATTGAGGATCATTTCCTACCACAAAGGCCCTATGAGATCTACCTGCATCACTGATAGTAGGCTCAAAAACTAGTGGCCTCTGCCCTAAATGGTGAACTGAAAACTGGGGACAATCATATGATTTATCACCTTGTTGGCCACAAGTGAAACAATCTCCCTTGAAAACTCTCCTTTCTGCAAGAGTAATGGGCTGCTGGAAGCTACCTCCACTAAAATCTTGATGTGAATTCTGGTGGGCTAAACATCCTAATTTCTCTTACTATGCTTCCAGTTGTGATAGTTCTTTGATCAAGAACCACCACCATTACCATTGAAGAATCTCTTATCCTATTGATCCTGATTACCTTTTGAAAAGGTAGAAGGATTATAAAAATGCCCATTCCTCTAAGACTGATTCCCCTTAGAACCACCAGGCTGAACACCATCTGACTACCATAACCCAATGCTAGATTCGCCTCTGAAAGGGTAACCTTAATGACTACTTCTTGGAGGGTCTTAGGCTCAAAGAGTAGGACTTCCCCAATAATGCATGCATTAAGCCCCCTCACAAAGTGCTGAACTAGGAGAGCTGTATCCTTTTCGAAGCCAGCATACTGTTTGAGCTCAAAAAACTAGCGCTCATACTCTCCCACTGACAAGGTCAACTGTCTTAGATTGTGAAATTCATCTACTCTCTATCACCTCCACTAATCTGATAGGAAGTTCTCTCAGAAGTGTTCCAGAAATAACTCCCAAGTGACAATATCTATCTAAAACCCTAACTTCTCCTCCTCTCTCTTCCACCATATAGCGACAAAATATATAAACTGCATAACCGCATACTTGGCTTTAGTATTACTACTAAAGGGATGCATGGTGAAACTCTTCTCTAGAGCTATCAACCAAGTCTCTATCTCTAAACCAGTGCCTTTCCCATTGAAGGGAATGGGTCACCCTCTCATCAGATCTATCATGTGGTTAGCTACCACAACTGTAGGATCAACTGTGAAGTTCCTCCTTGAAGGACTCCTAGACCTCTCTCTAGCCCACTCTACTCTGACCTGCTCAGGACCAAGACAATTGAGAATCGCTTGCAAAAGCTGTCTCATATCAGGACCATCCTAATGATCCTCTCTTTTCTCACCCCTAGACTACTGGTGGTGACTCTCTTGACTGACACTTGTAGAAGGGCTAGGCTATTTACCCCTTTCATAGTTATGAGCACGACCTCTACCATGACCTCTAGTAGATCTAGTCACAGTCATAATTCCTGCAACATATAGAGATCCAAAAGCAACTCTCAACAAAGCTCAAAATGAAACAAAAGAAAACATAATCATAAAGAAATGGTCTGAAAGCTAAATGTTATATGTCTATGTTTAGTTTCAAGTTTAGACTACAAAACACCTAATGAGCATACATACCCAGAGTTCCTAGTGTAGAAAATCCACTCTGATACCAAATGTAATGCCCCACCAGGGAACCCAAGAGAAACTAACCTAGAACATAATACTAAGTTTGGTGAATTTTTTTTTTTCTAAAGTTTACATTCAAGATAAACATACATGCAAAAGCAATAACTATTTATTCACATAACACACATCATTAACATAGGTTACAAAACTAATGGGTCCCATGACGTAGAATTACTTACTAACATAACACATTGATAACATCAACAAAAGATTCCATAAATTAAATTTAACAATTACATCATAATAAATACATTCTAAAGAACATCCATGAATCATAATAAACATACATCCCCTACACATGTCACAGGGTATGTAGTAATTACTCTAACATCAATATTACAATATCCAGATTATGTATCACATGCGATACTCTAATACAAGATTTACAATAATAGAATCTAAGTAAAGAACATCAATGAAGAAGTAACATAAGGAATCCAACTGCAAGGACACCATCAAGCATTGGCACTTGGACGTCGAATCTCAAATGGTAAAGAACCACTACCACCCATCCATGTAGAACCACAAAGGCCTACCCCACCGTGCTAAGGAGATAACCACAAACCCCAATCAGATAACCAACACAAAACAAGGATAAAACTCTAAGCAGAAGGATCTTGAAAGCATTCTAACTCAAGGTGTACAAGAATAAAGTAATAGGTACAAATCACTAATCCAGAGGCAACCAACACATGTAGAATAACCGGACTATGCATAGGAAGGTGTCATCATGTATGTCTAACCCTTGAGTTTTGTCCTGGTAATCTCTCCAAATCCTGACACCCAAGTGACCATACATGGCATCAATGACCTCTCGTACAAATGAAGTCATCAACTATGCCAACTCATCCCTTTTAAAGGGGGCTAGTCATCTTCTCAACACCATCTTAGTCTATGCTAGCACTCAGCATGAGTGAGGACTCATATCTTATTAGGTTATTTAAATACCCCTTAATTATATTAGGTTATCACTTGATTACTGATACTTACAATAAGTGATCCTGGCAGCCACTTGTGGGCCCTGACGCTTATTTCAAGTCACCTCCTACTACATGTCTAGGTAAAATACCCTCGGCTCACAGATCTCTCCTAGATCTAATCAGGTATGCAACTAGTTAATCCCAAATATAGATTCACACAAAAGAACTAGATAAGATTACAAAGATATCATTAACAAAATGAAAAGCATTATAAGCCCATAAGGTCAAGTTAGAGATGATAATCAGAAAAATACTCACATCAAAACATAATAGAAAACATAACCATCTGACACATACCCTGGCCTCTGTAACCCCCTAAGTCTTCTAGTACCTGATAACACATAATGAGAAAGAAGACACTACAGGAATGAGGAAAACAACACTCACGCCATAAAGAACTAAAAACTAACCATAAGCATTTAAATTCCATTTTGAGCATAATTGATTTCAAGCATAAAGACATATAAACCCACTAGAAGAATATGAACATCTACATTTCAACAGTATCACAAATAAGGAATACTCCCTAATGATGTCCTAAGGTTTTAACAAAACAAAAAGATCCAATATCACTATATGGTCTACAATTTTCAATAACCGATTATTTAAAATAAACATGTATAAGAAAAGTGCAATCTAATGATAGTATTAAGGTACAACAGGTTAAGCATAAACTTACATATAAAAATTATTAAACTAATCCGTTAAACTCATCCCACAAGATGAAACAACTAACAAATATATTCGTTCATTAATCATTAATGAATTTTACACACAAATTTATCTATCACTAGAATAAACAATTCACATATTTGTTTAGAGTCAAAATACCAATCTAATTAAATCAATGACTAAAAATTTAGTTTGACTTGATTTATTTACGAATTCAATTTAACCAAATAAACAATTATTTAATTTAGATAAAAACCACAAATTAATTAAACTTAATTAATTAATAGTTAAAATTTAATTTAACTAAAAAGAATTAATTAACAATTAAGTTAATATTATAAAATGAATTATAAACTAACTAAATTACAAATTAAATAAATTATAATTTATGTAAATAATAATTTACATAAATTATAAATTACATATATTATAAATTAAATAAATTATAAAATACATAAATTATAAAATACATAAATTATAAATTTACATAAATTATAATCTAAATAAAATATAAATTAAATTAAGTTAACAAAAAGTAAATTTTAATCTATTTATAAAAAAAAAAATACAAGTGGTGGGGGATGTGGCGGTCCCCACCGCCCCTCCCCCCCCGCCCATGCACATGTGATCATGCAGTGTACCTACATGTGCAGGTACCTTAAAGCCCATTAATTTTTTTTTAAAATTTAAAAACAAACAAAGCTTCTTTTTAAACAATGATTTTTTTTTTTCATTTCGTTTTTAGTTTTTTAACAAGCATTTTTATTTAAAACAATACAAGGAAATGAATTTCTATTATTTTTATTTTTAAAGAATATATATATTTTTTAACATTATTAAGAATATTATTTATGCATTATTTTTAAAGGCACTGTTTCTGAAAATGGAAATGTATAGGCCTTTTCCAGAAATGGAGATTTACAACTTTTGCACACACACACATGGGAATTTGTCTTAAATTCTCTTATTTTGTTTTCTTCTATTTGTTTGCAAATATATATATCCATTTACTATTGTAATTTCCTATCATTTGTAAGCAATTAATTTTCTATTGTGGTAATATTTTTTTTCTAACTATTATTTTTTAACAAAGATTGAGTTTTTTTTACCCATAATGCATTTTTTCCAAGCCAAATTGGTTTTTCTCAATTGCCCATTAATTTATTTCATCTACTCAATAGTTTGTACTATAGCTGGTTTAATTTTTCATTTTCTAAGGTTTCTATAGTGAATTTCCTCCCAAAATTTTGACAGCATAACCCTACTATGCCAAGTCATAAAATAAACTAAAAGCCATAAATCTAAGGGTTTTCTAACACCCAAATTAAAAGCAAAACTAAAAACAAATTTATAACAATAAATCAAATGAAGCATATGAAAATACTGAAAAATTCTACAGATAAAATTACAAAAAGATTTCATCAAACCCTACCTCAATTGCAATGCTAGAAACTAAAATAGAATGCCTATAGAATGATGAAAATCCCAGATCTGTCAACAGAAGAACTCAACCCTGCAGATCTAAAACACAATGTATGCAAAGCTCCAATTCCAGATGCAAACAATCTTCACCAAAAAAAATCCTTTCCAAATTCCGAAGCATACCCACAAAACAAACTCCCAAAAAAAAAAAATCCCAAAAGCTCTCTCCACAAAATATCCCAAAAGCTCTCTCTACCCAAAAATATACAAATGATGACTCATTAGACAAGTTATTACATTTTGAAAACAATTCACATTCAACTTTAATAAAAGCACATGTAAATATTATTATTTCTCATTAAATAAATTTAATAGTTAAAGCACAATTACAACATGTAATTAATTATTTAATATTTAATAGAACATTATCAATCCTAATTTTACACAATTAATTAATTAAATCTAAATATTCAAATATTTAATTTTTAATTAATTAATAACCACACATAAGCAAAAGAATTAAATTTTATATTATTTTTCAACTATAATATTAAATACTTCCGCTATATACAAATCACTTACTCAAAAGACAATAAATTGATATCAGCAAATAAAACAAACAAACTCAAGGAGGGGATCCATGAACTATGTCAATCTAACAAATTCAAGTAAGGTAGTCATCAGATACTTATCCAATACTCAGGATAAATAGGCTTAGGTTAGGATTTTGGGTCTATATGTTACCTCCCCTCTTTACCAATGAGATGAGCATTTATGGACACACTCACTCCTGCCAATTAAGGAAGATGATGCCCTATACTTGCAAACCTATCATCACAAATCAAAGCATGTATATAGAATATATAGCAGACAATGGTAGGGTATGGTCGGTCATGTGGATCTCGATAAGGCAAGTAACTACGCCTCCATCCTCTATAACACAAACACATTAAACAGATGCACACACATGATAACCATACACATGCAAGTATGGGGTCAGTACCATAAATCAATATAAAACATAAGCATAACATCATACATATATCAACATCTAATCTATGCAATAACAAGATAAATATACAATGAACAATAATCCATAATCATCATTTAGTAAAATAATAACTAATCACATCAAAAGTGACCTAAAAGAATTCAGTCAAACAACTGAAACAAAAAGAAACCTAAAAGTAACCTACGGGTGGGGTACTACAACACTCCTAAACCTATCATTAGTAGAGGAGCTATCACATTGGACGGAAAGAACAACACTGATGATGTTCTCTATGTTCATGGTTTGAAACATAACCTTCTAAGTGTTGGGCAGTTACTTGAAAAAGGTTATCAGTTGGAGTTCAAAGACAATAAGTGCATCATTAACAACAAGGATGGTGTTATAATTGCATTAGGTTCAAAGACTAAAGGTAGTGTGTTTCAACTCAATTCAGAAGTAAGTTATTTTATTGCTAAAGTTGATGATAGTTGGCTATGGCATAAAAGACTATGTCATATCAATTTTGATAACATAGTAAAGATAAGTAATGTAAAGGTAGTAAGAGATCTACCTAGCATAGAAAAGCCATTTGATACTATATGTAGGGAATGTGTGATGGGAAAGCATGTGAGAAACCTATTCAGGAGCAAGCACAATTCAATAAAGAACAAGTTGGATATAATTCATACAGACCTATGTGGTCCAACTCAAATAAGGTCATAGTATGGTGAAAGGTATTTTGTTTTTTTTGTTGATGAATATACTAGAATGATGTGGGTTGTGTTTTTAAAAGATAAGTCAGAAGAATTTGAGAAGTTTAAGATATTCAAAGCCAAGGTTGAGAATGAATCTGGACTAAAGATAAAATGTGTAAAATCTAATAGACGAGGAGAATTCAGCTCTAATAGATTCTATGAGTACTACGAAGAACATGGCATAAAGAGATAGTTAAGTGCACCTAGAACCCCTCAGCAGAATGGAATTGCAGAAAGAAGGAATAGAATCATCTTTGATACAACATGCACCATCATGATTGAAATAAAAGTTGTACATACCTATTGGAGAGATGCAGTGAATACAATAGTCTATACCATTAATAGAATACAATTAAGACCTGGTGCTAACAAGACATCTTATGAGCTATGGTTTGGTAATGTTCCCATAGTAAAATACTTCAGAATCTTTGGAAACAAGTGCTACATCAAGAGGGATGAAATAGTTGGCAAGTTTGATGCAAGAAGTGATGAAGGTATTTTCTTTGGTTACTCTACAAAAAGAAAAGCTTATATATGTTTCAATTTAAGATTGAAAAAGATCATTGAAAGTGCTCATGTTAAGATTGATGAGAATTTTATGGTTCAAGAAAGATATCATGATTACTCACTTATGATTGAAGAAGAACCCAAACCTTCCACTAGTAAGACAGTAGTTGATGAGATGTTTGATAGTATTGATGTATTATTCAATGACTCTGAGACAAGTGGAGAAGAAACCCCAAAGGAAGATGAGACATCATCACCTAAAGTTCCAAAATTTACTTCTAGATATCATTCTAAGGATGACATCATTGGAGATCAGAGCAGCAAAGTCACAACAAGATCAAAGGCAAAGAAATCAGTAAGCAATGAAGTGGTATGTTTACTATCTCATATTGAACCCTTAAGTGTTGAAGATGCTTGTAATGATTCTGATTGGCATGATGCTATGAAAGAAGAACTTGATCAGATTGTTAAGAATGATACTTGGGAACTAGTCCCAAGACCTGGTGACAAAAATGTGATTGGAACAAAATGGATATTCAGAAACAAGATGAATGAAGATGGCACAATAGTAAGAAACAAAGAAAGGTTAGTATCTAAGGGATATGCACAAAGAGAAGGCATTGATTATTCAAACACATTTGCATCTGTGAGTAGATTAGAAGCTATAATGTTGTTTTTAGCTTATGCAACAGTCAAAAATTTCAAATTTTATTAGATGAATTTTAATTCAGCATTCTTGAATGGAGAACTAAAAGAAGAAGTTTACATTAAACAACCAGAAGGATTCACCTTATCAAATAGACCTGATATGGTATGTAGACTAAAGAAGGCCCTCTATGGACTTAAGCAAGTACCTAGAGCATGGTATGAGAGACTTGATGGATACTTGACAAAGATTGGATTCAAGAAAGGAGTAGTAGATTGCAATCTATTCATAAGAGAGACATCTGAAGGTTTGTTACTGGTAGCTATATTTTTTGATGACATTATCTTTGGAGGTAATGACAAGCTTAGTGAAGAGTTTGCTAAGGAAATACAGAGTGAGTTTGAGATGAGCATGATTGGTCCTATCAAATACTTTTTGGGATTAAATGTGCATCAAACAAAGAAAGGTATATTCATTAATCAGTCCAAATATGTGAAAGAGACATTGAAGAAATTTAAGATGGATGATTGCAAGCCAGTAGGTACCCCTATGATAACTGGATGCAAACTCACAAATGAAGATGATCCACCAGTAGTAGATGTAACATTGTATAAGTCTATGATTGACAAACTCATTTATCTTACACAAACTAGACTTGGTATTTCCAATGCAATTGGCATAGTTGGAAGATTTGCAGCAGAGCCTAAACAAAGTCACCTCATGGAAGTAAAAATAATATTCAGATACTTGCAAGGCACTATAGATTATGGTCTATGATATTCAAATTTAGAAGATGTTGAGCTTCATGTATATACTAATGCAGATTGGGCAGGATGCGTTGATGATAGAAAGAACACATCAGGTGGAGTAGTGTTTCTTGGTGACAGACTTGTCACTTGGACAAGCAAGAAGAAAAACTATATCTCTTAGTCAACAGTAGATGTAGAGTATGTTGTAGTAGCCCTAAATTGTTCTACAATAGTTTGGATCAAGAAAATGATAAAGGATTTTGGAATTTAGATTGATTATCCTATTGTTATTCATTGTGATAACACTAGCACTATCAATATGTCAAAGAACCCTGTGATGCATGCAAAGACAAAACACATTGAGATCAAGTATCACTTCCTAAGAGAGAAAGTGGCAGAGAAAGAAGTTAAGTTGGACTATGTGAGCACTAAAGATCAGCTAGTAGATATATTCACAAAGCCCTTGCCAAAGGATACTTTTGAGTATCTCAGGGAGAAGTTGGGAGTCATTCCCTTCCCTGATTCTTCTTAGAAGAAAGAAGAAAAGGCATCAATCCTAAGGGACTAATGGAAGGTTGATTACTCTACCTCAGGAGTAGTACTGATGCTTAAAATGAATGGTGACCTTTTCCATTGATGTCAAAGGGGGAGTAATATATAGAGTCATGAAAAATAGAAGAAAAGGAGTAATATACTAAGGGGGAGTAGTATTCAGTCATGGAAGCAGTTCAATTGATGAAATGGAGAATATTGAAGAATATTGTAGAAAATAGAGGATTCATCCTTGGGGGAGTTTTTGATGAAGAAATAGAGAATTTTATAAAATAATTGTTCATTTGGATTGGTGGTGTTTTTCATTTCATATGTTGCCATCAATGCCAAAGGGGGAGATTGTTGGAGATTTTTAAACAAGATAATGTCGACTGTATATTTGTCATTGATGATAACATATGGTAAGTAGCATGCATGGAGGACGTATGCAGTGAGCCTTGAGTATATGAAGCATGGACATATTATCAACATGATATCATGGATGCAGAGGTTAACTGTTAGTACAGACTGTTGTATAGAAGCTTGTATCAACAGTGTTCCTGATAGAGTTATAGGCAGTGTTCTGTGAATGATTGTCCGTACAGTTATCATGAAACCTTTCATGCTTAGATATGTGATGAAGACATGTTATTGATGTTTTAGTCATGGACATAGAATTTGATGATCAGTAGAAGAGAAGTTATGAAGTCATTATTGAGCAGTTGTAGTTTCTTGTGTTTATCCACAAGAGCCGACATAGATTTTATTAGTACAGGATTTGCGCCTATCATTTCAGTATGCACCCTTGGATTAGTGATTAGAGAAGAGTTAGCAATATCTAGTTAAGAGTGCAAGATGTAATTTATCTTGAGAAGAAAGTTTCAGTTACTTTGGTAGAGCCAATAGTGTGTAGCGTGCATCTATAATTATTGATTTAGATAGGTCCTAGTTCTTGATGAGTGCTTAGTAGAGCTGACTAAGATGTTGTAGATGATTGTTATTTTTTCTCTAATATGATTTCAAGATGGTTCTAATAGGATGAATTAATTATTTCATTTAGAGAAAAGATATTTATAGGTAGTCATTTGTGATTGCTAAAGTGTGGTTCATGGTTGAATGTGAAGAGAAGAGAAGAGTGTACAAAGTGTTGAACCATCAGAAGAAGGTCTATGTGACCAAGTAAAGAGTGTGTGCTATACATTGGAACTGATCCAGATAGCAGGCCAGCACAGTTCACCAAGATCTAGATATAGTGTGTATCTATTAATTAGAAGGTTGTAGCCTTCACCCATTTGAGTAGTGAGCTCTAGGACAGTGCATCCACACCCCTAACAGGTTTTATTGTAAAAGACTCCTAACAGGGTCTGACCCTTGACAAGGTCTATTGTACTAAACATATTGTAAAGAAAATCCTAAAAGGGTTAAGGATGATGCAGGAGCATCCTGGGTGTAAGAGCAATCTTGCATCACCCAAAAATATTTCTATTTTTTTATTTTCAATAAGGGCTATTTTGTGTAGAGCTGCTATTTATGGAAAGTTACTATTTTTGGTAATTTTTGTATGTGCTCAGAATGATCTGATTTCTTTCTTGGAGGTTCATGTTGGTCATATAAGTCTGCCAGTAAAATTTCATTGCCAGATCAAGTGTATATTGGAAGATATTGAAGATTTTGGGTATTGGCAGCAGGGTACAGAAACTTTCAACTCAGTTTTGAAGGCTTTAGAGGCCTCAGATGAGGTCAAAAATTTGGGTGATGGGTGCTTGCATGGGTCAAGCCTGTAGAGCGCTTCGTGGCATTTTCGAAATGGGGTTATAATAACCGATCGGGTCAATTGGTGATGACTTATGGTCTTCAGAAGTTGGGTCACCTGAAATGGCGAAAAATAATTTTCTTCAAAATTTTTGTTCGGGTTTCAAAGGTTATCTTGAGCCGACTATGATGTAATAAAATGTAAAATAAAATAATTCTAAGTTTGGTCAGCCTTATTGGCTAAAATTCTGGAACCTTCCCAAGCGGTGGAAAGTTGCCTATATAAGGAAGGCTGTATTATTGTCTTAGGCAGTTCAGAATAGTTCTGGGTAGTAGATCTGGGTATTGATTCGAGGCTTTGTCCTAAATAATATTGTAAGGGAATGCCCATGTAGCTTTACATATTGTAATTCTGAAAGTTTGTAATTTCACATTTGTGGAAATAATAAGAAGCCAATTTTCTGTTCTTGCATATTATTGTTGTTGTTTCTCTATTTCTGTTATGTGTTTGTGGCATTAAGGGGAGCACCCTTCATCAGGTGGTATCAGAGCAGGAGTTCTTGAGTGTGTAAACAGATCGCCGACTGTGAGGTAGTTTGCACCAGGATCGTGGCTAGGGTTTCAGCGCGCATCACGAAAATGCCTCCACGAAGGGAACGTGGTGGAAGAGCTGGTGTTGTAACACCTGAGGTTAGAGAGCTGCAAAGACAAGTGTGAGCATTACAAAAAGAGATTCGTAGAGGAATGAATCTTAATGTCAGAGACGAAAGCGAGGATGAAGCCGAAGAAGAATATCAAGAAGGAGAAGCTGAAATTGTGAACCAGGAGGAAGAAAGACTTTTTCGGGCGATTTCCAAGATTGGGAAAAGACCTAAGATTGAGGTTCCTACATTTTCTGGAAATCTTAACCCAGAGGAATTGATCGATTGGATCAATGAATGTGAGGAATATTTTGAGTATGAAGATGTTGAGGATCCTGATAGGGTCAAATTTGTGAAGGCCAGACTGAAAGGTCATGCGAAAATCTGGTGGCAAGAAATTCAATTGGAGGGAAATAGAAGAGGGAAAGATAAAATCACAAGATGGGAACGGATGGTGGATAAATTGAAGTGACAGTTCATTCCTGTTGATTATGAGCTTGATCTACTGAAGAAAATGCAAAGTTTGAAGCAAGCAGGAAGATCTATTCAGGAGTATACAGAGGAGTTCTATCGACTTCTCATCAGAACAGGCCATGCAGAAGCTGATAAAGAGAAAGTTGCCCGATACCTTAATGGGTTAAGGCCAAGCATTCAGGAGGAGCTGAATCTGGTTCGAATGAATAGTATTGAAGAGGCATACCAATTTGCCCTAAAAGTAGAGGAAAAGATGAACAAGAAGTTTGAGAGCAGACAAAATGGAAGAGGTCGCGGTGGATGATTTGGTGGATGGTCATATGGTCGCCGAAATGAAGATTTGAAAAAGAAGAATGAGGCCAATAGCAGTCAGAATCAGCGCGGAAATAATTCCAATCGCTTCCAGGATCAGAATAATAGAGATCAGAGAGGAAGAGGAAGAGGACAAGGATCTAGAAGAGGTGGCTTCCGTGGAACATGTTTTCACTGTGGAGAAGAAGGTCATAGGGCATTTGAATGTCCTCAGTGCCAAGGCAGAATAGACAGGAGAAATGAAGGCCAGGCCAGAGTTGCACATGTAGATGAAGATGCCAGATCATCAAATTCTAAAGATGCTGAAAGAGGAGAAACGTTGATTAACAGAAGGGTCTTGTTGAGTGGTGAGAATGAACCTGAGCAAAGGAGGAGCCTATTTCACACCAGGTGCAAGTGTGAAGGTAAATGTTGTGATGTGATCATTGATAGTGGAAGCACTGACAATTTGGTGTCAGAAGAGATGGTGACAAAGTTGAAGCTCAAGAGATAGAAACACCCACATCCATATCGGATTGCCTGGGTACAGGATGACCACAAGGTCATGGTCAATGAACAATGCCTGGTGAAGTTCAAGATTGGCGGATACCAAGATGAGGTATTGTGTGATATCATATCTATGGATGCATGTCATATGTTGTTGGGTAGACCATGGCAGTTTGACAGATGTGCTGTACATGATGGTCATGCAAATACCTATTCCCTGACAAAGGATGGAGTGCGGCATAAGCTAAAACCATTGAAGGAGACTGAAGAAAAGGTATGTGGTAATGCAAGGATAACTTTTGTTGATGGAAGAAATTTCCTAGATGGTATGAGGCATGAGCGTGTATGTTTTGTTTTAATTTCAAAAGGTGGTAAAGAGAAAGTAGAAGATGTTCCTGTAGAAGTTGCAAATTTTTTGAATGAGTTTCAAGATATTGTATCTGATAACGTGCCTGATGGATTACCACCGGTCAGGAAGATCAGTCATCAGATGAACTTGATTCCAGGAGTGAGTTTTCTGAATAAGGCAGCACATAGAATGACACCTGCAGAAAGTGAGGAGTTGAACAGACAAGTACATGAACTGTTACAGAAAGGATTGATCCATGAGAGTCTGAGTCCCTGTGCTGTACCAGTGGTATTAGCACCAAAGAAGAATTTAGAATAGAGGATGTGTACAGATTCCAGAGCAATAAACAAGATCACAATCAAGTATAGGTTTCCATTGCCACGAATGGATGATATTATGGACTGTTTGAGTGGAGCTGTGTATTTCTCAAAGATAGATCTGAAGAGTGGATATCACCAGATTCGGATCAGAGAAGGAGATGAATGGAAGACTACTTTCAAGACAAAGGAAGGACTATATGAGTGGTTAGTCATGCCTTTTGGGCTAACCAATGCACCGAGCACTTTCATGCGGCTCATGAACGAGGTTCTGAAAGAATTTATGGGTAAGTTTGTCATTGTTTACCTAGATGATATTTTGATCTTTAGTAAGACATTGGATGAGCATATGATGCATATTCGTATGGTATTTGAGAAGTTGAGAGAAGAGAAATTGTTGATTAATTTGGAGAAGTGCAGTTTTGTGAAGAAAGAGTTAGTGTATTTGGGATTTGTAGTTTCAGCAGAAGGTCTAAAAATGGACCCTGAGAAGGTACAGGCTATCCTTGAATGGCCTACTCCAAGGAGTGCTACTGAGGTAAGATCTTTTCATGGTCTAGCTAGCTTTTACAGAAAGTTTATCAGAAATTTTAGCAGTATTTGTGGACCCTTGACTGAAACAATGAGAGGGGATAGAAAAGAGTTTAAGTGGACTAAAGGAGCAGAAAAGAGTTTTCAATTATTGATACAAAAAGTTATAGAACAACCTATTTTAGCACTTCCAGATTTCAATAAGGTGTTTCAAGTAGATTGTGATGCTAGTGGTACTGCAATAGGAGCTGTTATGAGCCAAGAAGGTAAACCTGTTGCTTATTTCAGTGAGAAGTTAAATGAGGCCAAGAGGAAATATTCTATTTATGATCAAGAATTTTATGCTATAGTTCAGGCATTAAAGAAGTGGAGACATTATCTACTTCCTAAGGAGTTTGTTTTGTATATTGATCATCAAGCTTTGCAATATTTGAATAGTCAAGGAAAATTGAATCAAAGGCATTTGAAATGGGTTGAGTTTTTGTAGAGTTATACATTTGTTTTGAAACACAGGAGTGGAAAGTCTAATAGGGTTGCAGATGCTCTTAGCAGAAGGCAACTATTGCTGACAGAAATGTAGATTGAAGTGGTTGGGTTCAGGGAACTCAAAAATTTGTATCCATAGGATCCTGATTTTGGTGAAGCTTGGAAAGCTTGTACAAAACATGTTACTCTAGACAGGACAAAATGGTTGGATTTCATCATCCAAGATGATATGCTATTCAGAGGGAGTCAGTTGTGCATTCCACAAAGTTCTATGAGGGAGAATCTCATCAAGGAGAAGCATAGCGGAGGATTGGCTGGACATTTTGGTCATGACAAAACCCTTGGTTTGGTTAGTGAGAATTATTATTGGCCACAGTTGCAGCAAGATGTGAAGAAGTTTGTACAGAGTTGCAGAGTATGTCAGATGGCAAAAGGAGTAAAGCAGAATATAGGGTTGTATCAGCCATTATTTGTACCAGAGAAGCCTTGGGAGGATATCAGCATGGACTTTGTTCTTGGTTTACCGAGGACACAGCGGGGACACGATTCAATTTTTGTGGTAGTTGAAAGATTTTCAAAGATGACACATTTTATTCCCTGCCAGAAGACTAATGATGTTGTTCATGTAGCAGAATTGTTTTTTCGAGAAGTAGTGAGACTTCATGGTTTGCCAAAGACCATACTTTCAGATCGGGACACTAAGTTTGTTGGATATTTTTGGCGTACATTATGGAAGAAGTTGAAGATAGATTTAAAGTTTAGTTCATCACATCATCCACAGACTGATGGACAGACAGAGGCGGTGAATAGAAGTTTGGGAAATTTGCTGAGATGTTTGGTCGGAGATAAGCCAACAAGATGGGATTTGATTTTACCACAGGCGGAATTTGCATACAATAATTCTATCAACAGGAGCACTGGTAAATCACCATTCCAGATTGTATATGGAAGTAGTCCAAGAAATGCATCTGAATTGAGGAAGATAGATAAAGGAGAAATAAGTAGTGCTGAAGCTGAGGATTTTGCAGAACACTTGAAGAACATCCATGGGGAGGTGAGGAAGCATATTACCAAGATGAACGCACAGTATAAGGCTAAGGCAGATGAGAAAAGGAGGTATAAGGAATTTTAGGTTGGTGATGAAGTCATGGTTCATTTGCGGAAGGAGCGGTTTCCAGTTGGTACATATAACAAGCTGAAAATGAAAAAGTTTGGACCATGTAAGATACTGAAGAAACATGATTCAGGAAATGCATATGAGGTAGAATTGCCTACTGAGCTAAATATTTCACCAGTGTCTAACATTTCAGATATGACAGAGTATCATGAAGGCAGTGTTGAAGATGAGATCACAGTAGCATAGTGGAGTATTCTAGCAACTAGTTCAGACACTAAGGAGATCAAGGATATACTGGACAGTCGTTTTGGCAGAAGCACAAGGAACAGGACATATGAAGAATATCTGGTCAAGTGGAAAGGATGACCTGTTGAAGATTCATCATGACTAACAAGGGTGGAGGTTAACCGTCTTGATTTTCCTCTGCACACCTGAGTCATGACAGGGTCACTTCTCAAATTACCCTGGGTGTCTGATGCAGGAGCATCCTGGGTGTAAGAGCAATCTTGCATCACCCAAAAAAAAATTTATTTTTTTATTTTCAATAAGGGCTATTTTGTGCAGAGCTGCTATTTATGGAAAGTTACTATTTTTGGTAATTTTTGTATGTGCTCAGAATGGTCTGATTTCTTTCTTGGAGGTTCATGTTTGTCATATAAGTCTGCCAGTAAAGTTTCATTGCCAGATCAAGTGTATATTGGAAGATATTGAATATTTTCGGTATTGGCAGCAGGGTACAGAAACTTTGAACTCAGTTTTGAAGGCTTTAGAGGCCCCGGATGATGTCAAAAATTTGGATGACAGGCGCTTGCGTGGGTCAAGCCTGTAGAGTGCTTTGTGGTGTTTCCGAAATGGGGTTATAATAGCTGATCGGGTCAACTGGTGATGACTTATGGTCTTCAGAAGTTGGGTCACTTGAAATGGCGAAAAATAATTTTCTTCAAAATTTCTGTTCGGGTTTCAAAGGTTATCTTGAGCCGACTATGATGTAATAAAATGTAAAATAAAATAATTCTAAGTTTGGTCGGCCTTATTGGCTAAAATTCTTGAACCTTCCCAAGCGGTGGAAAGTTGCCTATATAAGGAAGGCTGTATTATTGTCTTAGACAGTTTAGAATAGTTCTGGGTAGTAGATCTGGGTATTGATTCGAGGCTTTGTCCTAAAGAATATTGTAAGGGAATGCCCATGTGGCTTTACATATTGTATTTCTGAAAGTTTGTAATTCCACATTTGTGGAGATAATAAGAAGCCAATTTTTTGTTCTTGCATATTATTATTGTTGTTTCTCTATTTCTGTTATGTGTTTGTGGCATTAAGGGGAGCACCCTTCATCAAAGGATCTTCTAACAAGGATCATAAAACACTAGTACAAAATATTATTGGGTGTCAATTCCCACCTGGGTTTTTACCTATTTGTGTTTCCTCGTAACCAAAATATTTGTGTTACGTTCAAGTGTTCTCTCATTGTGTTTATGCTTTATGTTTAAGTATACTTAACTAGATAAATAATTGAAACTAGTAGATAATTGATTCACCCCCCCTCTCAGTTATCTCTTGGGACTATTCCTAACATAGCCTTGTTACAAGAGTGACAAATAACTGGAGGTCTTATATTCCTCGGTGCATTGACATGGGTTACCATTCTACACTATCTAGCTGAGTGACCATTATAGTTACATATTTGACATGTAACATTCTAGGAACTTCTTGCATTTGGTTGATTCTAATTTCTTTGATTATTCTATGTCTTGTTCTTCTGGCTTTTTTTACAATTCATAGCTCTATGACCAAATTTATTACAAGAATAACAGTAACCATTGAAAGGTCTCACCTCTTTACAATTCCTTGCTATATGTCCATGTTTGTTACATGCATAACAAGTTCAGTCTACTGGCTTGCACTCATCCTTGGATGGTTCAATACTTTTTTTAGTCTGACTTCCAGTCTCCTTAGCATCTGTGGTGTTTTCTGGTGTATTCATTCTTGCTCGCATGTTCTCAATCTGATTCTATGCTTTATTGAATCCAATGCCGCTGGTATCTCCCTTAAGCTTCCAAGCATATAGTTGAGATTCAATCAGATCCTTTCTTGTGTGTAATTTATCAATGTGATTCTTAGCCTCTTTTAATTTAGATTCCAAGCTTTCTTTTTTGTTTCTTAGCTCCAATATTTCTATGTTTGCTTGCCTTAATTCTTCATTTAGTTGAAGGTTCTCCTTGATTTTTTCTTCATAGACATCTTGATTGTTGGTTAGCTTATCATCCAATTCTTCAATCTACTCTTTCATGGATGAATTTTCTTCATTTAGCTTCTTGATCATTATCCCTAACTCACTAGTAGAGCATTCTTTCAAATCTTTTCTTAGCCTTTTGATGACTATTTGAGCATCACTGACTTTTTCTTTTAGCTCTTCAATTTCCTTTTCAGATCTGTCCAGGTCTTCAAGATTTCTTTTCAGATGCTTCATTTTTGTCTTGTCCATGATCTCCTCAAGTGGTTAAAATTCTTTGCTGAGGACCAAAGCTCTGATACCAATTTTTAGGAATGGGAACGCTAAGTAAGGGGGGGGGGGGGGGGGGGTGAATCAGTGTTCACTATAATTACTCTTTAATCTGAACTTGAATACTCAATACTAAAATGAACATCAACATAAACATGAAACATGAACTCAACACATAACACCAATATGGGTATGGGGAAACCCAAATAGGTAAAAACCCTAGTGGGAATTGACACCCACTAATATTATGTACTAGTGTTTTATGATCCTTGTTAGAAGATCATTAACCTTGTTAGGAGTTGTCTTTACATTACATTTAGTATAGTGACCTGGTCAAGGGTCGGATCCTATTAGGAGTCTTTTACAATAGCCCTATTAGGGGTGTGGACACACTATCCTATAGCTCACTTCTCAAGTGGTGAAGGCTACAACTTTCCGGTCTCAGATACACACTATATCTGCTGGATGAACTAGTGCTTTGACACTGCTTGTCAGATCAGTTCCTTTGATACGCTAATGCTTTGACCTCTTGCAAAGCTTTAATACATCATATCAACTCTTTGCATACTTATGGTCTACTTCTCTCAACTCAATATCTACCTCCTTGCCTATTACAAAGGACACGTCTCATATTTATATGCGCTACTAAAATAATTACCTAGGTCGGCCTATATTTGATTACATATCATTCTTCCAATTGAATTTTCTCAAGTATTTTTAAAAACAAAGTTAATTATATGTCAATAACCTAATTACAATAGGTGCATAGCCCTTACATAACAATATTATAGTCGCTAATCAATTTACCATCAGTTGGCTGCATACATTGTTTTGTTCTGGCATTCACTGGCTGTGTAACTTCAATTGTCTGTAACATCATCATACTTGCATATCTAATCATGCACTCATAAAATAAGCATGAATACATTCTTACTAAGTTATCTTCTATGGCACATACCATAACTTGGTCATACGCACGTGTGTTGATGCTTTGATCTACTGGTGCTCTGTTAACAGTCTAATCTTCTACACTTAGCCAATATCTAATCTTCTGATGATGTGTGCTAACTCCAAAATACTATATGACTTTGTTGTCATAATGACAACACTATATTAAGTCATATACAATAGTATAGTCAACTTGCCAACATATATATATATAAACTAGAATCTGTTGTCATCTATTTTTTCTGCTTAGTAATTTAATGTGTTGCAAAGAGAATTTACACAAATCTTACTTGTCTCATTCACTGTCAAGTATGCATATCTATGTTCTTTGTTATTGTTACACAAATCCTCTGCCCCTTTCCCATGGGTGCTAGCACAAGTGACTATAAGAGAGAAAGATGTTTGAGTTTTTTTAGAGGTTAAATGATCTCTTCATGAAGGTGGATTTTTCCTTTTCTCCTCAGAATATTTTGATTGTAGAAGATAAATATTGATCTAACTTGTCTAACTTTAATGTGATGTTTTATATATTAGTCAAGTATTTTTTGAGTAATGTAAACCTAATAGGGGACATGAGGTTTGGCTTACACTCTCAATGCATTATAATTGTAAAGTCATTTGAATGATAATTCTTTATTAAAGAAAAAAGAAACTAGATTAAATGCAAAAGGGACATGAAGTTTGGTATCACTTCTATCTACCAATACATTCATTGAGGTTTGGTATCACATCTATATAACTTTTGTTTCTTAAGCTCTTGTAATTACCTGCTATATAGAAATAGAACATGGGAGAAAATAGTTTACATGGAAATAGGGGCAAATTCTATTAAAACTAATGTAATGGAGGGAAAACATAAAAATATAATGGATTCAATGAAAATCAAAATCAAATTTTTTTTTAAAGAGTTAGTATCACCATTAGCACTGCATTTGAAGACCTAACTTACACACTTCATAAAATTCATCATATACAACATTTTCCTTCCCTAGGATTGTGACTAAAATGTACAAGACTTCATACATTTTCTCATGTATTCTTGAAATTGAATTCCTAAATGTCCCAAAATATTAAGATGCACACCTATATTGCAATTCCCAAATATGCCAACAAAATGAAGAAAATTGAGTTAAATGGATATATTTGCACCAGCATTCGATGGGAGTGAAAGTTTGATCTAGTAGATTATAATTGAGCATGATGAAAATGGTTCCTTTTGTTTTACCATCCTAAGATAGGACATCTTGATTAGGGATAATAAGTCTTGTGTAAATTACCATGACTTTCATAGCCAAAAATTAAAACTCAAAGCAATCAATGAAAGTGGCATTACAAATCTGTACCCACAATATGGAGCCTTAAAATAATTCAAAAATCAAATTGGGTATTGTAGAAATCAAATAAATCGATGCAACTATTATTAGATGATGGGTGTACATAGTCATTATCTTCATCCTCTGCAACTTCATCTCTTCTTTGCAAGCACTCAAATGCACAACAAAAATAAGATCACCTCTTTTTTGAAAATACTACTAAGGCCAAGAAGATCATGGCTTATTCTCAAGTTTCTTGTAATAACAATATCAAAAAAATTATATTTTCTACTATAAATATATGTTAACAGGAAATAAATGTTCAAATTAGAACAAGCAGAGCCAACCCAGTGTCAATTTTCTTAAGAAAGTAGCGATGAATGGCCCTATTATAGAGTACATATAAAAAAAATCAGTTACTAGATTCATTGATCATGTACACCAATTATATGCATGTCTATAGAGGTAGGCATTGGTAGGAGTCTTTTTCTTCAATCTTTTCAAATAGAGTACTTTTTAACAATGAAGGAAGAAAACCATTACTAAGGTCATAATATATCCATGATAGACAATGTATATTCATAGATTATAAGTTAACACCTCTGATCAAAATTGTTCTACTAGTAGCATTTGATAAGAACTACCTTGCTATGTAGCTCATTAAATAAGTACATAATATAAACATTTTTCATGGAAAGTAAATGCACTTTGGACTTTTAGCCTTTTTATTTTTCAAAAATTTTATACCCCTTCATAGAAGAGATACCTTCACAGAAAAAAGAAGCATGTCCAATAACAAATAAATATATATTTAATTTCAAATAACTCAATTTATTTTACTATACATTAACATTTAGTCTAAACACAAATTTAGCAACTTATTCAGTGTATTTTACTACACACTAAAATTTAATCAAAACCTAGCAACTTAATTACTGTAATACCTCTCTTTCCGCTTTTTTTCTAAAATAAAAGAATGCCTAGATAGAAAACTAGTGATTTCATTGATATCATCCAATTATATGAAAAATAAGTATAGTTAAGGACAAAAATTCAGTATCCTATTAAATGTTAGAGAGAGATATAATCCTAAATGTACATGCAATTCTAAGGTATATTAATGGCCAGAATAACTAAAAATATATCAAGGGAAAATACAAATGAAATGATATACTAAAAACCCACCTAATATTATACATTTTAGTACAAGTCTAAAGAGTCATGAGACAATATAAACAATCAAAAGATTATAATCATGGGACATAAAAATTCTTCTTTAATAATTCTATTGCACAAGATCCAGTATATTGCAAAACACTACATTCATCTTTGTAATCAGAGTTGTCTGCCAATATTGTCATAGCTATGTTTTCATCTTTATTTTGATAATTCCACACACCCCAGTCAACAATCTCTATATCATTCAGAGATCTTAGTTTTCCTTTCTAAAACATTTTCATTCTCTCTCCTGGTTGTGCTAAATAACCATGCTTCTTAACAGTGTCATTGTATCCCCATTTGTTGTTGAAAAATGAATAGAAATTGTAAAAGTATATTCTCTCCTTGAATATGTTCAGTTTAACAAATTGGACAAAGTGGATGAAAATACTATCATAAAGAATATACAAGGGGCCTTTGAAGAAATATAATAAGAAAATCAAAAGAATAAGTAAAGTTGAACACTTATTATAAATTTTTCCTAAATAAAAATGGGAATGGCACTCAAAATACCCCAAATCTTATTGCTATAATCAGGATAAGCTAATCATGTTGGGACTACATATTTTAATTATTTTCTTTAGTAGTAACTACCCGATGATACCTTTTCATAATCCTCCAGTTGGGATAGGAACTTACCAACATCAAGTGATCTACATAATGTCAAAGCTCTATCAACAAAGATTACAATTTCACCAAATAGACTGGAGAATTTATCCATATGACACATGGAAAGTGCATTTGATATGTTAGAACACCCATTGTGCTTCACTATGTAACAATTGAAACCTAGAGGTTATTCAAAAGAAACTAACTCCATATTTATCACTCGATGATGGTCCAAATACTCGTATAGTTCCTCATTTGTTTTTGTATCAATATCCTTGGTTTTACCTACAACAATTAGTTTTTTCTCCTTGAGCTTTTGTTTTGTATGAAAGGGAAAAGATAAAAAGAAAATGAGCTAGAGCTAGGCTTGGTCCATCCAAACCCCTCAAGAATTGATGACATTTTCCAACTAAAAGATCTCAATCATCCCAAATTGACACTTGGACCTCTTCACAAACAATTAATCTAATGCCATGATTCTTAATACCTCATCCAAATTCCTTAAATTTTCATCCCATATTTTGCTATAACTAAGTATGTTATCAACGAACAACAAAACCTAGCACAACTTCTTGTTGAAGATTGTTGGAAATTTGGCTGAGTTGATTACATGGATGTTGTCATTATGGAAACATATGATCCACATGAAGATCACGCAAGTCAGAGAGAAAGTATGATAGAGCGCATTGCAAATTTGTCTAAGTGTGAGATAGTATTTTCACCAGTGCACCTGGATACAATTTTTATTTGCGATGTTGACTAGAATAAGTTTAGTGCTTGTACACTTGAACATAGACTCTATGGTGACTAATGATGACCCATCTCAGAGTGCAAGTCAATACGGCATGTATGAAAGGAGTTATGACAGTTTTACTGAAGATAGTGTGAAGCCGACAGGACTGAATATGAAGACAAAATTGGTAAAGAGTTAAGAGATTATTTTGTTTATCAAAATAATGACTTAACAATATAAAGGGAAACCATCCTAGATGTTAACCCTTAGATAAAGTTATTTTGTAATATGGTAGCCGACCAAGTAAAGTTATTAGCCTTAATAACTTGTATAAATGTAATTGTAAAATGTAAGAAGACAGGATGTAGTATGCGAGATATATGATGTATATGTAATAGCGATACTGAAAGAGTAGTGAAGAGATATTGATGCAAGAAGTATAAGGTTATGTACCTTGACCTCTTTTTGTAATCAGTGTATATTGTACATTACTTGTTTGGGTAGTGGGCTCAGCTGGTAATCACATTTTGTACTACCAACTCCTAACAGGGTTGAGGCTTCTAACAAGGCCTATAGTCCCTTAATCAGGACTGATACACTATATGCTTGTAATAGACTCCTAACAGGGTCAACATCCTTAACATGATACTTTTGATTAGTGGATGTTTGTGGGTACCAATCCCACCAGGGTTTTCCCTTGGCCAGTGTTTCCTCGAGAACAAATCATGTGTTATGAGTTCTTTAGTTTTATTGCTATGCATGTTGTTTAGCTTCTTATGTTATGCATGTGTAAAGATAATCTGTTATATCCATAATTGGGCAGAAGATAAAGTTTGTAGAACACTAATTCATCCCCCCCTCTCAGTATTCCCTATTTCTAACAATTGGTATCAGAGCTTAGTTACTCAGAAAAGAATCATTCAAGAAAAGCCTAGAAGCTTGAGTAAGATCTCTATGGATATGGTTCAACTACAGAAGAATCTTGAAGAAGCTCTTGAATAGATTGATATGCTTACTGATTAAAGAGACACTCTAAAAGGGAAATATGATGATGCAAAAAACCTCATTGAGAAACTGAAAAAGAAATTGGAAGATTTGAAATCTGAAAAGGAATCTGAAGTTCTTATTGAAGATTGTGATGACAATTTGGAAAAAGAAAATGAGATCCTTAAGCATGAACTGAAGATAGCAAATTTGAAGCTTAGTTTGAAAGATGGAAATAGCAAGAATGAATTAAATCTGAAATCTGAGAATGAAAGGTTGAAGATTGAAATCTAAACTTGGCAAAGTAACATCTAAATTTGAGAAAGTTAATTTGTAGTATGCTGAACTTGACAAATACAATACAATTGTGAAAGGTGAATTGACTCAATCCAAACAACAACTTGAAAGGCTATATTCAACTAGTGAGAAGATTGATGAAGAAGCATCTTTTCAGAAACCATTCTATGATAAGACTTGTCTTGGATTCAACACTCTTAAAGAAAATGATGAAAGCAAGGAGCCAGATCTAAAAATATGTGAAAGCATAGATGAGAAGAAGTCTGATGAGATCAACAAATCTGAAGATAGACCTAAAGGAGAAGAACCACCTAAGCAAGAGGAATCATCTAAAGTTATGCAAAGAGAATTCAAAGGTAGATGTTTTGCTTGTAATACTATTGGTCATATGAAGAGAGATTGCACAGGTAAGCAATTTAAACCTCTTAATGGTTATTGTTATAATTGTCATGGATTTGGACATAGAGCTATTGAATGTAGGAAACCTAAATTTATTGAGAATAACAATAATAGTAGAATTTTTAGGAATACTAACAATGCAGATACGAAACCTACTAAAGATATGAACAGGAGAAATGGAGTAATATGTTATAGATGCAACAAGGTTGGACACATTGCTAGAAACTGCAGATCATAGATCAATCCACCTGGACAAAGATATGGGAACAATGGAATTGTTTGTCAGATATGCAACAAGATTGGACATACAACAAGGTTTTGCAGAATGAACAATGGAGTTTTTCATCCTAACCCTAACCCTAGAAGTCATGCAAGAAGAAATGAAGATGCAAGTAACAGACAGAAAGGTTTCTATAGTAATATAGATGAAGTGAAGTTTGTTAAAAGCACAGATCAAGGAGACATATTCAACATTGAAGGTAATCAGAAAGGTGAAGTATCAAGTGGTAAGAATGAATCCTTACCTGACCTATCTCAAAGCACTTAATTTATGAAAATTACAGTAGATTAGGAACTTAGATTAGTGTAGAAGTAGATTTATGATGAATTGAGTCTTGCGTAGTTAATGCAAGGTAGTTTATGATGTTCTAATGCTATGGTTAAGAGTGCAAAGACAAATATTATGTTTTGTGAGATCACAAGAAGTTTTAATTTTTGCAAGTTAGTAGAAACAACTTTTTGGAAAGAAGCGGCAAAAGAATTGAATGTGATGTTAGAACTAAGTGAGATTGAATTAATATAAGGTTATGATCGGTATTATTTGATCATCAAAGTGAACTAAAGTGTTAAGGAGATCAAAGAGTAGTGATTGGAAGCATTTTGCAATGATTTGGTGAAGGATTTGAGCGTCGAATCTACGCAAGCCCTAAAATTGCTAAATTGAGGTATTTTACTTGACAGATCTATGAATCAATAAAAGGAATTTGAAGTAGTCATGGATGTATCTTTAATTCACAATGTCAGAGACAAAAATAGACCTAGAATGAAGAGGGAACCAGTAGAACCCTTGGAAGAAGACCCTAGGTTAGCTTTATCATCTGTACCAGATGGAGTTTTGCATTTAGAGAATGTAATAAGTTATCTTGGATGCAAGTTAGAAACCATCAGTGATAGTGATTTTACAAATGAGTATCAGAAGATTTACAACCAGGACATGTCATTGAAAGAAGGATATGATCATTTGAAAGACAATGAGATTGTTAAGTATGCATTGCAGTATGAATTTGATAATGAAGAATGCACTAAGATAATCCTTAGCATAATTCATAATGGGAAGTTTTGGCTAGAAGATAGAGTGATAGACATTATAGCTAATTTGATTCATGAAGTCACTGGACTGTCTAAATCTGGAGCTATTCCTTTAAATGAGAAGAACATGAGAAAAATAGTCATTGACAACATAGGTTCATCCTATAATGGTAGAGGAATTGTAATTAGTAAGATCCAACAACATGATGTTAGATACTTATGCAAGATCCTAACAACTAAGTTTTGTGCAAATTCAAGAGAGGATGACATGGCAGCTGGAATGGTACACATAGCATATTTGATGTGTGTTGACAAAGTGCCAATTGATAGGTGTGAAATTCTGAGAATACAATTGTTTGAGAACTTGGAGAAGATTAAGAAGACAAAGTATGCACAATTTAGATTTTCATCTTTGATCACTTACATGTTTTTCCACTTATTAAGAATATTTCCTTACACCATTGCAAATGACTAGAATGATGGACAAACTACAATGGAAAGGATAAATAGAGTATATATGAGGCATGTTATTGACAAAGTAAATGAGAGTGCAATATTGGTAATGAAGACTTTTCAGAACTTGGTAACTAGCAGATCAAGGATCCCACAGTCTCTTGTGGAGAAGTATAAAGATGACATTTGTTTCATGGTTGACATTGACTTTACCTACATTGAAGCAGTGGAACCTAGAATTGAGTTCATAGACCCTCTTGGCTATGAAATATCTGAAACTGAGATAGAAGAATATGTGAGTAGGCTACTTAAGTGTAAGTTGGACACTTAGTGTAAGAGATTTGGAACTTTTGAGGAGAATTTCAACTCCACAAAGGCTATACTTGAGGAGAAATAGTCTAAGAAAAGAGTTGAGAGCACTATTAAGAAAATACTGAAAGATTTAGGAATGATGGAGCAAGAATTCTTAGTGGCAAAACATATAGCAGCAGTAACTAGAGATATTGGATAGAAAGAGATTCTATCTCTACCTCCCTTGTCATTTAGTGCAATACAACATGAAGCTACACAAGTCAAGGTGAAAGTAGAGGAACCTAAGGAGGAACAAGAAGCAAGGAAACCTACTAAGTCTACCTCCTCCACACCTAGCAAGAGAGTGAAGGAAAGTGCTATTGGACCTGGTAAGAGGTAGAAAGCTTCAGTGCCACTAGTTCCTAGAAAAATTGTAGAAATTAAAGATGATGACACTACTGTTGAGAAGAATGCATGGAATCCAAGAGTTGAGAGAGTGAATGAAGAGATTATAAAAGATGGATACTTCACTAAGATGAATAAATTCTATGACCTCTATGACTACTTAGAGAGATTCAATCTTGAAAATTTAGTGGTCAAGCACATGATTCGGGCTAATAACAAGTTTGACACTATTCAGGGTAAGATACCTGATGACTTATTCAAGAAACTTGTTAATAGAAAGAAGAGAGCACAAGAGGAAGACAAATCTATCATAGAGAATCTTGTGAAGAAACTATGTCATGTGAGAGATGATGAACATCTTAAACAAATTTTGAAACCCCTTAGCACCCATTTAAGGACAAAAAGGAGAATCATTCAAATCATGGCAGGACAATTTGAAGAAGTGAATATAGAGATAGAACATGCAATAGTTAAAGTTATGGTAGAAATTGTTGGAGAGCCATCAGTTGCAGCAAAGAAGAAGAAGAAGCAGAACAAGAGGACATTCCCTCTCCACTAGCTATAAACATAGAAGAAGAATCTATGAATGTTGAAGGTACTAAGATCACCTTGGATACTGATGATAATGTATTCAAGAATTTAGAGAACATTCTTGATAATTCAGCTCTTGATGAACTAGACAGAACTATAGAAGTAGAGCAAACCCAATCTATTGTTGAAGAACCCAAAGTGACAGAAGTACAAGCTCCTGTACCCTCTAAAGAAGAAATCAGTCTTACTCTTGAGACTGGAAAGAAGAAGCAAATTGGATCTTTGTTTGAGGATTTGGGAAAAGAAGTAGATGATGATGATCAGATGGAATTGATCACATCTTTTAACAAAATCATTAGGAAGAATAATAAAGTTAAGAGTCTTGAAGGATGTCTAAAGGACCTTACTTAAAAGTTACAAGGTGTTGTAACTACATAGATTGTAGAAGAAGACCCTCTGGAGAAAGAAAAGAAGGTGATGAGCACCTTTGATGATGAGTTCACTAACCTATCTGAGATTGGAAAGGTAAAGGCACAGGAAGACTATGAGGCTAGAATGCTTTTGAACATCAGCTAGAATATCATAAATGATATTAACAGTCTTGATATTTGTATCAAGGACTTGAGGAAGAATTTGGGAATAGGAAAATCCTTGTACATACAGTGTACAAAAGTAGAGATTTTGACAGCAGAAGAAGATCATAAGATCAAGTTGAAGGAAGTAGAAATTTAGAATGAATCTAACCTTCTTTCTAGCCCTAATGTGAAGGTATGTGATGTTGAGAAGAAAGTTTGGAAGCTTTATGATGAAATTAGAGTTTTGCAAGATGAGAGAGATAGAAAAATGAGAAGACTCACTCTTTTGAGAGAACATACTTCTATGAAGTTAAGCATTATTGAAGAGTAGTTGGAAGAATGTCTCTCAGCTAAGACATCTTTTCAGAAGTTTAATTTTGAGACCCTCCAAGCATGTCAAATAGCATCTTATGGACTAAGCACACTACTCAATGTGGCAGATTCCATTAAGAAATCATGGGAGAAGGAGATAAAAGCTATGAAGATTGATTTTTTAGATTATGTTGCAAGCCTACCGGCTTTGCAATAATGAATTAAGGTAATATCTTTTTGTGTTACAGTTTTGTAGCCCTCCCTACCTTTATTTTGTCATTGTTGTCAAAGAGGGAGAGATATACAATAGAAAATTGATTGTATATGATATGGATTGATACTCTTAGGGGGAGTATTGTATTAGAGATAATATTTTTGAGGAGTTATAAGGATAGTATATAGATTTTATACTATGGCCACAATTTTGAGATTTTGAAGTTGTACACTTGGCCAATTTTCTCATATGTTGCCACCAATGACAAAGGGAGAGATTGTTGGAAATTTGGCTGAGTTGATTACATAGATGTTTTCATTATGGAAACATATGATCCACATGAAGATCGCACAAGTCTGAGAGCAAGTATGACAGAGCGCATTGCAAATTTGTCTAAGTGTGAAACAATATTTTCACCAGTGCACCTGGATATAGTTTTTGTTTGCAACATTGACTGGAGTAAGTTCAATGCTTGCGCACTTGAACATAGACTCTATGGTGACTAATTATGACCCATCTTAGAGCACAAGTTAGTACAGCATGTACAGAAGGAGTTATGATAGTTTTACCAAAGACAGTGTGAAGCCAACAGGACTGAATATGAAGACAAAATTGGTAAAGAGTTAAGGGATTATTTTGTTTATCAAAATAATGACTTAAAAATATAAAGGGACAACATCCTAGATGTTAACCCTTATATAAAGTTATTTTGTAATATGGCAGCCAACCAAGTAAAGTTATTAGCCTTAATAACTTGTATAAATGTAATTGTAAAATGTAAGAAGATAGGATGTAGTATGCAAGATATATGATGTATATGTAATAGTGATACTTGAAAGAGTAGAGAAGAGCTATTGATGAAAGAAGTATAAGGTTATGTACCTTGAAATCTTTTTGTAATCAGTGTATATTGTACATTACTTGTTTGGGCAGTGGGCTCAGCTGGTAATCAGATTTTGTACTACCAACTCCTAACAGGGTTGAGGCTTCTAACAAGGCCACTATATGCTTGTAATAGACTCCTAACAAGGTCAACATCCTTAACAAGATACTTTTGATTAGTGGATCTTTGTGGGTACCATCCCCACTAGGGTTTTCCCTTGGCCAGGGTTTCCTCGAGAACAAATCATGTGTTATGAGTTCTTTAGTTTTATTGCTATGCATGTTGTTTAGCTTCTTATGTTATGCATCTGTAAAGATAATTTGTTATATCCATAATTCGGCAAAAGATAAAGTTTGTAGAATATTGATTCACCCCCCCTCTTAGTATTCCCTATTTCTAACAAAGATATGGTTCATGCAATATAGGGATGTGGATGAATAATTGGTGAATCAAAATGGTATTATAAAGAATTCCTAGTGTCTGTAATGGAAACAAAATGTTTTCTTTTGTATATATTTTTCTCTCATGTAGATCTGGTGATGTACTTAAAATGAAGATCAATCTTGGAGAAGTAGAATACTTTGTGTAGTTCATCCAACAACTCATCAATCCTTGAGATGGGGAATATTTTCTTGATTGTCTATTGATTAAATGATACGTAAGAAGTGCACATCTTGAGAGTCTCATAATTCTTCACCAAAACTATCGAAGATGCAAATGAAATGGAGGTAGGCTTGATCCAACCTTTATAAATGAGCACATGGACTATCTTATCTATCTCTTAAAATTCTTCAGATGGTGATAGGGAGTAGTGATCAGTGGTTTGTCTCTCTCCTCGAGCTTGATCATGTTCTTGAAACCTTTATATTGGGGTATGCTGGGTGGGATGTCTATGAAGAAAAAATTATGTTTTCCCAACATTGCTTGAAGCTCATCATCTTGGTAGTAGGCTTGGTTCCCACTTGAAGGTTTGGTCATAAAAAAATATTGTTCCATCCAAATGACCACATGATATTTAAAAATAAATTCCATCCATTTCATTGAAATCTCCTTCTGACCTCCATTTTAAATTTCTCTCAACACCATCTTCTTTCCATCCACTTTGAATGATAACTCCATCCTCTTGTAAAATTGTGTATATTACCCAAGAGTCTCCATCCATTTAATTTCCAATATGAAATCCATATCATCCAAATCTACCAAAAATAAATCATCTATCATTATGTATTTCCCCATGGTAATGCTCAACTATGAGATTAAATATGTATGTGGTAGTAAATTTAAACCCACTACCTTGACTTTGAATCCTTCATGCTCCACCAAATCAAAACCCCTCATGGTAATGAGTGATTGATTAATGACATTGAGTGTGGATTTATTATCAAATATGACTAAGAGTTGTTTCTCCTTGAGTGTGTCTTGGACCCAAAATACACTGCACCTAGGAGTCCAAGATAGTGTAGTAATGGTGCCTCCCTTTCTCACAAGTATGGAAATCCTCTCTACATGATTAGTTTCTTCATTAGTCTCTTCTTCTTATACCTTAGATTATACATTTTCTTCCACACTTTTAGACACCACCTCAATTTAATGGATATTTCAAGACATTAGTGTCCCAATTCTCAAGCTTCCTTGTATGTAAGACAAATCTTCCTTCTCCCAATCTCTTATTTTGTGGCCTTGTCCAATGATGAATTATTTAATTATTTATACTTTTCCATCTATGAGAGTGGTGGTTTGGCATGTGTGTAACTCTTAGAAGAAGAAGATGAGGTTTCTCATACATCATGAGTGTGGTGGGATTGATACCTTTGACCTAACCCTTAAGGGGTTCCATCAGTCCATCCATGGAAAATAATATGAGTCTACTCTTAGAAATATCAGTAACCAACATTAACAGTCTCTAAAATTCTAAGGTATAATTGTCCAATGGTCCCATCTATCTAAATTATGCAAACTCCTTGAAGTTGAGTTCTTGATGCTTCCCATCAAAGAAACCAATGTCTCACCATGAAATCAGCCTATGAAGTGAATTGGTTGGGATTGAGGGTGACCATCCCATGGTGCCACCATTCATGAGAAATTCCATCCAAGTACAAATCTAAAATTTTTATTTCTTCTTCTTCAGACATCAGATTGAGCTAGAATTAAGTATCTTCTTTTTGTACCCATTCTCTTGTTGATGGATTTCCAAACCAATCAAAAGTAGATAGGTTTAGATTTTTGATCTTCTTCTTCATGTCATTATTGTGTTTTCCATGGTTCTTATAATATCTCATCCAAAAATTCACATAATCCTTTAATGGTAGGTCTTCTCCAAATCTTCCATCAAACCAATCTTGTCTGAATTGATCCTGCATCTCCAAGAAGATAGTCTATTATTATCTACATTGTTCACTCCTTTGGGGAAATTTCTACATCATTGGGAATGTGTAGGAACATTTCTTATGAGGACTCTCATTGATAGAATTATTTTTGTGCCCATTGTGATCTCCATTTATCCTTCCTTCCTCCAAAAGTTGAAGTGTTTCTCCAATATGTTGTTGTCCCTTTGCCAAACTCTCATAGAGTTGTTGTTTTATATTCACCAAGGTATCACTGAGTTGTTTTTTTCCTCTTGTTAGATCCCATAGCAATGTCATCATTTTAGTTCTCGATTTCCACATCATATCTAGTCATTGGGATCTTGTCTGCATCTAATGTTACCTAAAAAATAGAAAGACCACCAGCTCTAATACCATTACAATGGATTAATCACTTATTCACACTCCTATATGGATTTTCATGATAATCTTCTCTTTTCTCCATTCTCAACACATATAGAAAGGTCTTCCACATGTGCAAAAGTCAAAGATTTACATTGTATGACACTAAACTATACCATAACTACATATATGACTCACAAAACACTCAAACACTTCTCATCCATACAAAAAAATTAACTCTTTCATGTAGCTAATAATATCTATACAATACTCGCATGACACAATAGAGACAATTTGTAGAAAAATATCATCCTTCTTCATACAAGAAGTCTTCTCTCCATGTATGACCAAAGTCAACCATGTGGTGCCTTCGACCCTTTTTCTTGTATGGAAAGATTAACCTCAATGATAAAACCATATGACAAAATATGCCTATATGAAGAAGTATGCCCACTTGCACGACACTCATCCAAATATTTAATTAGGGTCATTCAAGTATCAATGTATTGCCAATAATATTGTGTAGAACAATGAATCAAAATAAGGAATATAATAGTAATGAGTTGATTCCAATAGAGTAATCATATTTTTAGATAATATGAACATCCTCAATGATTACAATTTTTTCTTTAAGTGAAGACCTCACAAATTTGGATAGACATGTACATTAGTGTTAGGCATGACTCCCACCAATATTAAAATTACCAGAATAGGGGGGATCTTGCACCTCCAAAAATGGAACACTAGAAAATACAATTACAATTGGATCCTAATACACAAGAAATATAAAACTCCACGATGATTTCCTACAATACCAAACATGACCTTATAAATAGCTCCAATAAGTTTCTCGAAAGGATACAAATAGGCAAACACATTTTATTACTTTTGTTTTTCTAATTAAATTAATTGATTAAAGTGAGTGTGTAAGATATTTTTAACATTTTGGGATCACTTAATTAATTAATTTAATTATCTCATTTAAACATTTTAGGGACTATATATTAGCCTCTATTTATGACCACAAAAGGCCAATAGATGATTGTAGTTTCATGAGGCAAGGGAAGATTTCTAAAGGCCTTGCTACCATGATCACTTCAATTGAGGATATACTTTTCCCACCATCAATTTTTATTTCCTTTGCTATAGATTTTTTCAAAAGACATACCCACTTGTTGTATGTCATACATGTTTTAAGTTGTCACCTAGTTTGAAAAACCATGTCCTAATGTAAGTCTCAATTGCATCTCTCTAACCAAGCTTTGGAAATTCTACATCATTGTTAGCTTTGGGGGAAGGTTGACAATAAACCAAATGTAAATAACTTGAGCCATCCACTTTGATGAACAACAATATTGTATGTTAATTTTAGTTCTACATATACAAATATAATTATTAGTAATGTAACTGGCTTTCTAATTTAGAATGAGATATCCCTTGTAGAGTTTGTCCCTTAGAATAAATCATTATATACAAGTCAAAATTGTCTGCAAGGGAGATGTCTATTATAAATACATTGGATCTCTATAAAATGTCAAGATATGTAATAAACTAGACATATTATTAGCATCATGTACAAATTAGATCTCTTTAACTATAATTTGTCTTATTTCTCTAATCAAAAACTAATGACTTCTAATATAACGAATGTGAAAATAGAGATGCTAGAAAAAGCACCTAGAAGATAGAAAGAAGTTGGATTTTGTTAAGAGGTTAAAAGATGTTTTCCTGAAAATGGATTCTTCCTTTTCTCCTTAGAATATTTTGATTATAGAAGATACATCTTGAACTAACCTTTCCTACTTTAATCTGATGTATAATTTTATATACTAGACAACTATTTTTAAATTAATGTAAAGATAATAGACGACATGGGGTTTGTCTTACATTGCCAATGCATTATGAATTGTAAAGTCATTTTAATGGAGAATTATTTAATTAAGTTAAGAAAAAAAAATCATATTAAGTGTAGAGGGTGTGAATTTTAGTATCACAACTATCTACCAATACATTTGTTTAGGGTTGGCATCATATCTATATACCTTTTGTTCAATAACCTCCTATAATCACCTTCTATATAGAAATGGAACATGGGAAAAAATAGTGTACATGGGAAATAGGGGAAAAATCTATTATAACTAGCTTATTGGAGGAAAAACATAAAAAAGATAATGGATTCCATGACAATCAAACTTGAGATGTCCTATTATAGAGTCAGTATCACATCTTGGTAATAGCACTGAATTTGAAGACTTAAGTTACAAACTCCACAAAATTCATAGTATACAATATTTTCCCTCTCCAAAAGCATGATTAAAATGTAGAATACTTTATACATTTGTTCATGTGTTCTTGAAATTCAATTCCTAGATGTCCCAAAATATTCAAGATACACACCTTCATTACAATTCCTAAATATGCCAACAAAATAAAGAACATTGAGATAAATGAGGATATTTACACCAACATTCAATGAGATTGAAATTTTGATCTAGTAGATTTTAATTGATCATGATGAAAATAGTTCCTTTTGCTTGACCCTCCTAAGAGACGACATCTTTATCTGGGCTTATAAGTCTAGTGTAAATTACCATGACTTGCACACCCACAAATTGCAAATCAAAAGAATCAATAAAAGTGACATGACTAATAAGCTAAAACTATTATTAGATGATGGGTGTACATAATCTTTCTCATCATCCCCTACAAATTTATCTCTACTTTGCAAGCACTTACAAGCACAACAAACATAAGATGACTGCTTTGTTGAAAATACTATTAAGGCCAAGAAGATCAGGGTTTATTCTCTTGTTTCTTGTAACAACAACATCAAAAAACTCAAATTTTCTACTATAAGTTTAAACCTAAATAGGAAAGAAGTGAAATTAGAACAAGTAGATCCATCCCAATGCTGATTTTCTTAAGCAAGTGGTGGTGAAAGGGCCTATTATAGAGTACATCTCAAAAAATTTGGTTACTAGATTCATTGATCATGTACACCAATTCTCTGCATCTCCATGAAGGACATGCCTTGGTGAGAGCATTTTCCTTCACTTTGTTTAAAGAGAGTATCTGTTCAACAATGAAGGACGAATACCATTATTAATGCCATAATAAATCCATACCAGATAATGTATATTCAGAGATCACAAGTTAACTCCTCTAATCAAGATTATCCTACTAGTAGCATTTGATAAGAACTACATTGCAATGTAGCTCTTCTTACATAAATATAAAACAGAAACAATTTGTATGAAAATTAAATGCACTCTGGACTATTAGCCTTTTTATTGTTCAGGGATTTCATTCCCCTTCAGAGAAGAGCTACCTTGACCAAAAAAAAGAATTCCCAATAACAAATAAATATATATTTAATTTTAAATAATTTGGTGTATTTTACTACACATGAACATTTAGTCTAAACAAAACTTAGCAACTTATTTAGTGTATTTTACTACACACTAAAATTTAGTCAAAAATTCTAAAGAAACTTAATTACTCTTGTGCCTCTATTTCCCCCTTTTGTTTCAAAAAATAATAATGCTTAGAAAGAAAAGTAGTGATTCCATGGTTCGCATCCAATTATATGAAAAATAAGTATAGTTAAGTACAAAACATCCAGTATCCTATTAAATATCAGAGTGAGATATAATTCAAAATATATGTGTAGTTATAAAGCATATTAATACCAAGCATAATTTAAAATATATTCAAGGGAAGATAGAATTGAAATGATATACTAAAAATCCAAACACTATAAATTTTTTAGCTCACAAGTATGAAGACTCACGTCACAAGATAAATAGTGATAAGATTGTAATCAGAGGACATAAACAAGCTTCTTTCATAATGTTATTCCATAAGATCCACTATATTGAAAAACTCTACATTTAGCTCTGTAATCAGACTTGTCAAAAAATATTGTCATGTAGCTATGTTTCCATCTTTAGGCTAATGATTGCACACACCCCACTCATAAATCTCTATGTCATTCGGAGATCTCAGTTTATTGTTTCAAAATATATTCATTATCTCTCCTGGTTGTGCTACATAAGCATGCTTATTTATAGTGTCATTTTATCCCCATCTACTGCTGAGAATTGAAAAGAAATCATACAAGAATGTTCTCTACTCGAAGATGTTCAGTTTAAAAAAATGGTCAAAGTGGTTTAAAAGCCAGTCATAAAGCCTATATAATCGACCTCTGATGAAATATAATAAGATAATCAAAATTGGTGAAAATGGAACAAGAAGACCCATCCCAATGCCAATTTTATTAAGTAGCGATGAATGGACCTAATATAGAGTACATGTAAAAAAAATTAGTTACTAGTTGTATTGATCATGTACACCAATTATCTGCATGTCTACAGAGGTGTTAGTACTATTTTTAAAATTTTTATCCTCATACTTTAGAAGGTTTGAAAATGAGGTTCTTAGACCTAATTGTGAAGCATTATGGCGAAAACCCTAGCTTGACCTAAGCTCTGTTATGTTTGAGCGTTACTTTTTGCCCATTAAAATTCCCTAATGATGAATGTGCAACATTGACCCCTTTAAAGGTAACCACTTTACATGTTATGTCATTAGGTTGTCGAACGGTGTCCCCTTTTTAATATTTCTTTCAAAGCCTAAGTTTTCCCACCGAAGTCTTCAAATGACTAACCTTTAAAAATTTGTGGCTCTCATTAAATCTTGAGCTCCTGGTTGTCAAAATTCTTGACATGTGCTTTAGCGATAGGATGACATCTGTCCAAGCGGGCCCATCTCTAAAAGTTTTCTATCAATTAACCCTCAGGATCAATCGACGAATGTCGTTATATCGTTGGGTCAAGATGACTATTCTTTAATCATCGCATTTTAGTGACAAGCATCCGATCAAGCCCTTTTCTGGTATTGTAGTGTTTTGACAAGTTTTTTTCCATGGTAGTTCTTCAGGTTGACACATGTCCTGGGTGATGTATTAAAGCGAGGTCCGCCTGCTAATTTGTCCAAACGTGGCAATTTTCTGATTAATGAAAGATTCAAAAGATAAGGTGGGGTCATCATTTCGGGGAATAGTAAAAATGCGATAAGTTGGGAAAAGATCTATGGTGGTCGTTACACCGCTGGGGAAAAGTGTTCAGATCTTATGCCTGTGCTTTAGCGATAGGGTGACACTTGTCCGCCTCGATCAAAGTTAAGTTAAGTTGTTACTTTTTCACATGATTAAATTGGGTTGTTCTCATTGGTTGGGAACTAGTTTGGGGAAAGTAACAAATTGTTACGCAACTAATTTTGTTGACCGTCTGATGTGCCGAAAAGAAAAGAAGATCAACGGTATGAATTTGAATTTTTGTTCTATGACATTGTTCACGTCCTGTGAACATTGAAGCCGCCAGTTCTCAGTAATGGAAAACTTAATGAGTTTCATACGGATGAATTGTGAACGATTGGTGAAACATTATACCCTAATTTGATCATTGAAAATTTTACTTCCTTCAAGGTACCTTGGTGAGCGCAACTGGTTTATCTTTCCAGAGTGATTTCAAGCAGAATTTTTCAAAGCGTTTGGTAGGCCAAAAATTTTTATCTTCAAATTGCTTAGAATTTCAAGGAAAGGGGAAGTGTGGAGGAATTTGTTTCCTTTGGTCATTTTTTATTGGTGATTTAGTGTTTTCTCTGGTGTTTTCCTGTTAAAAGAAAACCTAGTTAAGATGCCACCCAAGAGGGGATAGTTATTCGACAAAGGTGCAAATTTTGCAAATTTTGACTTCCCAAGTGAGGAGGTGTACAATAGATGGAGATATCAGTACATACCTCATGCAGAAAAAGTAGATGTGCCACCTACTTCCTGAGCTAGGTAGAGATTGCAACTTTTTGAGTCCTGAAAGTTGTTTGGATATAAAGAGGTATTTATTGTAGGGGTGACAATAAAAAAATGGTGATCAGATTTGCTAGAGGTAGCTGAGGAAAGAGTTAAAGACATAAAGTAGGGTGGGTATCTACAAATATCTCTCAAAATCTAGTCAATAAATTTATTGTAAACCCAGTAGGGTTGTTGTAAAGTTTTTAGGTTAAAATTTTGTAAACCCTAGAATGATCGGTAGCTTGTTGCATCTCCTTGTATATAAAGGATTTTCCACGATCATTCTAGGCATTGAGAGTTTTAGGTGTTGAGAATACATAAACTTTGAAACCCTAACCCTCAGTCAAAGATTGTAATATTTTACATCATTTTCTTATGAAAGCAATTGAGAAGAAGTACAAGTTGCTATTATTGTCTTGCAAGCTTGTCATTCAGGACATATTGTATGTGCAAAGAAAATAGGTTATACTTAATAAAAATATCAAAGTCTTTGTCTCTCCTTTGCATTTGATCTGTGAATTTCTCAAGTTTTTAAAGACTTGCATATATGTAATTTCACTTTGAGTTCTGATCTAGGGTTGGATTAAATATTGCTTGAAGTGGAATATGTGCTCATTGGATTTGTATGAAGGATTCTCATAAGTAGGAAAAAGTTGGGGTATTTGTGTTTATGTTTAGAGACAATTTCTTCTTGAAACATCTTTGTATTCATTTTATTTCTTGGTGTTGTATGCCCAATGGATATGGCACTAGCCTATATGGACCTATCTTTGTTTTATAAGGAATGATTGAAATCATTATATTCAAGAAATATTTAAATGCCAGTCATTTTACTTTATTTTACTTATATACAATAGTTCTACCCAGTGATGGAGAGTTAATGAATAATAGGTTGTTATTTAGTACTCTCTCATTATTATTTGTTGTTAGATCCAATATTGAGTAAGGAATAGAGTTTTATCTATTGGATTAGGTGTACTTGCCTTGGTTTTGTAGAGCCAGAAGTGAAGAGGGAAGTCTTGTCCCTATAGTTGGTTCAGTTACTTATAGATTTCTCACATTTGAAATTAACTTTTCCTTAATATCAGTCATAAGTATATTGGTGTCCCTTGGAGTGTAAAATCTTTTAAAGAACCAACAAAATGGTGACTCTGCTGGGGAGCTGTTAAGAAAAGTTATAAATAATGTAGGTACAAGTTGAGCTAGACTCTTGCCCTGCTTATTTTTAAAGCCAGTGGGTTACTGTTGACCATACAGAGTTATTCATATTCCTAAATTCGCCTATCTCTCCTATTTCCTGAAGCTACAAAATTATCCCATTTTCTTTGGGTGGTGACTCTAAGATATCTTTGTGACCCGTAATAAATAAAGTTTTATTTTGATATAATGAGTTTCAAAAATACAAGGTCCTGGAGAAAGGAACATGCAAAAGAAGCTTTCGAAGGTGAGCTTCAGCTACATCTAGACAAGGTCAAATTAGAAGAGAAAAGAGTACTAATGACATGTCTTTTACTTGGAAGTAAAAAGGAAACTCAAGGCAAGAAAGCCTAGCTCAACCTAGTCAGGAAGGAAATATTTCAGAATATGAAGCTGTTGATTTGGGTCTAAACTAGTATGAGGATTATTATTCCCCTACAGAGAGAGAGAGGGTGAACAGTTGCCTCATAATAATAAAATAATCCCAAAAAAATGGTATGGATTGGAGAGGAGGTCTAGGTGTAAGAGTAGAAATAGACAAAATTTTGTCCCTCCTTTCACCCTTGGTTCATCATTACCCCAAGGTCTCCATGAATCCCAAGATCAGCAAGAAGAGCCTCAAACACATCAAGTTGAATCTGAAACAACCTTGCCTGATTCTAAGGAAATTTTTGAAGAAGCATATGAATTAGAAAGAAGAATTCATGAACAAGTAGTCATTAGGCAATAGAGAGAAAAGGAAAAAGAAGAAAAAATTAGACATGCCATGATAAGAGCTGACCAATTGAGAAGACAACTATTAAATTTAGAAGCCACAAATTGTGTTCCCATTCCTGAATAGAAAAATGAATAGCCCATTGTCCAACAAGTGTTTGAAACAAAGAATCCTAGGGATAAAGGAAAGTAGAAAGCAATGGGCATTTCAATTAATGAGCTTGCAGGCCCTAAGTTTCCCATAGATCCAACTTTAAAATTAGTAGTAGACGTCGAGAAAGCTAAAAGAGAGTAGGAATTTCTAGCCAGAGAACTGGAAAAAGCAGAATTAGAAGCTTCAGCATTAGAGATGAGAAAGAAGATAGATTTTCTCAAACGGTCCACAGGACCCACTAAAATTGCTAATTCTACTCTTACACAAGGAGGAAATGTTGCAAACAATGTTAATTAGACAATAGGTGTTCCCCCACTAGGTGGGCTCAAGACTTTTTCTATGTCAAACACTAATGCATCAACATCCCAGGGTGTTGGTGTATCCAATGCAAGACCTATCCATGAAAGATGTAAACAATTGGTTTTTACAGGCATTCCTGGATATCCTAACCCCATCCTTGAAGAAATTAGAAAGAAACTTCCCAAATTCACTGGAAGTAATGTTGTCACTTGTGAGGAACACCTAAAAAAGTTTATTGATGTGATTGATGATTACAACATTGTGCCAAATGATGTTTTAATGAAACTGTTTGTACAATCCCTAACAGAAGATTCCAGGGATTGGTTTAGGGCTTTGCCACATGGTAGCATAGGCTCATGGGATCAGCTTAGACATTGTTTCAAGGAATAGTATGGTGATAAAACACATGAGGGTTTTATGTTAAATGAATTTAATAACATCAAGAAAAATTTCAATGAGGACGTTGTTGAATTTAATGTCAAATTTCAAAAGGCCATGCATAAACTCTTGCAAGTCATCAGATTGGATGATAGAGTATGTATTGTCACCTATTTAAATGCCTTTGATTCTAAAATGGGCTATCTTTTGAGGGACAAGAACCCAAGGAGTCTTGTTGAAGCTTATAAGCTGGCTGTAAACATAGAAATTAACTATAGGATTTCAGGGAAATTGGGAAGAAGAGAAGATAACAAATCACAATTGTTGAACAGAAAAGATCTAGGGAAACCTATGAGTGCAAAACTAAAGGATGATGATAGCTTAAAGAAAATATTGAAGGCAATAAAGGATTTGAAACTTGGTGAAAATAGAGGTAATAAAGTTACAGGAAATGACAAGCCTGCTTTCAACAATTTCAATAAGTTGCCAAGAATGCAAAATTATCCTTATAATACTCTATGGAAAGATGGGAAGCCTATTCTTCCAGAAAGGAAGGATAAACCAACTGATAGGACCCCCAATCCATTACAAAGAAACTCAATGAATTTGGTAGAGGATGTCCCATGGTGTATTGTTTGTCAGTCACCACATGAACCTAATTATTGTGTCATATCCCAGAGTGTCTCTTCACAAGAAGAACAACAATGCAATGAGGAGCAACCTTATGATGACCATGGATGTGGAATGAATTCTTCCCATGTTTGGGATGAGATTGACTCAGCTGAAGAAGATGAAAATTGAGATATCTCACATTCTCAAACTAGAAATGAATCATATCATCCACAAGTTTTTTCTGATGATGAAGATGTTCAAATAGATTCTGTCCAGTGTAATGTTCAAAAGAATGAAGAGACAATTACTTTGAGAAGGCCATCTGATGAGGAAATTTCCTTGATAACATGAGACATGGTTACTCAGGAAAAAAAAAATTAAACTTGAGAAATAGAGTAGTTGGTGATCCAGGTCAGAAGTCTATCGGTATTTTCATCAAGAAGACAGACAAAGATGTAAAGACATCCCAAACTAAACCAAAGGATGTTGATGTTGTTAGTAAGGTCAAAATAAAGAAAAATGCTAAACCTTTAGGAGAGGTTGTCCCAACTTGAACAAGGAAGTTAGGACTTTGGTTGAAGAACCCACAAATACATCCATTTAGGATCCTAATAAAGAGGTTGCCAATTTGAGGCAGGATGTGTTTGATTCAAAATATGTTCCAATTGACATGAGAAAGTTATTGTCACAAATTACTGTCAAAGTCCCATTGCTGGAAATGATGAGAATAGAAGAGAATAAGGAAAAGGCCCTGAATTAGGTAAATGGTGTGGTATCAATTGACTCCCAAAAGACAGAAAGGGTTGAGAAACAAGTAGCAACTGTGAATGATGAAAATGAAAATTGTAATGAGGAGATTGTTTCCAAAATTCCCCAAATTTATTTGGATACAAATATTGTTAGTACTACAATAGGAACAGTTGACCCTTTCTTTTTGACTTTGCAGATAAATGAGAAATTGTTAAAGAACTGTATAATTGATTTAGGGGCATCAAACACTGTTAGGCCCACTGACATTATGAAATCATTAGGGCTAAAGGTGGATACTCCACATGGAAGATGTCAAGCAATGGATTCAAGAGAAGTACTAGTTGTGGGCACTATCAAAGCTTTACCTTATAGACTGGTAGCATACCCTAGCAAACAACTAACCATGAGTGTCTTGGTGGTAGATATTCGTCCCCAATATGAGATGTTATTATCAAGAAAGTGGAGTTCTTCTATGGGAGGCAGCATATAGTGTGACTTGTCATTTGCTACTTTTAATTTTGAAGGATAGAATATTAAGATTTCTAGGGAATCTAGAACTCCACATATGATTGAAGAAGAAGAAGAAGACACCATGAATTATTTTTTTGATACTAGCATAAAAGCTTTCAAAGTCCAAGATAAGGAAATAGAGGAGGGTGTTGAAATTTTCCACAAATTAGATTGCCAGGAAGGATGGATTGACCTTGAAAATTTATGGACCATGTTTTTTGATGGAGCAAACTCAAAGGAGGGGTCTAGAGCTGGAATATTGCTCATATCACCAAATGGTAAAACTTTCAAATTTTCCTTCACTTTGCTATTCTCATGTACAAATAACGTTGTAGAATATGAGGCTCTATTGATAGGCCTAAGATTAGCATCAAGGCATGGTATAAAATGTTTGAAAGTAATACGTGATTCTAAGTTGGTAATCTCCCAAGTTAGATCAAAATATGCATCAAAAAATTAGAAATTAAAGCAATATAGAAATGCAATATGGGATGAAATTGAGAGCTTTAATGCTTTTAATATCAGTTGGATGGAAAGAGGTCAAAATAGAATGGTTGACTTATTAGCTAATGTGGCCCTTAGACCAGAGGACATTACATTTGTAGATATATCAAATATAGAGGTACAAGCCAAACCTTCCATTCCTGATAATGTAGAAAATTGGCAAGTTTTCTTTGATGACCAGGACATATTAAGATTTCTCCAATGTGAATCTCATTTTGGTGACAAAGAAATGGATTTCAGTACTTATGTTGATACAGTAAATGGTAAAGATGTAATTTTTGGGAAAGAATTTTTGTAATTGAAATCAAATAGAGTTCCCAAAGGATTGGTTTCTCTTGAAAGGATGTTTGACAACAAAGATAAAGCCTTTTCTGCCAGCACTAACAAAACAAATGATCTTGAAGAAATAAATTTGGGCACAAGAATAGTACCCAAGAAGGTTTACATAGGTAAGTGTTTGTCCCCTAGAACCAGAAAGAATTTGATTGATCATCATAGAAAGTTTAGACATGTTTTTTCTTGGTCCTATGAGTATCTTAAGGCTTACAGAGATGACCTTTTCCAACATGAGATTCCACTGAAGGAGGGTACAAAACCTTTCAGACAAAAATTAAGACCTGTTAACCCTACCTTGGCACCTAAAATTCAAGGAGAGCTCAAGAAGATGATAGATGCCAGAATAATTAAGCCTATTAGACATTCCACTTGGGTTTCAAACTTGGTTCTTGTCAGAAAGAAGAATGGTGATATCAGGCTTTGTGTTGATTTTAGGAACCTTAACATAAATTCTCTAAAAGATAATTATGGATTACCAAATATGGAAAACATGTTGCAAAAGGTCACTGGTTCAAAATTGATGTCCATGATGGATGGTTTCTCTAGATATAATCAGGTTATGGTTAAGGAATCAGAGCAATTCAAAACTACATTTACAACCCCATGGGGAACATATGTTTATGGAATGCCTTTTGGGTTAACTAATGCTGGTGCCACTTTCCAAAGGGCCATGGATGTAGCTTTTGTAGATTTCATTGACAAGTTCATGGTGGTGTATCAAGATGATCTAACAACATTTTCAGCTAAAGAGGAACAACACTGCCAACATTTGGAAAAAAAATTTGTCAGGGCATTACAATATGGGGTTTCTTTGAACCCAAAGAAATGTGCCTTTGGTGTGGTGGAAGGAAAACTCCTAGGGCATATTGGTTCAAAGGATGGAGTAAGAATAGACCCTAAAAGGGTGGAAGCTATTGATAGATTGTCTCTACCAAAGGATATCAAAGGAATTCAGTCCTTTTTAGGACAGGTGAATTTCTTGAGGAGATTTATTACAAATTTTACAGAAATTAGCATTCCTATATCAATAATGTTGAAGAAAGGAGCCAAAGTTGAATGGAATGCTGAAGCAGTGTAGGATTTTAATGATATTAAAAGGGCTATTAAGCACACCCCAGTTCTGAAAACACCAGATTATAGAAAACCTTTGCAGATTTTCTCCTTTTCATCTAGCCATACTGTTGCAGTAGTATTATTGCAAAAAAATGTTAATGGTTTTGAACAACCTATTTCTTTTTTCAGTAAGACCTTACATGCAGTAGAACTAAACTATTACATTATTGAGAAGCAAGCTTATGCCTTGGTAAGGGCTATCAAAGCATTTAGGTGTTATCTAGTTGGAGCCACAGTGGTTGCTTATGTCCCAAGTGCTGCAGTCAAGGATATATTGGTCGAGCAAGAAGTTTCCAGAAGAAGATGTAGATGGATCAATAGAATTCAGGAGTTTAACATTGACATTCATATTACAAAGTTGGTAAGGGAGTTGGGCCTAGCAAAGTTGATGGCTAAAAGAAACTTAGCTGCAAATCAAATAAATATGTTGGAGGAAAATCAAAAGCCTTTTGTTTGCAATATGGATTGCTGTGAATGGTACAAGGATATTGTTAAATACTTGCAGAATATGATTTTACCCCTTGACTTAGATGATAATAATAAAAGAACTATTAGGCTTCATTCCATAAGATATGCAATTATAAATGGTGAATTATGGTGGAGTAATGAAGGTGTCTTGCTTAGATGTGTAGACCAAGACAAAGCTAGATTCTTGCTAGATGAAATGCATAATGGGGTTTGTGGAGGGCACTACATGGTGAAGACTACCGCTCACAATATCATCAGGTCAAATTTTTGGTGGCCAACACTTTTTAAAGATGCTCACCAGTTTGTAAAGAAATGTGACCCTTGTCAAAGGTTTGCTGGAAAGCTTAAATTTAATGGCAATCTACCACTCAAGACTATTACAGTTCAGGCCCCCTTTCAAAAGTGGGGTATGGATTTTATTGGATAAATTCCTAATAAGTCCAGTGGAGGACATTCTTATATCTTAGTAGCAACTGACTAATTCACTAAGTGGGTTGAAGCTGTCCTTTCAAAGAGAGCAACTAGTAAGGTGGTAATAGATTTTATGATGCAAAATATCCTTACTAGGTTTGGTTGCCCAAAAACTATGGTGGTTGATAATGCAATGTGCTTTAGGTCAGAAGAGTTTGTTGACTTTTTCCAAGATAATAGTATTAAAATTTCATATTCATCACCCTATTATCCACAGGGAAATGGCCAAGCTAAATCTAGTAACAAGAGTCTAATTAAAATATTGAAAAGAGTATTGGATAAGAATAAAAGGGCCTGAGATTCTAAATTATTGCAAGCCTTATGGGCTGACAGGGTTACAATAAAGAAAGCAATCAGATGTGCTCCTTTTGACTTAGTCTATGGGATTAATGCAAGATTTCCTCAAAACAATTTGTTATAAATGTATCAGTTCATACAAGCCTATGATGATGATGTGGAAGATGAGATGACTGCTAGAATGAATGACTTGATTCAATTGAATGAGGTAAGAAATGATGCACATGCCAAAAATGAGAGGATGTAGGCCCAGTGCAAAGTCTTGTATGACAAAAGAACTACTCAGAGGAGTTTTGTAAGTGGTAACTTAGTCCTTATGTGGAATACAAGGTTGGAAGATAAGGGAAACATGGAAAGTTTGACCCTATCTAGTTGGGTCCTTACATCATTGAAGAAAAATGGGGAGTAGGCTCATATTTGTTGAAAAGTTTGATAGGAGAATTCATGGAGTTGCTAGTTCATGGGTAGTTCTTAAAGCTTTACTTCTCTTAAAAGGATTTTTCTGACTTTATGTGAAGCTCCTAGTTTAGGGTTTTGTCTACAATTCCTTGTTTGCAATCAAATTTTTGAATTGGTCTACTCTTCTAGGAGATTCTAGTGTTCTCATTGTATCTATAGGAGATACACATCCCCAAGTATGAGCCACTCTTAGTACTATTTTAAAAAATTTTATCCTCATACTTTAGAAGGTTTGAAAATGAGGTTCTTAGACCTAATTGTGAAGTGTTATGGCTAAAACTCTAGCTTGACCTAAGTTCTGTTATGTTTGAGCATTACTTTTCGCTCATTAAAATTCCCTAATGACACATGTGCAACATTGACCTCTTTAAAGGTAACCGCTTTACATGTTATGTCATTAGGTTGTCGAACGGTGTCCCCATTTTAATATTTCTTTTAAAGCCTAAGTTTTCCCGCTGAAGTCTTCAAATGACTAACCTTTAAAAATTTGTGGCTGTCGTTAAATCTTGAGCTCCTGGTTGTTAAAATTCCTGACATGCACTTTAGCAAAAGGATGACATCTATCCAAGCGGGCCCATCTCCAAAAGTTTGTTGTCGATTAACCCTCAGGATCAATCGACGGATGTCATTATACTGTTGGGTCAAGATGAGTATTCTTTAATCATTGTGCTTTAGCGACAAGCATCCGATCAAGCCCTATTTTGGCATTTCAATGTTCTAAAAAATTTTCTTCCGTGGTAGTTCTTAAGGTTGACACATGTCTTGGGTGATGTATTAAAGCAGGGTCCACCTGCTGATTTGTCCAAATGTGGCAATTTTCCAATTAATGAAAGGTTCGAAAGCTAAGGTGGGGTCATCATTTTGGGAAATGGTAAAAGCATGATAAGTTGGGAAAAGATCTACGATGGTTGTTACACCGCTAGGGAAAAGTGTTTGAATCTTATGCCTGCACTTTAGCGATAGGGTGACACCTGTCCGCTTTGATCAAAGTTAAGTTAAGTTGTTACTTTTTCCACATGATTAAATTGGGATATTCTCATTGGTTGGAAACTAGTTTGGGGAAAGTAACAAAGGGTTACGTGGCTCATTTTGTTGACCATCTGATGAACCAAAAAGAAAAGAAGATCAACAGTCTAAATTTGAATTTTTGTTTTGTGATGTTTTTCACATCATGTGAACATTGAAGTTGCCAGTTCTTAGTAATGGAAAACTTAACGAGTTTTGTGTAGATGAATTGTGAACGGTTGGTGAAACATTATACCCTAATTTGATCATTGAAAATTTTACTTCCTTCAAGGTACCTTGGTGAGTGTGATTGGTTTATGTTTTCGAAGCAATTTCAAGAAGAATTTTTCAAAGCATCTGGTAGGCCAAAAAAATTTTATCTTCAAATTGCTCAAAATTTCAAGGAAAGGGGAAGTGTGGAGGAATTTGTTTCCTTTGGTCATTTTTGATTGGTGATTTAGTCTTTTCTTTGGTGTTTTCCTGTTAAAAGAAAACCTAGTTAAGATGTCACCCAAGTGGGGACAATTATTTGGCAAAGGTGCAGAGTTTGCAAATTTTGACTTCCCAAGTGAGGAGGTGTACAATAGATGGAGATATTAGTACATACCTCATGCAAAAAAAGTAGATGTTCCACCTACTTCCTGAGCTAGGTAGAGATTGCAACTTTTTGAGTCCTGAAAGTTGTTGGGATATAAAGAGGTATTTATTGCAGGGGTGACAATAAAAAAATGGTGATCAGATTTGCTAGAGGTAGCTGAGGAAAGAGTTAAAGACATAAAGTAGAGAGGCTATTTGCAAATATCTCTCCAAATCTAGTCAATACATTTATTGTAAACCCAGTAGGGTTGTTGTAAAGTTTTTAGGTTAAAATTTTGTAAACCCTAGAATGATCAGTAACTTGTTGCATCTCCTTGTATATAAAGGATTTTCCATGATCATTCCAGGCATTGAGAGTTTTAGGTGTTGAGGATACAAAAAATTTGAAACCCTAACCCTTAGTCGAGGATTGTAATATTTTACATCATTTTCTTATGAAAGCAATTGAGAAGAAGTACAGGTTGCTGTTATTGTCTTGCAAGCTTGTCATTCAGGACATATTGTATACAAAGAAAGCAGGTTATACTTAATACAAATATCAAAGTCTTTGTCTCTCCTTTGCATTTGATCTGTGAATTTCTCAAGTTTTCAAAGACTTGCATATATGTATTTTTGCTTTGAGTTCTAATCTAGGGTTGGATTAAATATTACTTGAAGTGGAATATGTGTTCATTGGATTTGTATGAAGGATTCTCATAAGTAGGAAAGAGTTGGGGTATTTGTGTTTATGTTCAGAGACCATTTCTTATTGAAACATCTTTGTATTCATTTTATTTCCTGGTGTTGTATGCCCAATGGATAAGGCACTGGCTTGTATGGACCTATCTTTGTTTTATAAGGAAAGATTGAAATCATTATAATCAAGAAATATTTAAATACCAGTCATTTTACTTTATTTTACTTATATATAGTAGTTCTACCTAGTGGAGAGTCAATGAATAATAGGTTGTTATTTAGTACTTTCTCACTGTTATGTATTGTAAGATCTAGTATTGAGTAAGGAATAGAGTTGTATCTATTGGATAAGGTGTACCCACCTTGGTTTTGTAGAGCTAGAAGTGAAGAGGGCAGTTGGGTATGTGCAAGATCATAAGGGGCCAAACTATGTCCTTAAGTGGTAATGAAAAATCAGCAAATTAGGGTTAGTCAACTTGACGTGAAAATTTCAACTAGCTATGAACCTAATATCAAAAAGTTGTTAGAATAGAATCTAGAGAAAATTTAATGTAGTTTCTAAACTACTAGGCCTTTTTTGAGAAAAAGTTAGTATGATTGGTGAAAAGTATAGATTTCAATGCAGCAGTACAAAAATTTTAGGAAAAAAATAAGAAGTATGTGTATGTCTGACCACCTTAATCATAATCAAATGATAATATTTTATTATAAGATTTTATATATAAGTAGTAGACTCATGCCCAGATGTGATGCATATTTTTTTGTAATTTTATTCCAAAAATATAATTATTTATGAATTTTTAGCTACAATGTTTTCAAAATAAAAAATCTCCCGTGTCTGACCACCTTAACTCATTCAAAACTTTACAAAATTCAAATTTTTATTATTTTTCCTTATAGTAGGCGAAGCATAGAATGTGACGCATTTTTCGGATTCAAAAATGTTATACCATCTGAAAGTTATAGTCATTTTTCAATCAGTATATAAATCAGCACTTTAGAGGTAGCTCAATTAGAAAATAACTAATAATTACTTACCGAATTTAAAATTTGACAGCAATTATATCGATAGAAAGCTGATAATCTCCTTAAGATACCCTTTTTGTTTTATCAAATTCGGGTGAAAAAAAAGTCGTTAGCTACATTGTCAAAGTTTTGAACTGACATCACCACTTTTTGGCCCCTCATGATCTTGCACATACCCAGTCTTATCCCTATAGTTGGTCCAGTTACTTATATATTTCTCACATATGGAATTAACCTCTCCTTAATATCAGTCATAAGTATATTCATGTCCCTTGGAGTGTAAAATCTTTTGAAGAACCAACAGGAGGGATGGCATTAGTGGGAGCCTTTAGCTTCACTCTATTCAAAGAGAGTATTTTTTCAATAAAGAAGGAAGAATACCATTATTAAGGCCATAATAAAGCCATTTCAGACAATGTATCTCTAGAGATCTCAAGTTAAAACCTTTGAAAAAAATTGTGTTGGAGATTTTCCAACAAGCCAATGTTGACTGTATGTTTGTCATTGATGACAACATATGGTAAGTAACATGCATGGAGGACTTATGAAATAAGATTTGAGTATATGAAGCATGGACATGATATCAACATGATATCATGGACATAGAGGTTAATTGTTAGTACATATAGTTATGTAGTGGCTTGTGTTAGTAGTGTTCCTGATAGAGTTACAGGCAGTGTTCTATGAGTGATTGTCCATACAGTTATCATGGAGCCTTGTGCATTTGGATATGTGATAGATAAATGTTAGTGATGTTACATTCATGGACGCAGAGTCTGATGATTAGTAGAAGTGAAGTTATGAAGTTGATATTCACCAGTTGTAGTTTCTTGTGTTTGTCCAGAAGAGCCGACAGAGATTTTATTAGTACAGGAGTTGTGCCTATCATTTCAGTATGCACCCTTGAATTAGTGATTGGAGAAGAGTTGAGAATTTTTAGTTAAGAGCGCATGATGTAATTCATCTTGAGGAGAAAGTATCAGTTAATTTGGTAGAGTCAAAAATGTGTAGCGTGCGCCTACACTTATTGATTTGGACAAGTCCCAGTTTGTGTTGTGGGCTTAGTAGAGCCGACTGAGATGTTGTAGAAGATTTTTGTCATTTCTCTAATATGATTTCAAGGTGTTTCTAACAAGACACCTTGATTATTTCATTTAGAGGAAAGATATTTATAGATAGTCATTTTTTATTGCTAAAGTATGGTTTAGAGTTGATTATGAAGAGTAGAGAAAAGAGTGCGAAGTGTTGAGCCATCAAAGGAAGGTCTATGTGACCAAGTAAAGAGTATATGCTATACATTGCAACTGATTCAGATAGTAGATCTAAGAACAACTCACCAAAATCTAGATATAGTGTGTACCTATTATACAGAAGGTTGTAGCCTTCACCCCTTTAAGGAGTGAGCTCTCAGACAATGTGTCCTCACCCCTAACAATGTTAATTGTAAAAGACTCCTAATAGGGTCTGACCCTTGACCAGGTCACTGTACTAAATGTGTTAGAAAGTAACGATCCCCAAGATAACTAAGAGGGGGGGGGGGGGGGGGGGTGAATCAGTTATCTAATAATTTAACCATTCATTTGCTTTAAACAATATAATCAATGTACTAATCAACCATAGAAAGATAACCATACACAATTGCATAATAACACAAGATATGTTGACTAGGGAACCTCTTGAAAAGAGTAAACCCTGGTGGGAATGATGCCCACAAAATGATGCACTAATATGAAAGTTCCTTTTTAGAGGATGGACCCTGTTAGGAGTCTTATGAAATACATTCAGTACATATAAATCCCTATTAAAAGATTCTAACCCGGTTAAGAGTTTATGGAAGACAGAAGGACCCACTGCCCAAACAGCTTCAAGGCAAGATCTTTGAACCCACTATCCAAAAGATCTTAGAATTATTCAACAAAATAATATGAAATATATTACCTCCTTCACACTGTGCCAAAACCGCACTCTCTGCTACACAAGATCACAATTCCTGATCTCTGTACTCACAAGTCTTCCTTCATCACTGAATTAGCTCTTTTCTTCACTTCATGCATATATTTGCATCTCAACCTTCATAGTACATATAGAAACAAGGAAAAAATTCCTTCTTATATACCAAACTCAAATAATTACAAATGAGTCAGTCCTCAATTACAAAATAATAAATTCTACACGCTACACACAAAATTTCACATAAAACTGTCAGCTTCCAAATATTGTAACTTTCTCCAAAAATATCTTTGAAGTTTGAATTGTGAACCACATCATCATTAATGAGTCTCCAACATCCATTTAACTATACAAAATTAGATTCCATCCCAGCTAAGAGATATCCTTTAATTTCTGAAAATCGCTTCACAGAAACACTGTCTAAACACTGCTTTCACCAAAATGCTCATAATTCTCACAAATGAATGAATTTCTTTTTGCACTGTTAACCATAGGTTAATAACACACCAAATAACATACCATCAACTACACAAAAGCCAATCTATAATACAACATGTGCGCAAAACAAAACTGTACCTACTTTCCTGCTAATATCCAGAATATCACTGTGTTGACATAAATGACAATCCAAGTCATGAATGCAACAACAATTTCTACAGAATGACTGCCAAAATACTTTGCATTCATTCCTAACAATCTCCCCCATTGGCATTGATGGCAACATAGATGAAAAAAATCCAATGTTCCAAAAATCCAATACTGCAACATCATTGCAAAATATCAAATTAAATCTTGCTTCGTTTTCCTATCCAACTCTCTCATATAATCCACAATGTTTTTCATGTATATCTCTCCCCCATTGACATCAATGACAAAAATTCCATCACTAAGTCAACAACAACTTAATGTCAAAAGACACTTTTCAGAAAAATACAATAACAAGAGTCCTCATGTCTCAGCTCATAAACTCCCCCATAGAGGAAGTTCCAACATCCAATCCAGAAGAAAGATAGGGCTCATATGCCACTGGATGGATGCAATGATCTGCATCAATTCTCAAAAATAGGTTGGGGCATAACCCCAAGCCTACCTCTTAGATACACAAATGTATCCTTAGGTAAAGGTTTTGAAAATATATCTGCTATTTGTTCCTTTGTGCGTATGTACTCCAATCTTCTTTTTCTGCAACTTTCTCTCTTACAACATGATACTTGATCTCAATATGTTTAGTCTTAGAATGTAAAATAGGATTTTTTGATATACTTACTATACTGGTGTTATCACAATGTATAACAATAGGCTCATCAAACTTTATTCCAATATCCTTCAACATCTACTTCATCCAAATAATCTGATTACAATTATTTGCTGCTGCAACATATTATGGTTTTGCTGTACTTTGTGAAGTACAATTCTACTTCTTACTTAACCAAGAGACCAATTTTCTTCCAAGAAAAAAGGCTCCACCACTGGTGCTTTTCTTGTCATCAACGCTGCCTCCCCAATCTGCATCAGTATAGGCACATAAAGTAAAATCATCAAAATTTTCATACCGTAATCCATAATCCATTTTTCCTTTCAGATATCTCAGTATCCTCTTTACTACTGCATAATGTGATTCTCTAGGTTCTTCTTGAAATCTTGCTACAATCCCAACTGAATGTGCTATATCAGGTCTTGTATGTGTCAAGTACTGCAATCATCCAATCATAGATCTGTACTTTTCTGCTCAACTGCTGGTGTCTCATCTTTGCTAGATAACTTATGTCTAGTTACCATAGGTGTTCCAACAGGTTTAGAATCTTTCATTCCAAATATTTTCAAGAAGTCATTCAAATACTTAGTCTGACTTACAAATATACCTTCCTTGCTTTGTGTTATCTATAATCCCAAAAAATATTTCATTTCTCCAATCATGCTCATCTCAAATTTAGTCTTCATTTCATCTGCAAATTTGTCACTAGCTTCATTTTCTCCTCCAAAGATAATATCATCAACAAATATAACTATAACCAACAAACCATTCTCAATTTCTTTTGTGTATAAGTTACTATCTATTGTTCCTTTTATAAATCCCAATTTCAATAAATACTTATCCAATCTTGCATACCAGGTTCTAGGTGCTTGTTTTAATCCATATAAAGATTTCTTTAACTTACATACCATATCTCCTTCTTGTGTCAAAGGAAAACCTTCAGGCTTCTCAATGTAGACTTCTTCTTCCAATTCACCATTCAAAAATACTGACTTCACATCCATCTGATACACTTTGAATTTCTTGTAAGATGCATATGCTAGAAACATTCTCACTACTTCAAGTTTGGCCACAGGTGCAAAAGTTTCTTCATAGTCAATTCCTTCTTGTTGTTAATATCCTTTGCATACCAATCTTGCTTTGTTTCTTATCACTTCTCCTTGTTCATTCATCTTGTTTCTGAATACCCACTTTGTTCTAATCACATTCTTGTCTTTAGGTCTAGGGACCAATTCCCATGTCTTGTTTTTTTCAATCTGCTCTAGTTCTTCTTTCATAGCATTAATCCAATTTTCATCTTCACAAGCTTCATTAGTAGTCTTAGGTTCAATTTGAGAAATCAAACATAAATGTACCTTATTTTGAGTCAAAACTCCTCTATCTAAACTTCCAATAACTTTCTCAATAGGGTGATGTCTTGAAGTATACTTGTTAGGTGTCATAGTTACTGATCTTGTTCCAACTATAGATTCTTCTCTGCTTTCTTCTTTGTTTTCTTCTCTATTTTCTTCTCTATTTTCTTCTGTATGACTTTCATTCAGCAAATCACTGTTAGTTTCAAAAAATAATTCTACATTTTCAATGTTAGGCCGAGGTTGTGCTTCTCCATCAGATTCATAATCAAGCATTCTTTCTTGAATTTTAAACTTCTCATCAACTTTTACATTTCCACTTTCAACAATAGTCTTAGTTCTTTTGTTATAACATCTATATGCTTTGCTTTTTAAAGAATATCCAAGAAATATTCCTTCATCACTTCTAGGATCAAACTTTCCTATATCATCATCTCTCTTTATATAACATTTACTTCCAAAAATTCTAAAATACTTAACTGAGGGTGTATGTCCAAACCATAATTCATAAGGTGTCTTGTTTGTATCTGCTCTGATTTGTACTCTGTTCATAGTGTATACTACTGTGTTCACTACTTCTCTCCAAAAAGTCTTAGCCAAATCATTTTCAAACAACATAGCTCTTGTTGCTTCAGTTATTGACCTGTTCCTTCTTTCTGCAATACCATTTTGTTCTAGTGTTCTAGGGGCTGAAAGTTGTCTCTTAATACCATTCATTTCACAAAAGGTGTTAAACTCTCTAGATGTAAATTCACCTCCTCTATCAGATCTTAGACACTTAATCTTCATTCTAGATTCATTCTCAATTTTGCTTTTCATGATCTTAAATTTATCAAATGCTTCAATTTTTTCTTTCAAAAATGCAATCCACATCATCCTTGTAAAATCATCAACAAGAATCATAAAATACCTTTCTCCATAGAATCCTCTAGTCCTAGTAGGACCACTCAAGTCTGTATGAACAATCTCCAGCTTCTTTGTCGATGTGAACTTCTTGTTGGGAAATGAACTCCTTTTCTACTTTGCCATCATACATTCTTTGCAAATCATGTTAGTAGGTTTCATAATTCTAGGTAAATCTCTTACCGCAAGTGTAGTGCTCACCTTGACAATATTATCAAAGTTTATATGAAAAAACCTTTTATGCCATAACCAACTGTCATCAATCTTAGTCATCAAACATGTCATCTCAGTAGGATTCAACTGAAATACATTACCTTTGGTTCTGGATCCTTTTCCAATTAGATTTCCATCTTTATCTTTTATCACACAAGTTTTCTCAGTAAACCAAACCTGATAACCCTTATCAGCCAATTGTCCAATGCTTAGTAGATTATGTCTCAATCCATCAACAAAGTAAACATCATCAGTGTTAGTCTTTCCATCAAGAGTAATAGATCCTATACCCTTAATCAAACAAGGTGCATTGTTACCAACCCTAACAATTCCTCCATCATAATTATCTAACTTAACAAACTTTCCTTTATCTCCAGTCATATGATGTGAACAACCACTATCTATAATCCAATCAAATTTATTTTCAACTTGTGAAACTAATGCTTTTTCTTCCCTTTTATCAGATTCAGAACTTTCTTCTTTAATTGCTATAAATCCTATTTCCTCAAAGTTATCATTATCACTGTCACTTAAATGTCTTTCAATTCTTGCTTCAAGATCTTCACCATTTGCATAATAACATTCTTTAGATCTCCTAGGTGTAAAGTTGCTTCTATACTTCTTAACTCTTTTAGGACATTTAGATGCAAAATGACCATATTCTTGACAAGTCCAACATTTAAAGATTTTCTTACCATCTGGTTCTCTTTTTACAAGTAATGCAATACCTTCTTCAATCTTCTTATCTTCCTCAGATTTAGATCTGCTACTGTTGGCATAATATCCATTCACACTAGTACTTCTTGTAGGTCTAATGTTAAGAGCACTAAATGCTGTTTCCATTCTAGGTAGCTCTCCTGATAATCTCAAGTTCATCTCTGCTGTTTCTAATCTTCCAAGAAGAGTCTCTCTTGAAAAGTTCGATGTACAAGGTATCACTTGTTCAATCATCTATGTTGTCTGCTTGAATACTGGTGTCAAAGTTCTCAAAATTTTCCATATCACTTCATTCTCTGTCTTATCACCTCTACAAGACTTTATTCCTGTTACAATCTCAGACATCCTACCAATATAGCTTCTAATAGATTCATCTTCCATCATTCTGATATCTTCAAATGCACAAATCCAATTATGTAATCTAGCCTTCTTTACATGTTCATCACCTTCAAAAGTAGAATGTAAAGCTTTCCAAATTGCATGAGATGTTTTCAAACATCTTACCTGACTATATTCATTCTCCGGTAGTGCTGACAAAAGTGATTCTCTTGCAAGTATGTTACACATGAATAGATCTAGTTCATCTTTAGTTCCTGCCTCTAGATTGTCTTCCTCAATGATAGTCTTCTCATTCTTTGTAATCAACCAAAAACTTGGTCCTAAACACAATAGATGTGTCTTCATCTTTTCTTTCTAGCTATCAAAATTTACTCCATCAAACTTAGGGCTTTCTTTTCTGAAATTTTCCATGGATCTCCTTAAGTTGTTAAACTTTTCTTTCAAGGACCTGCTGCTCTGATACCAATTGTTAGAAAGTAAAGATCCCCAAGATAACTGAGAGGACGGGGGGGTTGAATCAGTTATCTAATAATTTAACCATTCATCTACTTTAAACAATATAATCAATGTACTAATCAACCATAGAAAGATAACCATACACAATTGCACAATAACACAAGATATGTTGACTAGGGAACCTCTTGAAAAGAGTAAACCCTGGTGGGAATGATGCCCACAAAATGATGCACTAATATGAAAGTTCCTTTTTAGAGGATGGACCCTGTTAGGAGTCTTATAAAATACATTCAGTACATATAAATCCTTGTTAAAAGATTCTAACCCCGTTAAGAGTTTATGGAAGACAGAAGGACCCACTGCCCAAACAGCTTCAAGTCAAGATCTCTGAACCCACTGTCCAAAAGATCTTCAAATTATTCAATAGAATAATATGAAATATATTACCTCCTTCACACTATGCCAAAACCGCACTCTCTGCTACACAAGATCACAATTCCTGATCTCTGTACTCACAAGTCTTCCTTCATCACTGAATTAGCTCTTTTCTTCACTTCATGCATATATTCGCATCTCAAACTTCACAGTAGATATAGAAACAAGGAAAAAATTCCTTCTTATATACCAAACTCAAATAATTACAAATGAGTCAGTCCTCAATTACAAAATAATAAATTCTACACGCTACACACAAAATTTCACATAAAACTGTCAGCTTCCAAATACTGTAACTTTCTCCAAACATATCTTCAAAGTTTTCACTATGAACCATATCATCATTAATGAGTCTCCAACATCCCTTTAACTGAGCAAAATCAGATTCCATCCCAACTAAGAGATATCCTCTGATTTCTGAAAATCACTTCACAGAAACACTGTCTAAACACTGCTATCACCAAAATGCTCATAACTCTCACAAATGAATGAATTTATTTTTGTGCTATTAACCATAGGTTAATAACACACCAAAGAACATACCATCAATTTCACAAAATCCAATCTGCAATACAACATGTGTGCAAAACAAAATTGTACCTTCTTTCCTGCTAATATCCAGAATATCACTGTGTTGACATTAATGACAATCCAAGTCATGAATGCAACAACAACTGCTACAGAATGACTGCCAAAATACTTTGCATTCATTCCTAACAAAATGTATTGTAAAGACAACTCCTAATATGGTTAAGGATCTTCTAACAAGGATCATAAAACACTAGTGCAGATTATTAGTGGGTGTCAATTCCCATCAAGGTTTTTACCTATTTGGGTTTCCCCATAACCAAAATTGTTGTGTTGTGTCCAAGTGTTCTTTCTTTTTGTTTATGCTTAATGTTTAAGTTTACTTAATTGGATAAATAATTTAAAATTATAGATAATTGATTCATCCCCCCCCCCTCTCAGCTATCTCTTGGGACTATTCCTAACAATTGGTATCAGAGCCAAGTGCCTTGGAAAGAAAGTTTAATAGCTTGAGGTTGATCAGATGGCATTCTTCAGAAAAGAAAGTCCTAAGTTTGATGGAGAGAATTATCTTGACTGGAAGAACAAGATGGTGACACATTTACAATTCATTGCTCTTGAAGTTTTTCAAGTGGCTATCAAAGAAGTTAAGAATCCTTCTTTAGCCGATCTTGCAAAGGATGATGCTACTGACAAGCATAAGGAATTGTTCCATCAGAATGCAATAGAAAAAGAAGCCCTTATCAGCACCCTATCTGATAGTGAATTTTGAAAAATAAAGTAAGTAAACACAACCTACAAGATATGGAAGCACCTAGAAGACATGTTTGAAGGAGATACACAAGCAAAGAATGCATGTAGAAAGACATGGAAGAAAAGAGACAATGCATTAGAGATGCTACCTAATGAAGACATTGGAGCTTACAACCAAAGGATTAATGAAGCAGTTGGTGGAATCAGGAACAATGGTGGAGAAATCTTGAAGGAAGACATTATGGATAAGTTAATGACTACTCTTATAGTAGTGTATGAAAACAAGATCAACATCCTTCATGAGACCATGCAACTTATAGAAAACTTCAAGAGAGAGACCTTGATCAACAAAATCTCTTCTTTTAAGATTTCAAGATTAAAGACATAACCTAAAAGTCAGACAACCTTCAAAGCATCAGTCCATGGTAAGAAATCTACAAACATTTATGGTAATTTTGATGATAATGATGAAGAGAAAGCATTAGATGATTTCATTGCTATGATTTCTAGAAGAGAAAAGAAAGGAAAAGGAAAATATGAAGGTCAATTTCCATTCAAATGCTTTTCATGTAATAAGATTGGTCACTTTGCATCCAAGTGTCCTTCAAGAGTTAAAAGGTTCCAAAATAACTAAAAGCCTAAGTATACAAAGCAATGTTACTATGTTGGAGATGGAGTATCAGATGATGATTCAGTTGAAGATTAAATTGGATTCATTGCTATCATGGAGAAGATGCATGATGAGATCTATCATGAAGAGGAGAAAAAGGAACAAGAGCTAGGATTGATTTCACAAGAAAACATAAGGACATATTAGATTATAGATAGTAGTTGTTCACATCACATGATAGGTGATAAAGATAGATTTGTTCACTTAGACAAATATAAAGGTAGCATGGTTAGATTTGGAGATAACACTCGTAAACCTATAATTGGTAGAGGAGCTATTACATTGGATGGAAAGAACAATACTAATGATGTTCTCTATGTAGATGGGTTGCGACATAACCTTCTTAGTGTTGGCCAGTTGCTTGAGAAGGTTATCAGTTGGAATTCAAAGAGAACAAGTCCATCATTAACAACAAGGATGGTGTTATGATTACATCAGGTTCCAAGACTAAAGGTAACGGTTTTCACCTTAATCCAGAAGAAAATTGTTTTGTTCCTAAAGTTGATGATAGTTGGTTGTGGCATAGAAGACTATGTCATATGAATTTTGATAACATAGTAAAGATAAGCAATGTGAAGGTAGTAAGAGATCTACCTAGCATAGCAAAGCCAGTTCATACTAGTTGTAGGGAATGTGTGATCGGAAATCATGTGAGAAATTCATTTAGAAGCAAGTGCAATTCAAAAAAGAACAATTTGGATCTAATTCATACAAACCTATGTGGACCAACTCAAACAAGATCATACTATGGTGAAAGGTATTTCATTTTGTTTGTTAATGATTATTCTCAAATGATGTGGGTTGCTTTCTTGAAAGATAAGTTTGAAGCATTTGATAAGTTCAAAATATTCAAAGCTAAAGTTGAGAATGAATCTGGACTAAAGATAAAATGTCTAAGATCAGATAGAGGAGGAGAATTCACCTCTGATAGATTCTATGACAACTATGAATAACATGGCATAAAGAGATAGTTGAGTGCACCTAGAACCCCTCAGCAGAATGAGATTGCAGAAAGAAGGAATAGGATCATCCTTGATACAACGTGCACCATCATGATTGAAGGAAAAGTTGCACATACCTATTGAAGAGATGCAGTCAATACAACAATCTATACAATCAATTGAATACAATTAAGGCTTGGCATTGACAAGACACCTTATGAGTTATGGTTTGGTAATATTCTCATAGTGAAATACTTCAAACTATTTGGAAGCAAGTGCTACATCAAGAGGGATGAAGCAATAGGCAAGTTTGATGCAAGAAGTGATGAAGGTATTTTCCTTGGTTACTCTACTAAAAAAAATCTTATAGATGTTTTAACTTGAGATTGAAGAAGATCATTGAAATTCCTCATGTTAATATTGATGAAAAGTTTATGGTTCAAGAAAGATAGCATGATTATGCACCTATGATTTAAGAAGAACCCAGTCTTTCCACTAGTGAGACAATTGTTGAAGAAATGTTTGACAACATTGATGTATTATTCAATGACCCTAAAACAAGTGAAGAAGAAACTCAGAAGGTTGATGAGACAACATCACCTAAAGTTCCAAAGTGTACATCTAGATATCACTCTAAGGATGACATCATTGGAGATCAGAGTGGCAAAGTCACAACAAGATCAAAAGCAAAGAGTCTAGTAGACAATGAAGTGATATGTTTACTATCTCACATTGAACCTTTAAGTATTGAAGATGCATGTAATGATTCAGATTGGCATTATGCTATGAAAGAAGAACTAGATCAGATTATCAATAATGATACTTGGGAACTGGTCCCAAGACCTAGTGATAAGAATGTGATTAGAATAAAATGGATATTCAGAAATAAGATGAATGAAGATGGTATAGTAGTAAGGAATAAGGCAAGGTTAGTATGTAAAGGATATGTGCAAAGAGAAGGTATTGATTATTCAGACACATTTTCACCAATGAGAAGATTAGAAGCCATTAATTTGTGTCTAGCTTATGCAACAGTCAAAAAATTCAAAGTCTATCAGATGGACGTTTAGTTAGCATTCTTGAATGGAGAGTTAAAGGAAGAAGTATACATTGAGAAACCATAAGGATTCACCCTATCAGACAGACCTAATATGGTATGAAGATTGAAGAAAGCCCTCTATGCACTTAAGAAAGCCCCTAGAGCATGGTATGATAGACTTGATGGATATCTAACAAAAATTGGATTCAAGAAAGGAGCAATAGATTGTAATCTATTCATAAGAGAGACATCTGAAGGACTACTACTTGTAGCTATATTTGTTGATGACATTATCTTTGGAGGAAATGACAAACTTAGTGTAGAATTTGCTAAGGAAATGCAGAATGAGTTTGAGATGAGCATGATTGGACCTATCAAATACTTTTTGGGATTAAAATTTGCAGCAGACAGAGAAAGGTATTTTCATTAATCAGTCCAAGTATGTGAAAGAAATATTGAAGAACCTCAAGATGGATGATTTCAAGCTGATGGGTACACCTATGATAACAAGATGCAAGCTTACAAAAGAAGATGATTCACTAGTAGTAGATACAACATTGTACAAGTCTATGATTGGCAAAGTCATATATCTTACTCAAACTAGACCTGATATTTCCAATGTTGTTGGCATAGTTGGAAGATTTACAACAGAGCCTAAACAAAGTCACCTCATGGAAGTAAAGAGAATATTCAGATATTTGCAGGGCACTATAGATTATGGTCTATGGTATCCTAATTTAGAAAATGTTGAGCTTCATGTATATACTGATGCAGATTGGGAAGGATGCGTTGATGACATAAAGAGTACATCAAGAGTAGTGTTTCTTGGCGACAAACTTGTCACTTGGACAAGCAAGAAGCAAAATTGTATTTCTCAGTCAACAGTAGAAGCGGAGTATGTTGCAGCAGACCTAAATTATTCTATAATTGTTTGGATCGAGAAAATGATAAAGGATTTTGGAATTCAGATTGATTATCCTATTGTAATTCATTATGATAACACTAGCACTATCAACATGTCAAAGAACCCTACGATGTATGCAAAGACAAAGCACATTGAGATTAAGTATCACTTCCTAAGAGAGAAAGTGGCAAAGAAAGAAGTCAAGTTGGACTATGTGAGTACTAAAGATTAGTTAGTAGACATATTCACAAAGCCTTTGCCAAATGATACTTTTGAGTATCTCAAGGAGAAGTTGGGATTAATTCCCTTCCGTAATTCTGCTTAGAAGAAAGAAGGAAGAGCATCAGTCCTCAGGAAATGATGGGTGGTTGACTACTCTACTTTAGGAGTAGTAGCGGTGCTTAAAATGTTTGGCACCCTTTGCCATTGATGTCAAAGGGGGAGTAATATATAGTCATGAAAACATAAGTAAAGGATGAATAATATACTAAGGGGGAGTAGTATTGAGTCATAGAAATAGTTCAGTCGAGGAAATGGAGAATATTGAAGAATATTGCAACAAATGGAGGATTCATCCTTGGGGGAGTTTTTGATGAGGAAATGGAGAATGTTATATAAGAATTGTTCATTTGGGTTGGTGGTGTTTTTCATTCCATATGTTGCCATCAATGCCAAAGGGGTAGATTGTTGGAGATTTTCTAGCAAGCCAATGCTGACTGTATGTTTGTCATTGATGACAACGTATGGTAAGTAACATGCATGGAAGACTTATGTAGTAAGCTTTGAGTATATGAAGCATGAAGTATATGAAGATCTTTTCATGAAAGTGGATTTTTCCTTTTCCACTTGAAATATTTTAATTGTAGAAGATAAATCTTGAACTAACTTGTAAGGTATGTGCAGGATCATGGTATGCGAAAAAATGGCGATGTGAAAAAGTAAACTTTTCACTCATCCAAAAGCACACGAAAAAATTTGAATTTTTAGTAGGCTTGGGTGTCAGTACACTTGGTCAAGCCAAAAGCCAAAGCATTGGCCTAATCAAATATCTGATATAAAATTGGATATCCAATAATGTCAAATATATGATATTATTAGATATCTGATTTTATATCAGATATCTGATTTTCACCAATAAATTGTATTTCTAGCCTTTGGTCATGTTCAACATTTTCATTGTGAAAATGTTGAAAATATCCCAAAGGATTTCTCATATCGGAAAAATCTTATATCCAATTTGCTCAAGATCAAAAGGTAAGTTAGAGTTTTAAGTTTTTATTATTAATTTTTAATTGAAATTTGTAGTTTTTTAATAAAAAGTAGGGTTTAAATGAGATTTTGTATTGTTTTTTCAAATTGATTATAATCATCTATTTTGATTTTAATTGTAATAAGATATGGACTCAAACTAATTAGAAAACCCTTCCAATCATCCCACAAATAATCAAGAACCACCTCCAAACAATCCCCCACTTTCAGAAGACCAACTAGTCTCAAACCCTCAATGTTTAGAGGATCTCATAGCAGATAATCTAAACCAACTTAGAGGATATCAAACCACATATGCCAATATCCCCACATTGTGCCCCATGTTTTCCATGTTGAACTCCATTATTGAAAAAATGGAGAAACTTACAGAGCAACATAATGTTGCACTTCTTTGGTGCAATTCCATGCACGCCTAGTTTTTCGATGGGCTTAACTATGATCAAGTTATGAACCTAAATATAACAAAACATGGGTAAGTGCACAAAGATGGGGGATGAAAAAGGGGGTATAAGATGCCACATTTTTCTGAAATCAACAAACTCTGAACTTCAATGAGAAATTGAGATAGTTAGACTCAAAATTTTAAGATGCAACAAGAACAAGAATTGTAATACTCTGAATCTAGTTTCTAAACTACTATTTTTTTTTAAAAATGGTGCATATTAAGGCCCTCAATAAGGGGGAGCACAAAAAGTGGTCCTATTTTTTGTGAAAAAACATAACATAGAGTCTGGTGTGCTCCCCTTAAAATGTTAACATTTTTTTTGAATTTTTTTAATCGCTCTAGTGAGAAGTTAGCTAACACCACGTAGCTTATCCTAGATTTTTCTGTTAATTTTTTGATGAATGCATAATATTTTATTAATTTCTAAAGTGCACACATCCTAAAAATGTGAAATTTATGTGTGCTCCCCCTAAAAATAATTGAAAACTAATCGAAAATCAAATTTTCTTTTTTTTAAAGTGTGTATAATGGAGTCTAGTTTCTAAAAAAGTAACTTGTTGCAAAATTTGACGAATGAGGCAAAATCTATGCCCAAAATACTACACATTGGTTTTAGACAAAAATGGGATAGATAGCTAATAGAGATATCTACAATACCACATTGTCTGATTTTAATGTTATTGAACCACAAGTAAACCTAATGAGGAGAACACAAGAAAATATGTGAATTTTTTGTATGTCTGTTGGAAAACACATCTCAGACTTATTTGAATCATCCAAGCCTTTGGGTTCGATCTCCAAAGAAAATCAAAGCCTTACGCTTGGTGGATTCCAATGCATTCCAAAGTGCGCTAGTACTATTCAAATTTATTACTTGAATAGCGTGCATGTACTATAGTACATACATGCTATGTTACATTAGAAAAAGGCTTGAGTGAGAGAAAGAGTGAGAGAAAGATTGAGAAGGTGGCGGGGGATGAGAGAGGAAGAGAGAGAGAGAGAGAGAGAGTTCAATAGTGTTTCTACAACACCAACCAAACATCTTCATGAGGATCATTCTCCTTGATCCAAGCCAACTCCACAACCTATTAGAGTGCACACCTTGTCATTATGCCACCATAGGCTCTACATCTTTTATAAACACCACCAATGTCCCTCAAATACATCAGTTTCTTCAACCAAGCAGCTATCTCTTACTAAGTGCTCAATAGCCCAATAACCAAAAAATATGCTTCCTTGTTGTCTTTGGACAGATCCTCACACAAATAGGTATAACTTTTTAAGATGATACAAACTTCTCGATCGCTCTGGTGAAAATGGGTGTAATTAGGTTCTCACAAACATACTTCAATTTGAGAAAGATCCAATGGTTGGTTGGAAAGATCTCTCTCTATCTCTCTCTCTCTCTCTCTCACTCTCTCCCTTTACCACTTTTATAGGGTTTACATAGTGTGCACACACTATGTTTTAAATTCAAACCATAGCACTAGAATGCTCTAGCACCTCTCTCTCTCTCTCTCTCTCTCTCTCTCTCTCTCTCTCTCTCTCTCTCTCTCTCTCTCTCTCTCTCTCTCTCTCTCTCTCTCTCTCTCTCTCCATCCCTCCATCCCTACCACCCTCCCTCTCCCCTAGCGTGCTATTGTGTGTGCACACTATGTTTTAAAATTCCCAATCCTAAGGCTTGGGCAACCCAATCCATAGTACGTGCATGCTATAGCATGCACATGGTTTAGTGTGTACACACTATCATCATTGGGGGGGGGGGGGGGGGAAATAAATGTGGCATCTTTTTGGTCCTCTATCTTTGTGCATATACACACATGACATATGTAATCTTTTTGTGGATCCCAAAACTAGTTTAAAAGTGGACCCTAAAAAACCCAAGTTGTCAATTAAATGGTGCAAAAATAAAGCCATGAGTGACAAATTTTCAGACTGTTGGTGGATGGTTTTTGATATAGACCACCCCACAACAATTTGGATATCCCATTCTATTTCATAAAAAAATTGTATGTTGAATTTGTTCTCGGTCACAAGGTAAATTGTATACTAAATTTGTGCTCTTCAAGACAGGCCATGGGCACACCAGGTGAAATCCCACAACTATGTCCCCCCTCCTGATATTTCACCACCTTCTATAGTGCAACATCCTGATATTATTGTTGAGGCTTGCTCACAGATTATTTGAGCCATTCACACCTTGAGTGATCTACTGGTTACGCAAAGTGTGACATTGTTGCCTCCTTGTGCTGATGCTTCTGGACTTTCAACATCCTCCACAAGCTCACATGTTTGTGTGCCCCACACTTTCATTATGTGCAAGAATTTGTGCTTGGGTCCCCTGAATGATAGTGATGCATATAACTACGTCTTCAAGGTGGATGATACTATACAACACACCACAAGCACTGAAGCACCTCATGAAGATGTGCATTAGGGGCATATAGAGCCATAGACTCCTACTATTATGGTAAGGGTAAACAATTCACTTGTTACATTGTATTTAATTTTAAACGTTCATATTTTTAGTATAATTTTATTATAATTATTTCCCACTTTTTTTTATGTGTTCTATTTATGTTCAGTTGATGACAGAGGAGGACATGACACAGGTAGAGGGTTCCATGCTTTTAGCCATTTCTTTGGCCTTGACATTTCCATGGTACATACATTTTAATGTACTCATTGGTTGCCTTTTATTATGATATTATATACATGTTTTTTCTAATTTTTGTGATCATCTTATTACATACTGATACAGGTGTCACTAGTTGCCATTGGGGGGAAATGTGAGGGGGTTCAGGTGTCTAGGGTTGACAAGGGGAAGGTAATTAAGTATTTTAGATTATTTATACATACATGTATAATTGTCAGTTATGTGTAGTTATTTTTAATTTACATGGTTTATTTGATAGAGGGTAGTGTTTGATGATGTCATGAGACCCTTTCTCCATGATAGAGTCACATGCATCTTAATTCGTAGTGATAGCCCCATGGTACATATATTTCTAGAGTTTTTTTTGTATATTTTACTATCAAGTATATACAATATGATCAAGTAATGATTGTATGAAGTATCTATTTGACTTTTTTAGGTCACCCCTAGTTTGAGGGAGGTACAATGTCAAGAGTTTGTATCACTGATGACTCAATCGACATTTCCTAAAGAAAGTTCAACATAGTTAAGTTTTAATGTTAATTCAGTTATTTTGTAAACATATATTTTCTACCAAGGATTTAACACTAAATAGTATAACTCGTAGATCAATCTCATGTTCGCAAACATACATAGGCCAGAGTCGACATTGGTGGCATTGTCCCTTTGCTACCAAGGACATATATTAGGTCTCCTATTTGGGTGAGGAGATAGAGAGGTGAGGTACATGAGAGCTCAATATTAAATTTTATTTATTTATTATTGTTGACTATGATTTTGAAATTTTTATTTTTTATTTGTAGAAACCATATAAATTAAGTAATCTAACTTTGGGTTTCACTTTTGTGTTTGAATGCAGGATTTATCAAAGCCAAAGAGTACTTCAAAGAGGCTACATTTTGATGATCCACTAGTAGAATAGGATGTCCTAGAAATATTTATAGTTGAACTTCTTATTTTGAGATTCTATATGACACATTTTGAGATGGTGTATGCCACATTGTATCCATGGGTGATCGTACGTACCTGTGTCACAATAGAGGACAACAGGATGGTTCTTACTGAAGCATGTTTCATCTTAAACATATTTAGTCGAATACATTTCAGTGAAAAATAAGTGGTAGCCACACGGTGCCACCTAGCACCATGTGGCACTGAGGGTTCAGATGAAACTGCTTTGGCCAAACCGATTTCAGCCGTAAAGGAAAAATATATATATTCTCTTGAACCCTCTAAGCTCCTGATTTCATCTATAACAACTTTCTAGAGATTGAGGAGCTCTTGAGACTTTTGGCTGGACTAGGTAGGTTTTTATTTTTAAAAAAAAATTAAATTTTTTATTATTATTAGGATAATATGCGGTTAATTTAATGATATATTAGATTTATAATGTCTATTAATATGTTTTATTTAACATTTAGTCAAATTTTGTTAATATAGTTAACTTTTAGCTATCTTATTCAGATTTAGTTAATGTAGTTAACCATAATTCAAACTTAGTTAACTTAGTCATGTTGGCAAAATGTTCAGTGCTCCACTCAGGATTCATGATAGGGGCTTAGCTACCTCCTGTGTACTATAAGTTGAGTGGTTGTATTGGGCATTGACAGATCGATCTTTTGGTGCAATGACAACTACTACTTATAACAAGTGGTATCAGAGCTTGGTCACAGGTTCGAATCCTCAGACCCTTGGGTAACGCTGAGGGGGAGATTGTTGGAAAAATGTTCAGTGCTCCCCTTGGGATTCATGACAAGGTGTTAACCACCTCCTATGTACTATAAGTTGAGTGGTTGTATCGTGCATTAACAGATCGGTATTTTGGTGCAACAACAACTACTACTTATAACAAGTCAAACTTAGATAACCTAGTTAACTATACTTGAACAAATATAGTTAACCTCGATAACTTAGTGAAACTTAGTTAACCTAGTCAACCTTGATGTACTTCAAACCTACTTAACTTAGTTAACATAGTGAAATTTAGTTAACATATAAATATATATACATTTATGCTTGAATTATAAATTTATCATTCAATTTTTTGTTATATTTAGATTAAATCTGTAGTTCATATTTAATTTTTAAATGTTAATTTGTAAAATATTTAACAAGTTCACTTTGAATCATTTGAAACATTAGAAATTTATTTGAGCCATAACATTTATGTTACATGTAAAAACATCACTATACATACATCGTTCTTGGATATAACAAACCATAATTGAAATCTAGTTTCAACTTAGTTTTAGTTGTAGTTAACCTAGTTAATTGTAGATCTAACTAACCTAGTTGACCTTAAATTTTTAATTTAGCCTTGGATTTATCATACTAACTTTGTTAACCTTATCTTTAGAGATAAATTACTCAAATTTAGTTAAACTTCATAACTTTAACCATACATGTAATTCATGTTAGGATAAATTATCCTATACCCAAGACCCAATCTACAGACATCCACTAGAACAGAGAGACAATCAGTTAGATTGTATTCATATGAAGTAATAAGGTAATTAAAAAGGTACAAAGGCTCTCCTTAAATAGGCAAGAGCTTGAGAGACCTTTGATCAAATTGAGACAAGTGTCTCAATCTGGAGGACTATAATATCCTCTAGGATAAGATATCTTATCATCTAGATAAGATATAGTCCATAATGGACTATCCACTCATGAGTGAGTGGACATAGTGGACTAGCCACTCATCCTAAGTAAACTTAAGATAAGGAGTAAATAGGTAAGACAATATTACTCCAACACCCCCCCCCACTTAAGTGCAACTTAGGGAGTACAACAATGTAGTAGAAAATCTTTATGGGTCCTAGCAACTAGGCCATGTTAGGTACCCATGTATAGCTACAAAGCAATCTCTCATAATTAGAGAAAAAGGAGAAAACCCAGTGGGAGAAAAATCCTCTCCAAAAGAGAGAAAATGAAGGTCTAAGAAGCCTTCAAAAACATGTCTTGAAATCATGAATGTGAACACCGCTAAAGCATAAAGGATCTATAGACAACTGTTGATGACTATTCTAGTGCTATATTTGATGATCTCCTCTAAAGAAGATGATGATTAGGAAGACAAAAATCTGTATGAGTTCTCCAATTGGCACTTCTCAAACATTGATCAGATGTCAACAATGGAAATAACATCTATCGATCGAAGATGCAGATGGCAAATGAATCTGCATGAGTGATCTTCACTACACAACCAAAGATGTTGTTTGAGTGATACCATTATCACTTCTCAAAAATGTTGAAAATGCAGGTGCAATAGTCTTCAAGGAATCCAAGAATGTTTCAACACACTTTAAGTGAAACCAAGGAACTTCCACTAAAAAGGAATGCAAGAGTGTCTCAGTACACTTCAAGAGAAACCAAGGAAGTATTAGCATGAACATGAATAGTAGGATACCCCCCCATAATGCTAACTTGGGTGAGGCTTGATAGATCCACTAGAATGATGTGTCACCATGCTATGCAGAAGAGACCAAAAGTATCTACAACTTCAAGAAAAGGGTGTGTGCAGTTAAACTACACACTCGCATGAGGAAAGAATATCAATGATTTTTCTGTTGTCATGGAGGAACTCTCACTTTGACAAAGCTATGATTCACAAACAATGGCTTGACACAACCACCCATGGCACTTTATAGTTCAGTGTGAGTATAATAATATGGCACATCATGTGTGCAAAATTCCCAAAAGACATGGATGGACACTGGATCTAATGTGTCTACAATAAATTGCTTACATGATTCATAAGGACAACTCAAGAAAAAAACTTGAAAAGAAATTGCACTAAGTGCATGAAATCACCTTTGCGATGATGCTTGCCTATTAGGGTTGAAAGGTGAAAGAAATCACCCACCCCTCTAATGTACCTGGGGATATAGGTGTGGTCCTCTGTGGGACCATCAACTCATCATGTCAAAAAAGGGTGCCCCTCCCAGATGGAGAGGGCCCAAGAAGAGTCAAGAAGTTGGTTGGGTTTGATGGTGGCTCTACACACCAACCCCCATAACCACCAAGAAATTATAGTCATTGACCACTTGAAGTGGACAATAGGGACTGCAAGATATGCCAGGTAGTTTTGCAACTATTGGCAAGAATGAGAGCACCATCAGTGTGATGGGCTACTAAAAAGTGTGCCAAACAATATGGGCATGATGAGGAAAATATAGGGCCATTTGAGGCACTTGCCTCTCACCAGAAAAGCTCTCAATTGCTTTATGTGACCAGAAGTGTCAGCAACTCCAACATAACATAGTCACAATGCAACACATAGACAAGAGAATGAAATTTCTCAGAGAAGAGCATGATGTGGATGTCAAGCTCATCTAGTGCTAGAAAGCATAATATGATGAGGCCTTGTCTCGGTCACATTGAAGCATGCCTCCCAAGAGCCCCAGCATAAAATAAAAGTTGGTCACTAGAAGCTGCAATGTGGGTGTGACCAATCTCCATGCTCAAAAAGATGCTGACCACTGTGCGATCATGGACTGCCTATAGAAATCCACTGAAAAATGATGACCAAAGGAAAAAATGCAATCATGGTCTATATGATGCTAGGTGTGTTACAACTGTTACCATGAAACAACCATCTCTGCCTTATTGTGCACCAAATAACACCCTCCTTGTTGTGTTGTAGCTTGTGCTACTGACAAATCTAACCAATGTTCGCACTCCCAGTGAATGAGCTCAAACTTTGTGCCATAATGAAGGCTCCTAGATAACTACATGGGGAAATTTAATAGCTTTGATTTGAATGAAGCAGTTGGGGTTGATGACCATGCATATAGCACAATTGAGAGTAACTTATAAAATTCTTTATAGGAGTGCAACTCACAAGCTAATGAAGGAAATGTGAGTCCGGAATAGACATAGGACATGTGAAGTAGTGAGCTGATCCATGTTCACTATGGTGCGCCAGCCACTTAGTGTGCCAATACAAAGCAAGAAACAAGGCAGCAAGATAGACACATCAATTCGGGCCTTTCATCATCCAACTACTACACACACACTAAGAGTGAGACAAATTATCCTCTAATACCATGTTAGGATAAATTATCATATACCCAAGACCCAATCTACAAACATTCACCAGAACAGAGAGACAATCAGTTAGATTGTATTCATATGAAGTAATGAGGTAATTACAAAGGTACATAGGCTCTCATTAAATAGGCAAGAGCTTGAGAGACCTCTGATAAGATTGAGACAAGTGTCTCAATTTGGAGGACTATAATATCCTCTAAGATAAGATATCTTATCATCTAGATAAGATATAGTCCATAATGGACTATCCACTCATGAGTGAGTGGACATAGTGGACTAGCCACTCATCCTAAGTAAACTTAAGATAAGGAGTAAATAGGTAAGACAATATTAATCCAACAATTAAAACCTATTCATTTAATTACTTAAATAACCAAGTAGTTAAACTTGGACATGTATATTTTAAATTTAGTTTTAAAACTTGAAAGTCAAACTTAGATTTAACGTAGTTAACCATACTTTTAACCAAACATAAATTTAACCTAGTCAACCTAGTTAACCTAACTTCTTGAACTTAGTTGAAAAAATAGACCTTGTGAAATTTAGTTATAGTTACCTAGAGACTAGTTAGTTTCATTCTTCTTGAGCCTAATCAATCTAGAATAATTAAATTTAAAACCAAAACATACATAGACATTTATGAGCTTTATATTTATATATGTTTTCAAAAGTTGTACAAATTTATGATTTACATGTATATACATACACATGTGTACATGTACACATGCATTTAAATTTATGCTTGAATTATAAATATCATTCAATTGTTTTTCATGTTTCTAGATTTTAAATCTACATACAATGTAAATTTAAATTTCACTTGTTAATTTGTAAAATCTAGTTCAAGTTCACTTTTAATCATTTCAAACATTATATGCTTAATTAAATTCCCATTTATATACATGTATAAAACAAAATTTGTATGTATTTTTAAAAACATCAATTTATAAATACATACATGTTGTTCAGGTGTAGTTAATGTGAGGCCTCACCCGACCCGTCATAGCATCTTTTCTTTTTTGCATTTTGATACATTAATACACTTGTTGATCTATTTTGATAGAGACTCGAGATACGATATTTTGATGGTGATTATTATATTATGTATGTGTGGATGTGAATCTAGAGGACATCATGATTTTGATTATACATGGTTGGTAAAGTGAATTATTCATGTTTAGATTTGATTATTGCACATGATGATTATGTACTTATGATGTTCGAATATTATTGAATGGAAAATTGTAATTTGAATTGAATTACACATATTGAGTTACGATACTAAATAGAAAATTGAATATGTATATTTCATGTAATGTTATCATCTTGAACTACTGATGCTCGATGTGAAGTGTGCAGGTAAGAGAACCATGGAATTTATCGGAGAACCAAGGTTAAACACATGTGAACTGAGTAAACCAAGGCTTAGTCCAATGTGGGATTACAAAGCCTCGTTGTAATGTGAACTTGTCGTAAAAGTGAATTTTCATGTGCATTAGTAGTTAGCTTCGTGTTGTCATTCATGGCATTTGTATGTAATGTGCAATTGTTAGTGTCACTTGACACTTGTAATGTGTTCATTTAAATTTATTTTATTCCAGCCACTTCTAGAGGCCAATAAGAAGTTCTAGGGGTCATTTTTGGCATAATTTAAGTATCTTAATGTTAGGGGTATGGGTTAGGAAGGTTTTGAGCATATCCTAAACCCCCTAGAGACTTTGGCAACCCTTTTTTGGACCCATTTACCCTTACCTACGAGATTGGATGGATCTTGACCCTTACCCAACTTCACCTTTCCTTCCAATCAAGCATTAATCATGGGGGGACAAGGAAAACCTAGTAGACCATGGAGTCAAGACTGCATTTATGATTGGTGGATGGGTAGAATTTGAGGCCTTTTTAGAGGGCCTTGATGGAATTAGAGGGTGTTCACCCACTCACTAATTTTAGAGACTTTAGGGTTTTAGAAAAAGGAGGACAAGTGGATTAGCTCATCTCAACTATCAATTGCCATCACACTTGTGAAGGTAGGTCTTTCATTTCCATGGAGGTTTTCTTATTTTTGCTCAAAAGACTAGTTTGTGTTCTTGCTCTTTCATGTGATTGAAGTATATCCATGTTGTGCTATTGTGTTGTATGGGAATGGAATTTGATGTTGGATTCATGCTTTTCCTTTTTGTTTTGCTTGAATGAGGGTGTTCATGTTATGGGAGTATGGAATTACTCACCTCTTTGGGAAGAGGAAGAAGTGGCTTGGGTGAAGGGGTTAGTTGGGCTCTCCATGAGGTGAGAGTCTCTTCTCTTGGAGAAGAGGGAAAAAATTCATGGTGTATGGGCACCATGAAGCCATTGCAATCTTTGTATCATAAAGGTGTTGACAAGCATCATGAAGCCATTGCAATCTTTGTATCATAAAGATGTTGACAAGCATTGTTGTGTTTGTAAGATGGATTTGTAGCCTTGAAGAGGCAATGAGATATTCTTGTTGAGGAATTTGAGAAAACAATGGCATTCTCCCCTTGGAAAATCCCACCTCCACCCTTCTTCAATGAGCTTTCAAAGCTCATTTGTGTAGCCTTGGAGGGAGTAAAATTGTTGTGTTGCATTTGTGTGAAAGTGCAAGCATCTTGTTGTTTTTTGGTTTCCTGTTTACCCTTGGTTCTCCAAGCTTGGGGGTGGTCTCATAAGAGACCTTGGTTGGGTGGTGAGCACCCATGGTTCTCTCCTTTGTTGCAGGTTTTGAGGTCAACACCCAAGTGGAAAAGCTTGAAGAAGTTTCTCTTGTTGAGCTTGTATCAACTCTCCTAAGTTGTTGTATTATTGACCTTGAAGGAGATCTTTCTCTCTTGTATATTGTAAAGAATTTCCATTATTGAGTTCATTGTAAAATAGTAGATGTATATGAAAGGGTATATGTAATATGATGAAGTGAAGTAGCTCTTTTATGTTGATCTCTCATTGAGTATTCCATCAAAGTGTAATATATAATTGTAATGTAGATGCTTCTTCATCATAGAGATTATGTAATGAAATTGATAGGATGTCTATAATGAAAATGCAATGTATTTCTATCTTTTCTAATTGATTTTTGCTTCTTAAGATAGTGGAGTTATTTTCTATATAAAAAAAAAAGTTATTCAAAGTTGGCAAGAGAAGATATGAAATCATTCAATAGTATGTAAAATTGCATTAATATGGATAGCCATGAAATTCTTAATACTTGGATTCATAGTTGAAAGCTCTTTGCAATCTATCTTATGGTAGACCAAACTCATACTTAAATAGACTATACTTGGATGAAGAAACTTGATCATCTCTTATTCTCTTTCAAAGGAATTATCCATGGAATAACTGATAAGATGAAATATCAAATGAGAGACATATATACATTCTAGACTTACTCATTACCTTCTTGAGAAACTCTTAAATTGAACCACTAAGTGCATTCTAAACACCTCACCTATGACTAGTAAATAAAACAAAGAGATCAAGTTGATGTAGTATTAGTCATATTGTAAAAAAAGACACTTCCAGAATTTATAAGAGCAATTTTGCTCTCTGGAAAATGTATGGGGATAAAATTATCCCCATACTACACAGAGAATATTCCTTATTTTTGTTTATACACTAAACAAAACTACCTAAACTAAATCATACTCTAATCTACCTATTACCATGTCATTTACCCACCAAATCATGATTGATGGGGTCTTAGTAAAGTTCACCAATAAAATATCACTTTTAGGCCTTCCCACTTGTTAGTGGCCCCCACAAAGTCCTCTTCCTAGGTGCAGGAGAGAGGCATGGTAGAGATAACATTAAATATTTTATCATCATACTTTCCCCTACGTGGGTAGAAGGACTTTTAGGAAGTGACACTTACCAAAGGATTTCATTTTGCCTTGCTTTTTACTTTATCTCCATGTATACATGGCTGACATGGCATAATGAACTATCCACTTTTCAACCACCTCTTACATGCATACCTTATTATGTTCTTGAAGTCTGACATCTTCCCTTTGTCATAAAAAGTATCCTCTTCCCTTTGGCATGCATACCCTCCACTTGGGTATTACCTTGGGGAAAGCAAGAAACTTTATGGTTATACTTTGACTTTAACCCAAATCTCTAACCTTCTAACCTTGGAACTTGTGAATTTTTCCCCATGTTATGAGTGGGGTCCACCTTGATTTGCCCTCCCTTGCCTAGAAATGCGCCCGCTTTGCTTAGGGGCTTAGTCTAGCTTGTAGGGAAGCTAGTGGGTATAGGTGGATGTAGTAGGTTTAGATAGTAGCTTAGTAAGAGTTAAAGTTTAGTTTAGTTTAGTTTATTCTTTTTGAATTTGATTCTTTGATGTTTATTATTTTTGTATAGTTTATGTTTTAAAAAAATAATAATAAAAAAAAAAGAAAATATTTCCTTGTCATTAATAAAATTAGCTTTAAACAAGTGGGTTTAGATAACATGTTTAGTCAAATTAACTATTTACTTAAATTAACCATTCCATGGGGATTGTTAATACTAGTTGTTAATCCCACATTATTATTGTTAGTTTTATCTCTTAATAAACTTAGCTTTTATGCAACATTAGTTATATTAGGTTAATGTGTTTGAGTATAGTTAGTATTTAACCTCTAGTCTATTAGTAATTATCTTATCTAAGTGTTATAGATTGTATGAGGCTATCATACAAGTTAAATAGGTGTGTATAAATTGTAACTTGATTATTAACCTAAAGCATATTTGGGTATGTTGGAAACTCGATTAAGATCATTATGATATCGGGCTTGAGATTTCCCTTGCTAGATCCACCTTTTGTTTCTGTCATTCAAGCATTTTCCTAACCACCTTCTGCATAGGAGCATCCGTGTCGATTCTTAGGCTTAGTGGATCAAAGCGTATGACTAAGACATATGTTACTTCATATCACACTTTAAAAAAAATAAAAAATAAAAAAATTGTTACGTTTTTGGATGTTTAATTTGGGCATGACAGTTAACCATACTTCAAACCTAGAACTAACCAGGTTACTTTTAGTTCCTAGTTTTAACGAACTAGTCAACAGATAACTTTCAAACATTTACTTAGAACTAACCTAGAGTTTTAAAGTTCCACATGACCTTCAAACACTTGTATCTAGTTAATGTTTGTTCCTACATAGATAGAACCTTGACTAATTTACTTTGAAGGTATGTTCGTGCCTACATGTACTTTGAAGATATCATTCATTTTTCTATCATGTTGTTCAAAATTTTAAATTATATATAAATGTGTACACATGTATGTGTTTTTTTAAGATAATGCATGGATTCAAGCTAGATATATATAACTTTAAATTACAAATTCTCTAGATGACCTCATAATATGTGTATGCATGTTGTGTTCTTTAAAAATTAAAGATTATTTTGTATTTATATTGTACATATATTTGTATGCATGTGCAGAGATTTATATAAATATTTGTGTCTGCATACTTTTGAGCACGCATATACATTTTCTCTAGATCTCTATATATCATACATGTCATGTAGTTCTAAGGAAACATCTACATCATCATGAGATACTAGTGTTTAGAGGGGAGGTAGTTCTTGCTCTACACATAGGTCTACCTCTTCTAGAGAGGAGAGAGAGAAGTTATTTTTTTATACTATTGTGAGATTGACATGTTCCATCGAGGTTATTGATCACACTATTGATACATCCACCACCCTCCCTAATAGGGATCGGGTGAATAGTATTAAAAAGGATTTGGTTCATATGATTTAGAATTTGAATCATATAACCCTTATGATTCCATTAGTATTGATACTTTTTATAGTTCTCTGTCTTGTAGTGTTGTTGGCACTGCAAAGTATAGACAAATAGACAATGAGGTCTCCACCATTATGGTGAAGACTATGTTTCATCATTATGCAGACAGGGCTTAGGTTAGAGGGTACATTGTTACTAGGTGTACAGATGACCTTGTTGCACCCTTTATATATCCTTTCTAGTTGGCTGGTCATCATAGGTGGCCCCAAAAGGATGAGCTTCCATTATATTTATGCAAATAATTATTTCTAGAATTCTATTGGCAGCATGAGGTTGATTACATAGATTTTATAGGTTATGCTAGTTAGGGGGGGGATGTCTATCACATAGATTTAGGCCAGTTGATTCCCATGCACCCTCTAATAAGTGGGAAAAGGTGGGTCTAAACCTTTTGGTTATGCTAAAAGGTTTGGAAATGATAGCTATAGCACAAAGTATACCAGATGACACTAGGATGGATATGTATTATAGTATTGCAAGTATCATGATACAAGTTCACGAAATGTCATCTGACCATTACGGGAGATACATGTTATGTTCTCATACTACAATTATTACACCTCCATCCTCCAGTATAGATGATCCTTACCAAATAGAAAACATACCATCTACCTCTGAGGTTGCTACTTTATCAGATCTTGCTACTTTACGTCATATGGGTACATGTTTATCTAGTGATCTACTTTTTGCATATCAAGATTTACAGACACTCATGAGGAATCCTTTAAGGGGAATCTCAACACATGTTGACCACATTCTTTCACAACATTCTACTGGACCAGGTTCCCAGGGTGTACAGAGAGATGAGGATATTCCTACACCATCTACATCTCATCAGCAAACTACAGTTGGTGATGATGCACATCCCCCTACCCAGGATCCTCTTTCATCATGTCAAATTTTCACTACATTTCTTAGAGATGATCAGATTGATACATCATAGGTGATGTAAGGGAAAGGAAGGTGTAGGTGAATTAGGGTTATTTGAGATTGCTCAAACCCACAAACAAGCCCTGCGAAGAGTTACACAATAGAAGCAATGTAAAACCACATGAAATCAGTGAGAACACAATGGATATGAGACAAGAAACTAGTAAACCACAATGGTGTGATTATTATAAAATCATCAACATGCTTGGCTATGAGATGTTCTAGGTTTTGGCCTTATACAATGAATCAGTGAAATCAGAATCACATCTCTCATATTAATTCATGCACTCATGCTATAGTCCTCTATAAACACTTACTACTCCTCTTACTTATTAACTGTTATCCTACACAATAGTGTAAGCTCCAAATATATAGCCAGCAAAGCCACAAGTTGGCTAGTCAGACATTTAATTACTATATAGGTCCACTTAGGAGGAGAAACCAAAACTAAAGAAAGAAATAGAAAAACATGATGCGAAGTTGCATTTAGGTCCACACATGATCCAAGAACACATCCTCAGCTGAGAAAGATCCAATTTCCCTGCACAGAACTGCGCAAGCCAAAATACCACATGTTTCAAGAGAAAAACTGGCAGAAAATCAATGCCCAAGGAAAATTGAGATAACTTCCATATCCAAATGAATTAGGATGTGAACCCTTAGGATAATTCTCAAGATTAGGTCCTTAACACTAGATTAACTACGCGGCCAACTACAACATCAGTGACAAAGAAAACAATAGATAGGTACAAGAAACATGAATGTTTTTGGGTATGTAATATTGCTCAAGACCCAAGATGCTCTTGCATCAAAAATCTGGGGTAATAAAAGAACTGATGTCCACATCAGGCACTGCTCATATTCTGACCTAAATCATAAAGATCCAACTCATCTTGTGTAATCCATGAACTGTCTTTAACTATCTTATCTTTCCACTAAACTAGGTATTCCATGTAGTCTTTTCCTCTTGTACTCTTTCTTACTTTGTTATTCAATATATTCTCAATGTTGTCTTTTTCCTTCATAGGATATTCCATATTATCTTTAGTCTCATCATTTGATTCAAAGTACTCAAAGATATCCACAATGTTGAATATAGGTGATATATCCATATCCTCTAGTAATTCTACTTCATAAGCATTTCCACTGTCAAACTTCTTCAGAATCTTACAAGGTCCAAACTTCTTCATTTTCAACTTATTATAGGTACCAACTAGAAATCTATTCTTCTTCAAATGAATTATAACCTCATCTCCAACTTCAAAATATTTATGTCTCCTTCTCTTACTTCTCTCTATTTATATTTTAGATTATTGTCCTCCAAATTCCTTTTAACTTCATCATGAAAAGTTCTCATGTATATTGTGAAATCCTCAGCTTCAGCACTTCTTCTGGTCTTGGTAGGTAAATATCTTAACTTTGTGGTTCCCTTAGGATGAAATCCAATAAAAATCTCAAATGATGTTCTCTTAGTACTTCTATTCACAGAATTATTATATGAAAATTCTTCTTGTACGAAAACTAAATCCCAATAAGCAGGATTACCTCCAACTAAACAACACAATAAGTTTCCCAAACTTATGTTCACAACTCTAGTTTGTCCATCTGTCTGAGGGTGAATGTAGAACTAAACTTTAATTTAGTATTCAACTTCTTCCAAAGTGTTCTCCAAAAATAACCAGTAAAATTAGTATCTCTATCTGAAACAATAGATTTAGGCAAACCATGCAATCTTACCACTTCCTTGAAAAATAATTCAGCTACATGCAATGCATCAGATGTCTTCTTACAAGGTATGAAATGTTCCCTCTTAGAAAATTTGTCAACCACTACCAAAATAGAATCATTACCTCTCTGAGTTCTAGGCAATCCAAGAACAAAGTCCATCTCACATCTTCCCAAGGTCTATCAGGTATAGGCAAAGATGTATACAATCCCACATTCTCACTAGTTCCTTTTGCTACTTGACAAATGCTACAACCTCTAACCATTCTCTATACATCTCTATAAATCTATGGCCAAAAGTATCTTTTTGTAATCAATTTCATAGTCTTATCAACTCCAAAATGTCCAACAAGTCTACCACTATGTTTCTCTTTCATTATATTTTCTCTCATAGATCCTCTAGGTATGCACAATTGAACTCCTTTCAACAACATGTCTTCTTGAATGAAATAATTGGTCCACTTATCACTCACTGTGTGTTCCTTACAATATTTCCAACATTCTGTAAAATCAAGGTTAGTTTCATACAAACACTTCAAATCATCAAAACCAAGTACCTCAACTCTCATTTTGGTTAGAAAACTTCTTCTTCAGCTCAAGGCATCAACAACCTTATTTAACTATGCACTCTTATGCTTCAATGAAAAGGAAAAATTCTACAAAAACTCAACCCAGTTCATGTCTCTAATTCAATTTATTCTAACTTCCCAAATACTGCAAAGCTTTATGGTCAGTATATAACACAAAATCTTTAGCATCAAATAATGTCTCCACTTCTTCAAATCTTGAACAATAGCATAGAATTCCTTGTCATAAACTAAATATTTTCTCTTATCATCATTCAACTTTTCACTAAAGAAAGCTACAGGTCTTCCTTCTTGACTCAAAACAACTCCAATTGCACTACCACTAGCATCACATTCAACTTGAAAAACTTTACTAAAATGAGGCAAAGCAAGTGTAGGAAACTCTGCAATTCTTTGTTTCAATGTTTCAAAAATCCTATGTGCTCCATGTGTCCATTTAAAATCCCTTTCATCTCCTCTCATGGTTTCAGTCATAACATTACAAATAGAACTAAAAATTTTGATAAACTTCCTATAAAAACTTGCCAATCCATGAAATGATCTTACCTCTCCAACATTCTCTGGTGTAGGCCAATCAAGTATAGCTCTTAACTTCTCAGGGTCTATCTTCAATCCATTAGCTGAAATCACAAAACCAAGGAACACAATCTCCTCTTTCATAAATGAACATTTCTTCAAATTAATCAGTAACTTTTCTTCCTTCAATCTCTGCAATACTTGTCTGATATGCTCAAGATGTTCTTCCTTAGTCTTACTGAATATCAAAATGTCATCAAGATATACAATCACAAACTTACCCAAGAATCTTTTTAGAACCACATTCATCAGCCTTATGAAAGTACTAGGTGCATTAGTCAAACCAAAAGGCATAACCAACAATTCATACAATCCTTCATTAGTCTTAAAAGTAGTTTTCCATTTATCCCCTTCTCTAATCCTAATATGATGATATCCACTTTTCAAATCAATCTTTGTGAAATACTTTGCTCCACTCAAACTATCCATTATGTCATCCATCCTAGGCAAAGGAAATCTGTACTTCACTATTATCTTGTTTATAGCTCTAGAATCGGTGCACATTCTTGATTCTCAATTCTTCTTAGATGCTAACACAATAGGTACTGCACAAGGACTCAAACTTTCCCTAATCAGACCTCTTTCAAGAAATTCTTTCACTTGTCTATTAAACTCAATCTTTTCATCAGGTGTTAACCTATGTGGTGCTTTATTAGGCAAACTAGCTCTAGGTATCAAATCCATACAATGACTTATACTTCTCATAGGTGGTAAACCATCAAGTACATTATGAGAAATGATGTCATGAAATTTAGTCAACAAAGGCTTAACCTTAGGTGCATGTTCTAACTCATCTTATTTCTCAATTTTCCTTAGAATAATAGCAAAACAAACATTATGTTCTTTCATTTCTCTTGCAAACTTTTTACCATCAACCAAGCACACTCTGACTATAGTACAGTGACCATCAAACTTCTCTACTAAAGGAAATAACACTTGTTTCTTTCCATCCATCCAAATAGTATATTGATTCAATCTACCATCATGCAAAGCTTTCCTATCATATTGCCAAGGTCTACCCAAAAGAATATGACAACAATCCATAGGCATAATATCACACAAGACATCATCATGATAACTTCTAATTTTGAATTTAACAAGGCATTGTACACTTACAAGTAGTTTATGCTCCTTCTGAATCCAAGCAATATGGTAAGGCTTAGGATGTCTCAATCTCTGCAACTGCAATTTGTTAAGTAGCTCTTCAGATGCCAAATTATCAGAACTTCCTCTATCAATGATTACCTTGCAACACTTATTAGTGATCTTACATCTGGTTATGAACAAACTTTTCCTCAAAATAGGTTCCTCATCACTAACTTCATTACACAAGACCCTTCTTAGCATCAAGTTCTCACCATGTTTAGGTTCATTAGACAATTCCTCAAATTCTTCACAAGCCAAATTATTTCTTCCATTACCTCTAGACTTCTTTCTAGAGTTAGTACATTCAAAGGTTGTATGTCCTTCTTCACCACATTTGTAACAAGTACCCTTAAATCAAGATTTCTCTTCTCTTTTCCCACTATTGTTATTCCTAGAGTAACCAATATAGCTACCTCTAGAGTAATTATCTCTTTTAGCAGGTTCATCTTTCCACCATTTATCTTGTACTGCATTGGTAGATCTACTACTTTCTCGATAAGATCTGCCTCTACTTCTCTAAAATCTGCCACCTCTTCCTCTTTGTCTTTGTTCATGTCTCTTTTCTAGTCTCCCTTTTTCCTTCAAAGAAAATTGGTATGCTTTTTCCACAGTATCTATTTTAACATAGCTGATCAAATCTTGAATAGATGTCCTTAGACCATTCAGGTATCTAGCCACCTTCTCAACTTCATTATCCACATGTCCAAATCTGATATCTAATTTGTAGAATTCTTCAGTATATTCCTACACACTCGTGTCCTTTTGTCTCAAATTTTGCATTTTTCTCATCAAACTAGCTTGGTAATCGGTTGGAAGGAACTTCTTCTTCATCTTTCCAAGCATTTTCATCCATGTCTTGATCTTTTCTTTTCCTCTCTTCTGTCTCTCAGTTTGCAAATGATCCCACCAAAGAGATGCATGACCTTTCAACTTTGTGACTACTATTTTAACCTTCTTGTTATCAGGAGTACCCTCATACTCAAAGTATTTATCCATCTCAGAGATCCAATCCAAAAGTGCATTGGTCTCAAGTCTTCCATCATAGCAAGAAACTTTAACTGCAGGTCTAGAGTTAGCCTTAGGAAAAACTCTCAAGAGTCTTTCCTCATCCTATTCAACTTTAGGTTCAGGGTTAGGTGCTACCTCTTCTTCATCACTAACATCTTCAAGATGTGCACCTCTTCTCTAGGCTGTCTCTACAACTTCAAGCCTAGTTTCTATCTGCCTCAACATATCCATGATAGCATTATCATTTCCTCTACCCTCGAACCATCTTGACAATTAGGTTCCAGCAAGATTGTAACATTTTGCAAGTTATAGGTCATATCTCAGATCTTCCACCCTACAACCAATCTAATAAGGTTCTCCACAATCCAATCCACAAGAAATAACTTCACTTTGATACCACTTGACACAAGGGAAAGGAAGGTGTAGGTAGAATCAAGGTTAATTGAGACTGCTTAAACCCACAAACAAGCCCTGCAAAGAGTTACACAATGAAAGAAATGTAAAACTACATGAAATCAGTGAAAATAAAATGGATATGAGACAAGCAATTGGTAACCACAATGATGTAATTACTATAAAATCATCAACATGCCCGATTGTGAGGCCTTTCAGGTTTCGGCCTTATACAATGAATCAGTGAAATCAAAATCATAGCTCACATATTTATTCATGTGCTCATGCTACAATCCTATATAAACACTTACTACTCCTCTTACTAATTTTCATCCTACACCATAGTGCAAGCTCTAAATATATAGCCAGCGAAGCCACAAGTTGTTCAGTTAGGCATTTAATTATAATATAGGTCCACTTCGGAGGAGAAACCAAAACTAAAACAAGAAATAGAAAAACATGGTGCGAAGTTGCATTTAGGTCCACACATGATCCAAGAACACATCCTCAACTGCGCAAGATCCAATTTCCCTGCATGGAACCGCACAAGCCAAAATACCACACATTTCAAGAGCGAAACTGGTAGAAAATTGATGCCTGAGGAAAATTGTGATAGCTTCCAGATCTAAATGAATTAGGACATGCACCCTTAGGCGAATTCTCAAGATTAGGTCCTCAACACTGCATTAACTGCACAAGGCAAGAAACCAACTACAACATCAGTGACAAAGCAAATAATAGACAGGTACAAGAAACATGAATGTTTTTGGTGATGCAAGATTGCTCAAGACCCAAGATGCTCCTGCATCAATAGGTGTCATTACATGATTCAAACTTGAGAAATATCAAGAGAGCATTATATACTTCTGCGGTATACATGTATTAATGTAAAACTTATTAAACATGTGTGCGCATCTAGAATCAAGTACATATATTTCTTTTAAAATTTTGAATTAAACATGATTAATAATTTTTAAGTTTATACTTGCTGCATGGTCTTACTGATAGTATGTTAGGTTATGGAGATTTATGGACACTTGTTGATCCCATGGAGCATGACTCACATGTAATTTTAGATGTAAAATTTATATATATAATATTGTTTAATTGATAAGTATTTAATTTATTTGACATGTATATATATTTCTTTTATTTCACACAGAGATCTAGCGGACAGAGATCAGGTCATGGATCGGAACATGGCCCTAGTTGATATTTCATGTTATTTTAGACATTTGATATGGATATTTTTTATGACCATTACATATATGTACATGTTATTTTAGACATTTGATAGACATGTTATATTCTAGATCATATTTTATATTACATTTTTATGTATGTACATGTACATGTACGCATGTATGTTATTTCATACACATGCTATTTCATAAACACATGTTATTCTATGTACTATTCATTTTATATATACATTCATGTTTTTTAGATGTTTGTGGTTATTTATGTTCATAAAATTATGAATTCTCATGTGTGCTC
>BSBK01003109.1:0-242247 GCA_027943335.1 Chamaecyparis obtusa | reverse complement strand
ATAGTACTTAATTATACCTAATAGGACATAATAATACCTAATTATACCTAATAAGACATAATAAGACACTTGAGACCTAATAGGAAATAATTATACCTAATAAGGCATAATAGGACCATTGAGAGCTAATAGGACCACTTAAGACCTAATAGGACAACTTAAAACCTAATAAGACCTAATTAACACCTAATGAAGACCCTTAAGACCTAATAAGACCTAATTATGACCTAATTAAGATGTTCAAGACCTAATAGGACCCAATAATACCTAATAAGACATAATAGGACCCTTAAGACCCTTCTAATCAATTGAAAAAAGTATTGAAAGGTCTAATAAACTAAAATTCTATTTACCTAGAATCAATCTAATCAATATCTAATATAGAGTGGAATTATTCAATCTAGAATCAATCTATTCTAATCAATTGAAAAAAGTGTTGAAACATGTAATCAATTAAAATTTAGTTTATCTATCTAATCAATGTAATCAATTTAGAAATATAGACTGGAAAAAGTATTTACTAAACTTGGTCTAATCAATTATAATTTAATTTAGGTTTAGTTAATATAAATTTAATCTAATCATTAATTTCAAATTATTTAGTTTGTAAGTTTCAAAGAGGATTTTTAAGTACACACAAATTAAAAGCCTTCAAGTTAAAGCTCATGATACATGTAGTCTAGATCCTCTGTATCATTTATTATCTCCTATAAAGGGGGTCAAAAATATGTGTTGGATCTATCTTTATCCTTTAAAAAATATATTATTGTATCTATGTGAGGATGGGGAAAATATAAGATCTATACCTAATCCAAATTCCCAAAAGGAGAGATCCAGATTGATTAATCACAAAGAAGTGATCAATACACAAATGAATCAAACTATGAAGAATATGAAGAAAGGAGAAGATCTTATAATTTTATATGGAAACTATTTGCTTGAAATTTTAAATGAATAGAAGAAAAATACTAACCTCAAAATAGGGTAAATCTAGAAAAGACTATTTCTAATGTCTGTGCATAGTTTCGGGGAATTTTGCAACCTGTTCCAGACTGGAAATGTCAAGACAAAGAAAACCCAAAAACTTTTTCAATTCTGAGAGAGATCGACCTCGACCCAAATAGTAGGGTACAATCTTACCCGAGGGCAAAATCTTACCCCCACTGAAGGTCGACCTTGACCTGAAATTGCTCCTACAATTTTTTTTTTTGTAGATCCTGAAAGTTTGTTGAAAAGGGTCTTGGTGGTGGATTATTCCCTTTGATCTTCAACTTGCATATTTACACTTTGATGGATAATGTAAATGAAACTCTGACTCTATCACCACTCCAAAGTCCACAAGGAAGAGGGCCAACTGACAAGGATCAAAGGATCCTTCTACTCTTTGAGCTTCAATGCTCAGGCAGGTGTACCCTTGACTCACTTCTTCAAAGGAGTCTCAAAATGATGTATACAATGCTCAACACAAGTCTATAAAAGGTTTATCAAATGAATGTTTATGTTTGTGTGGTTGTTAACCATGAAACTTCAAGAGGAAGGACCAGTGCCTTATCCCAAGGCTCAGAGTCACCTAACTGTATACCTCAACTAAATAGCTCAAATCAAACATAATGGAATCTGAGGTAAGTGCTTTGCCTATTACCCCTTTCCCTCAAGCACAAGGACATCAAATTCTACACCTGACTGCAAACTCCCTGAATTCACCTAGAAGACTTTAATCCTAACTTCATTAAGAACTCAAAGATAAATTCAAAATACTCTTTGTTTACCATATGTTAGCACACTTTGTGAAACTAACATATATAAGCTCAGAGACAAGCAAGAAGACATACATAAGATACAAGATTGGTATTCAAAATGTTCTCATTAACACTATTAGGATCAACATACAATCAAAATGATACAAAGATCAGAAAAATCACCAAATTAGACTTCTATCAGTATCTTACAGTCAAAAACCAGGGACCAAAAGCAACTAGATTTTGGAACCCTTGCAAAATCAAAAATTCTGCAACTTATACCCCCTAGTCATCTTGAAAATCTACAACAAGCTACAGATGACTAGGGTTAGGGTTTCAACCACCCAACCTACTGGAAATGGTCTAAAAAGTTATTACAGGGGCAGGAAACATAGTCAATCAGGAAAGAGGAAATTCTTAAACTGATCCACAATCATGAAAATCTTCTCTGTAGGTACAGGGGATCACAAAACTGGGCTCAAAAGGACACCCTGCAACATGCCTTGAGCACACAACCACCATGATACAAGCTTTGCAAACAATCTAACAGCACCCTGGACCACACCGTAAATGAAAAACCAGTCATATCTCACCGAACAGGTCATTCTACAATGAATTCCATAAATTTGGTACTTTCTGGCATTGGAAGCTCTCAGAAAAATTTGAATTTGAATCACAATGGCTAAATCCTTGCGCCTATAGAGAACGATGGCCCATGTTCAAACTAAGACCAGCTTTAAAACACAGCCATCCGATCAAACCTCCTTCGCGGCTTTAAGATCTTCCTCTAAAAGTGGCCCCACCAGACTTAGTGAATTGGCGACAAAGGACCCTCGCCAATTCACTAAACATTTCACACTTTTGCTAAAAAACTTAGCGACTTCCCGACCATCATTCACACAATCGCCAAACAAACTAATGAATCCTCTTTTCTTCTTGCGAATGTGCAAACACATTAAATTTGTCGACACCATTAACTTCTTTTGTCTGGACCACCAAAACCTTAGACCCCACCTAGGCCCGCATTCAAACCTTAACATCCTGCCAGCACAGACCAACTGGAGATCACCATGACCTCACTTGCCAACGGGACCACCACACAATTGCAGATGAGCCCCAGCACATGTGGCACCTTGTCGCATGATCGCATAGTCTGGAAATGGGCTATGCGAACATGCGATAGCCCACAAACCCTAATTGCCACCGCATGAAGTTGATAGAAAATGTCAGTCACATGATCACATAGCCTTGCAAAAGGCTATGTGAACATGTGACTAACCACCAGCAAACCACCGCCGCTACCGGCCATTGAGTTGCAGTCCCACCAAGCAAAACCACCTTAGCACCGCAGACACATGTCACCTGGTCACATGATTGCATAGCCAAAAATTGGGCTATGTGATCATGCGATAGCCAACCCAAAGCCACCACATCACCACCTCTGGGACCACGGAACAACAACCACCAACTGCGAAGAGCCGGGACCCATGCAGACAGATGGCAAGTGGTCTCATGATCACATTTCAGAAAAGTCTGACATGCAGCCATGCGACAACCAATAAGGACATGCCATCTATCACCCCTTTGACACCAGGTCCAGGAAGATAAAGCCAAGAACCTTAGGAAAAATATTAAAATCGTAGGGCGCGATTGCGGACTTAGGAAAAATAAAGGGACCCACCAGAGAGAAAGACTAACTGCGAACTAGGGTGACAAGGAAACTTAAAAGGCACATGCAGAAGAGGCATTTAAGTGACCCAGGAAAAGGTAACATGCAAAAAGAATAAAGGTAGGGCACATTTGAATTTGAAACCTTACAGCTAGATTCTAAACATTTTGCCTAAGGTTTAACCAGGGAGTAGAAAAATCATTACAGAGAGTAGGGGAAAAGACTAGGAGCCATGAAATTTTTTGCACATGCTAACAAAGGGTATCCAAATTTGAACTACAATTCACTATCCTATACTTGTACCTATAAAAAAAATGGTTTTTTTTGTTTGTATGGGGGTTTTTCCTTGGTCAAACCCCAGTTTGGAATCAACCTTGAAATATAATTGAAGTTTCAATATATAAATAAAGTAAATGGGACCTATTAACCTTTCTTGTGTTGAAATCCGTGTGGATGATTCGAATCCTTGAATCCACAAGTAGGGATGCTCCAAATGAATGTAGAATTGTATGTAGTATGTCTCAAATCAATGACATTAGATCTTAAACACCAATCTTGAATAGATCTTGGATTAGGAAGAGGCTTGGATGAACATGGATGGAGAAATCTTCAACAAGAGGGCTCCATAGAGCTTGAATCCTTCAATGGCTACTAATGGATCTCCTTGATGAATTGGATCTTGAATGCTTGAAGATGGATTAATGTTTGAATGCTTGAGGTTGAATGAATTCTTTAATTCTTTCCTTCTCCTTCTTTCTTTCTTGATGATTTCTTGATTTCACTTTCTTGATTTCAATGGTGAGAGAATGCTTTCTCATGAAAAGTGGATGTGAAAATGAGAGAGGAAGGCTTCATTTTATAGTGATCTAGGGCACAAAATTCTAGAGAGGCCAACATTTGAGAATTAAATCCCAATTAACTTTAACCCCTAAAAATGGACCTAGATTAAATGTAATTTAAGATTTTACCATTCCGAAATCCGAAACAGCCGACTTGAAAGTGGCAAAATAAAAATTTCTGAAGCCTGATATCCTAAAACCTTCAAAACTTGAAAATTGGACCCAGGGTCAGGGTCGAGGTTGACTCTTCCCTAGGTCAAGTTTGAGGTGAACTCTACCCTAGGTCAGGGTTGAGGTCGACCTTGACCCAAGAGGATGAACTTGATGCTGAGGTCACAGATCTCAAATTCCCAGGATCAGATGCAAGAAAAAGGTTGGAAAGACCTATTCGAGGCACTTGACATGACCCCAAACCCCTTACTCAAAGGGCTAAACATTCTTAACATGGAAGTGCTTCCATTTTAAGACTATACATCTCCAAAAAAATTTCATTCTCTTGAATAGGAAACTTCCACTTTTGGTTTCTACATGACCCTTTATTTGGCACAGTTTCAAACTACAATTTTGTTGCTATAACCAAGTGACTATAATGTAGAAATCTATGCTGAGGAATGTATTCAATAAATTAAACCTTTTTTTTTTTTTTCTTAGCTTGTTGATAATAGGTGCCTTCAATAACAACCAAACCAGTTGGATATTGTTGTCCATCACCATCAACAACTTCTTGAGGTAACTTGTATTTTTAGTTGGTGCATCTTAGTAGATAATAATCTACACCTTCTACATTCTCAAGATTTGCCACCACAAAAAAATATCACCTGTACAATTTATATATATGTAAGTTTACATATATATTTATATAAACCTAATAAATTATTTATATAAAAACATGCACCTGGAATATAACTAGAAATTAGAAAGACACACCTATAACAATGAAATCAGAAACACATTCATAGTTAGTTGAATATATACAATCATGGATGTCTATGTCATTTCCATCATCTTCATAAGGATACATTCTAATTAACTCTTTCTGATACCATTGTGAAACATATCCATTTGCAATATTAACACATTGAATCATTGTGTTGTTGTTAAGAAAATCTTCACAAAAGCATGATTTATCTCTTAGTTGAATTAGTGGAGGCTTGTGTTGTCCTATAGTCATCACTTGATGCAAACTTCTAATTCCAAAAATTGATTGACAATTGTAAGGATTTGATCGATTAATATCTCAATTCAATTATGAAAAATGTGAAATGCAACATACATACATTGTATGCTATATATATATATATATATATATATATATATATAGACTCAACAAGTTAAAACACATGTGATAGGTATAATACATAGTTTTTAGAATTTGAGTTTGAAAAATGAAAGTTTTAAGTTTACCAATCACTTCCCAAAAGTAACGTTTGTTGTATTTTATGTCTTAGTAGAGAAATGATTTCGACACCATTCAACAATTTTCTTTGAATTCTCTATCATGTTACTTAGATATACTTTTAAAAATTTAGTGTATATATATAATTATTTTAATTCTATAAAATTAGCATTAAAGAACATGTACATAATGTAAAGTTATACTCAAGTAAACAAGTTGAATATCAAATGTATGTACCTTTAAGTTCATGTTTTCATAGTGCACACTTCACACATGCTCCCGCTCCATCGTGCTCTCCTTTTCCATGTTTGTGCTTTCAAAGAAGTTCCAAAGAAGCTTAACATTATGTCTAGCATGTTGCGTGGCTAACCAATTAAAGGATTTTATAGACTTAAATTGACCTACAATTTAAATTTACAAAAATGTAGACACACATGAAAATTTAAATCTTAAATAAATATATAGAATTGAAAGACTTTAAAAGAAAATATAATGTGTACTTACCCTCACACCCATCAGACTAGATCCAATGTTGTGAAGCGTTTATCCCATTAATCATAAGATTGTTAAAAAACATGCCGAAATAATGAGTCGCGTAGCTCCTATCATGAACCCTATCACCACTGATATAGAAATGAACCTCCTTGATGATAATGCATTTATTTTGATCTATATTTTCTATCTCATCCAAATCAAATTGTGCATGTCTATAGGTCACATCCACACATATTACAATTTGATCAAAATGATAATATTGACTCTTGAGCTTTCTTTGAGGGGAAAATGTATAATTCTCTGCAAAATCTACAATTGAAAGTGTTAGCACCTATTAAAATTTCCATGCCCTCACTATTCTTCCCCTGGCCTCTGCAGTCTCTTTTCTAGTCTCTGGCTAAAACCCTGGTCAAATTTTCAAAAACCTAGCCATTGGGTGGAAAAAATTCAAAATGCCCCTACCCTGTTCTATTTCCATGTTACTGTTACCCTAGTTTCCATGTACATGCAAATTTGGTGAAAACCTATTCCAAGGTCTCTGTTTTCACCTTGCCAAGCATGCCTGAAAATTTCATGGCTTTATCTATTTCCCTCTAGTCTCTGCAACCTTTTCTAGGTCCCTGGCTAGGTGCAAAACCCTTTAAATTTTGAAAATATAGCCATTGTGCTAATTTAACCCTGCAAACCCTAAGCCTTGTTATAATTTGTTGTTACTTTTTTAGTAGCTTAAAAGTCTCAATATCCACATGCTTTTAATTTCCCTTTAGTCACCAGTTCTCTAAGTTCTCTGGCGGTTACCTTTTTCTCTCGGCGAACTCGTGACTACAGTGTTTCTCGTAGTCGCAAGATAAAATGGTGGTGCTTCTAAACATTCAGTGACTCCACAGATTGCCTTCAATCAGGAATTTGCTAATTGAGACCCCAGGTTAGACTTTTGACTCAGTGATTCTACGAATGCCTTGTTCGCATATTTTGCAGACTTAACCAAGGTTATAATCTCCATTTGGTGACTGAGCGAGTTTCCTTTGGTCGCGTGTTCGCTAAACCTCTAGGGTTAAGTGATAAGTGGTGTCCCAATTACTAAGATCAATGGTTATCATGAGATCTCATAAGGTCTGTCAGAGGCTTGTGATCTTATGACAACCATCGATCTTCCCTTTTCCTCAGCGCTTCATGCCTGGAAGGTCCACTGCTACGTGTACATCAACGGTGGCTTCTCATTGGTCCACGTGCTAATGAGTCATCTCTTGTCAGTAGGGCTGGGCCCTTTCGACAGTCAAAGGCTCTGACATCTATAGAGGATCAATGGCTGGTGTATGTCCACAAGGCTTTGTGTCAGAGCATGCAATCATACGATGGCCATTGATCTTGCTTTCTCTCTAGGCTCTGTCATGTGCGTCCTTAGTTTTTAACGTGCTCATTCTTCATTGGCCGGTCAGACAATAGCTGGGCTTTTTGGTAGCACCGTGTCAGAGTATCTATAGGCAAGTAGGATCTATGGTTGTCACTTGATTGCAAGGAATATTCCTTGCCCTTGCAATCTTGCGACAACCATCCAATGTGATCTTTGTTGGTTGTGGGTCCTGTTGTCAAAAGGGTATGCGACATGTCTCATTTGGCAGCATGTGATTGGCTGGTTGGTATGCTACATGGCGGTTGCCAGTGGGCTCGTGGGGTCAGCCCTTTCTAAAGCTCTTAACATTTGGTTTGATCTTGTAGTTGTCATTATATCATTTGGTCAAGGTGCTCGACTTTTAGCATCACGGTATAGCGACAACCGTCCGATGCTCTCTTTGTTGATCATGGGTCCAAGTCTGCCGAGTGTGATGATGTGCTTGATTTTCATTGGCTGCTAACTTCCAGGTGGCATTTGACTTGTCTAAGGGGGATTTTAAGTTGTTTTCTTACTGCATCATGTCCATTCATCTACTAGGAAAATTTTTGCATTGACAGCTATGTTTTAAAATGACCAGGCTAGCTGTTAACATTTGAATTCAAATGTTTTCTATTAGTTTCACTAGGATTTTACATTCTTTTGGCCATGCATGACATCGGGTAGCTCAGGAATTTGATTCTCTGGACATTTGTGGTTGAGAGGGTGATGGAGGTGACTGTTGGCCAGTGTTGTAGGGTACTGTGTCATGTCCCTATGCTGAGAAGTGATGAAAATATTTGGCACCACCTTTTGAGTAGTACTGTTACCTAGGGAAATAGGATCAGATTTGAAGCCTTCTTGGCTTAGTGGAGTTGTAGGTGGGTAGATGGATCAAGGTTATTATGTCTACAGGTGGGCTCAGTACAAAATCAACATGCAAAGAAAGGATTTGATTTGATCACCGGTTCTTAGAGATTTTCATTAAACAGGTGATTAGTACCCTAGGGTTTGATATTATTGTAAATCTTGTAACCCTAGTTAGTTTAGTTTTGACTCCTTCCTGCATGTAGTTGAGTATGTATATATTATTTTGGAGCTTTTTTGAAGCTTAGAGTTGGACAATTGTAAAAGGAATCTCATTTTTCTTAAGGGTCATCTATGGTATCATCTACCCTTTGGCTTATATAGTTGTATTTCTCCCATTGATGAATTCAAGAATTGCAGAGGTATTTTGTGACAATTCTTCATGTCCCTATGCTTCCTTGTCTGAGTTTATCTCTTATTAAATTGAAGTATATGATGTTTTCAGTGTTATCTTAAGGCTCCTAATCCCTCTTACTTTTTGGAACTATGTGTGTTATTGTTTTTTATTTGATTTAGATGCTTTTGTGGGTATACTTGAGCCCCTAACAATCTTGTCTCAATCCTACATCGAGTTGCAGAAGTGAATGTCTGCTTGTAGGTCATTGGTCGTGTCTTATGTTTAGGCCCTCCTATGAAACACTTATGCAAGCCTATTTAGTAAGTTGTGACCTACTAGACGTAAGCCTTTCATTGGTTACATTCCTCTATACTGAGATCCAAACCCTAATTTTGGTGCATCACTGAGTAGGTAGTTTGCTTTCAGTCATTTCCCTTTCAAGCACTCCTTCTATCCATTTTCCTCCAAAGTTTACTTTCATGTCTAGAAGCAAATTAAGGTGATTATCCAAGAGGAACTAGCCTAGAACCTAGATGTCTCATCTTAGTTAGCATAGGTCCCACAACCTAGAGATGATTGCCATGTTATACTAGGTTATCAAGACTACGAGAGCTTGAGACAAAGGTGCAAACTTAGTGTATAACAATTCTGGCATGCCTGGTGGGACTAGTAAAAGATCAAATTAATGTATAAAAGGTGTTCCTATTGGTTCATCTACAAAAGGATCAAGTAAGTTCAATACACAAGAAATATTGGTATAGGCTTAAGCTCAAGTACACCCCACCTTGGTGCTAGTTTATAACAATTCTAGCATGCCTGGTGGGACTACACAAGAAGTTCATTGTTTGAAGATTATGTTATCTCTGATATGTAGATTGCATAATATAGACCTTTAGAGGTTGTTTCATTAGGTATATCTGGTGACTCAATTGATTTCAAGGATCAGGGCTAACCTTGTTCAAGGTTTATGAGAAAGATTGAGACTAGGAGCTCAAAGCCCACTAAATTTTCAGAGTTGCCCTCAAAGAGAAGTCACAAAGGTAGGTCAACTCAAAGAACATCCCCTACAAGGAGAGTTCAATCAACACCTCTTGATACTTCAGAAAGGAGACCTATTCCCTTTCATTCCAGAAGAAGAGGTAGATCTCTAACCAGAGATCTAGAAGAGGATTCAAATCCAGCAGCAAATACAACTCATATAGTTGTTAATCTTCAGATTCCAGCTCCTACAATGGCTAGACCATTTGCATTTGCACCTTTCAATCAGGGTAGTCCATTGAATTTTTCCCAACATCACGATGTGCCTTTGGTGGCACTAAAGAGTATACCTAATTTTATAGGTGAAGGGCAGACAACTTCCTTTGAGCACATAAGAGATGTGACCACCATCTGCAGTGTTAGCACTCTAAAAAAATTTCATGGCCCTGGCATCTTTCCCCTAGTCTTTGTATCATTTTTCATGTCTCTAGCTAAAGCCCTAAGCAGAATATTCAAAAAACTAGCCGTTACATTTAAACCCTTTTGTTATGCTCTGGCCTTGTTCTAATTTGATGTTACTTTATTCAGGCCACTTAAAGGTCCTTTAACACATGTGTTAAAATCAGTGACCTCTTTTTTGTGTGATCGCATGAACCTTTTTCATGTCTTTTGATCATGTGAGTAAAGTTTTATGTCGGCCCCCCTTGATTTATTTTCCTAAGTCTCCAACCCCCGGTGGCCTTTAATATTTCCTAAGGTTCCCAACGCCCTACAAGTTTTAAATTTTCCTAAGTCCTCAGCTTTAATTTTTCCTATGTTTCGGTAGCCTTTATTTTCCCTGGACCCAACTCTGACACCATCTCCATCTAACGGTGGGCGTATGTTTGTAAGTGATGTGTCAGAGACATCAGATATTAAGACTGCCATTGATCTCATTGGGTGACGTTGCCTTTCCTTTTAAGTGGGTCCACATGCCAAGTGTGCCATGTCAGCATTTTCCTATTGTTTCATGGGTAAACAACTCAACATGTGTTAGTGGGACCTAATTTTCTGATGGATCAGAGGGTCCTGACATCCGTAATCCATCCAATGACGGGTGTAAATTCTCATGGAATCTATCATAGGCTTGATATATTACGCGAGCCGTTGATCTCATTTGTCTCAAACATATCTTTGGCGATGGTCCCAATGTCAGGTGGAGCTGATTTGGAGGTTTTTTTTTGGTCCACGTAGTATGAGGTGGAATCCTATAAGTGGGACCTAGTTTCATGTGTCAATGGGTCCTGATCCTGTCAGTGAATCGATGAACGGCGTATAATCTTATGGGTTTTGTCAAAGGCTTAAGATCTTGCGATGGTCATTGATTTTGTTTCCTATCAGATGGTTGTCAGAGATGGGAGGAGATTCTCGATCTAACATTGGGCATGTAATCTGATAGAATCTTGGATGGGCATGCGAACTTTTGAGGGCCGTCGATCTTCCTGATGTGGGCCTAGTCAAAGTTTCTCAGTCTTTCGACAGTTGAGTTAAGATTTAAAGCCCGTGAAGTATGAAGATCTTATGGCCATGACTTAAAGTTAACCTGATTTCAAATTTTGACAGTCGATTTGCTGCAAGCACCATGAAAGTAGCCATTTATTTTCAAATTTGAATTTGTAGAGGGTTTCTAGCGACAGGAAGTACTAGAATTTATGGTTTTAACAACTAATTTTGATTGGTTTGATCGTGCTTGCTGTTGCAGTCTGGTCCAGGGTATTGAGTGATCATCTACAGGGTTTTTACTTTGTAGTTTTGTGCTCGAGGTGTGTTGCAGGTGGCCACAAGGGTTGATATTTAGGCATTGTTCATGACTCTCAGTACCTTCTCAGTGAGATTTTCATAATTGAAGATCAATCTGGGGCTTGTCTTCTCCTGATTGCCTAGGTTTCTTCCCCTACGATAAATTTGTAGCCATTTCTAGTTGGTTGGGTGCTTAAAACCCTAACCCTAAGTCATCCATAGCTTGTTGCATTCTCTTTGAGAATTCCAAAATGACTAGGGAGTATAAGTTACAAAATTTTGACTGAGTAGGGGTTCCAAACTTTCTTTGGTCCCAGCTAGTTGTTGATAGTGTTCTACTGATAGAGGAGTGGGATTTTGGGTATTTCCTATCTTTGTGTTGTTTTGATTGTATATTGATCCTAAATATGTTAATGAAAATACTATTGAGTTCCAAGCTTGCATTTGTGTATGTCTTCTTGTTTCGGTTCTAAGCTGATATATGTTAATGTCACAAAGTGTGTTAGCATATGGTAAACAAAGAGTATTGTGAAGTCATCTCTGAGTTCCTAACAAAGTTAGGATTAAAGTCTTTTGGGTGGGTTTAGTGAGTTTACAACCAAGTAATAATCTGATGTCCTTGTGTTTGAGGGAGAGGGGTAATAGGCAAAGCACTTATCCTGAGCTCAAGAGTGTTTGATTCAAGATCTTTAGCTGATGTATGTAATTGGGTGACTCTTTTCCCTAGGTTAAGGCACTGGTCCATCCTCTAGAGGCATTTCATTGTCATCAACCACACACACAAACATTCAAATGATAAAATCTTAAAGCAATTAGTAAAGAGTATATAGTTGTATATCATTTAGCAATTCCTTTTAAGAAGTGAATCAAGGGTACACCCACCTGAGCTTAACGCTCAAAGTGAAGAAGGATCTCATTGTTGATCCTTATGAGCTGGCCCTCTTCCTTGTGGACTTTGGAGTGATGATAGAGTCAAAGTTTTATTAAAAATTATCCATCAAAGTATAAATCTACAAGTTGAAGATCAAATGGAATAATCCACCACCAACAAAAATGGAAACTCTACTGGGGAGAACAACAATGAAGCAGTATATCTATTAGGATCTCTGGTTGGGCTTATATTGTAATATTCAAAATCTTTTGTTTACCAAATTGATTTACCCATCTGAGTCACCAACAAATTGGTGACTCTACTGGGGATTGAACCATTGGAAAGAGTTGGATATACAAACAAAGCATTTACTAAAATCTTCTCACTAAGTTGTGAGTGGTGGCTTTGAAGTCTATGTTTGATCAGTGCAGTTCCTGATAAATAGTATGCAAATCCTGGTGTAGTTTCGGTTGATTGGAAGAGGTACAAAGAAAAGCAAAATTTTCCTCTTCAAGGAGGTGGCGACTCTACACAACAAACAATCTGATGGTGTAGCAAGCTGAGCTCTAGATCTACCTTGCCTTCCAGTCAACAAAGTATTATACTACAAAACTCTCAGGTATTTTTCTAAATTAAAAAAAAAAGATCTAAAATGTCTCCTTATTAAGTGATCAAGCAGTAAGAAAAGGAACAAGGTGTGAATAGAGGTTTGCATACTTCAAAGTTTTAGTTGTATTTTTGCAAAATTTTATGGAAGTTGTGCATTAAGTTATGATGAATATGCATGATGAGGAGATTGCATTATTAGAGGGATTGCATACGATTGGTGTGATGCCCAAAAGTTGGGACAAAACACAACCAACAAAATTTTTTAAAAAAAGTGACTAAAGTTCCTACAAACAGGATGCGGGTTAAAGAGTTCAACGACGAGGCTACAATGATTCAGGTAAACAACCTCGACAATGTGGTCTATAAAGGATGCTATAGGAACATTAATTAAGGTCAAGTATAAAGAATGTCCAATGTTTACGTTAAGTTCAATCTGTTCATGGAGTTTAATTGGTTTGATTGGAAATACAGGATATTCATGAATGCTTCGTCAAACTTATTATTAAATTAGTATATAATATTAATTAATAATTATAAAATATTAATTAAGTAATATAGATATTAATTAAAAAATTATAATATATTAACTAATATTTAATACATGCTTTAAAATTATCAATATTGAATAAAAAGGAATCTCCAATAACTATAAAATTCCTTGCATAACATATTATTTATCTTCACTAAAATTAAATCCATAAAAGTAAAAATAACAAAATAACATAAATTAACTCATAACTTTATCATCCACTAAACTAACTACTTTCTAAAATACCTTAACAAAAAACTAAAACATTCTATCAAACTAACTAAATTTATCCATCTTCTATATCTACTAGCTAAACTATCTATCCTACTAAACAACCTATCAAAAACAATCTCCTAAAATATCCTAAAACTAACAACTACCCTAACCTCCTTAATAACTACCATCTCTTCCTTCTATACTCCCTCACCCACGTGCCATGAGAAGTTTGAATTTCATAAAGCAAGGGGGCGCAAAACAAGGAAGTGATGATGTGTTTTTTTGAAAAAGGTTTAAACAATGCTAAGACTTTGACAGCCCAACTACCCTTTGCAAGATACATAACAAAGAAACTTTAAACAAGTTTTACTCCCCCAAAAGCTGCGTGAGTCCTTGAAGACAAAGCTTTAAAAAGCTATTTAATAAGCTTGCTGAGGTGTCATCTAGTACAACATCCCATCCATGAAAAGGTTTGGGATTAATGACTAAGTCTTAGCCTTCATCCACCTGCGCCTAGGGGAAAGGCTTTCAAAAAGGTGAGCTTAAGATATTTTGAATGTTTATTTATATTTTATTGCTTGGCAAAAAAGGTGGCAAGTTTTAATATTAAAATATGACTGTGGTTGAAATTTTGTATGGGAATTCTTTCCCATACAAAATCCAGAGAGCTATTTGCTCTCTTTAAAATTTTCTGGGTAGTGTTATTTTGTTTTAGCACTACTTAGTTCATTTTTTTTTTTTAAAACTCATTAATCATAGCAATGAAATTTTAATGGTTCCTAATATGGAATGAAGAGTTTAAGTTATTGCATTTAGATAGTATTTGAAACATAGATTTACATAGTCTATTTGTTATTCAAATAAGGTCTTTTCTAAAGACTAAATGCTCATAGTTTTTTCATAGTTTTCTCTTGTCAATATCATAGAACTAAGGAGTGTTTTCAAACACATATTCAGAGTATATCTGAATTGATCTTAACCAATTTAAAACATCTAATGGAGCTACAATTTCCTTATTTCATTCAAGTAAGTGTTGATAACATATCAATATAGATTCTTTCAACTTGAAGAACTTATAACAATAATTAAGAGAGAAATTTCAATGGTAAAGAGAGATTGAAGGTCTTTTAAGAATCATGCAAGAACTCAATTTTCCATAATATGAATTACATAATCATCTCATTATCTTTGTTCCTATTGAAATTTACATCATTCCTAGGTTACAAAGTAACATTGCAATATTCAAAATGAAGCTTGATTTTCTTTACTAGAATTCCATAATGAAAGCATCATCTAATAACATCAATTTGACAAAGAAAGTCCATTATAGCAACATGTTTATCTAACTCATTTTCCTTTCTAAATACAATTTACAAGTGCTCCAAAGGGAGATTGAATACATGATTCAAAATTTACAAGGATGAATCAAAACATGGAGTGAATTCCTCTTTCAAACACTTCAAGGCAATAGTCTTTATCTTCTTTATCATCATGCATCCATACTTCAAAATCTGCAAGTGAAAACATGACAAGGAAAAGACCATGGGAGCTCACCTCCCATCCAAGGTCTCTGATGAGACCACCCCCGAGCTTGGGGAGAACACATTGAACAGGTTACAAACATACACACACAATCACAACATGATTTAACAAACATAGACAAAATTCCCAAATTCCCTCAAGAAGTAAACTAAGGAATTTCCATGAATTTCCTTTGTAGGGTGTGGTAGACAAAACCATGGAGATTACCATTGCATAATATACAAGGCCACACATGGACCCATATTTCTCAAATACATACAAGGCACACAAGGCCAATTTTCCCTCCTTATACCCCCATTGCCACAAAGGCTACATGCAAGGTCTCTTGGGGAAAATCACTCACCCAAGGTTCATCCTTCCCCACACATGGAGGAGACTCTACACATGGAGTTGCCTCCATTCCCACACCCCCTCTTGATTTCTCTTCCCTCCCAAGGGTGAGAGAATCTAAGAGTAAACAACCCAAAAATTCAATTACAAGATAAACACATATGCAAGCTTGCTCTCACCATGACCAACCATGGGGAGCTAAAACACAACACTAAACAAAACAAACCTCCACCATGACCAACCATGGGGAGCCAAGAACATGATCATAATAACAAACATCTCAAACAAACAGAGAGAGCACATGAATTCCTACCTCAAATCCAAGCTATGGTAGAATGTTGTTAAGCCCTAATCCAAGCTTCAAGCCTTTTTCCCTCTAACTTTCTGAAAGCTCTCTAAAAATAGAGAATGGGTGAATGAATCACCCTAAGCCAAAATTTCCTCTAAATAGGGCTTCTACACCTAACCTCATAAATAAGGTTCAAACAAGCAAGTTGCAATTTTCGCTCAAGAAGGAAAATGAATTTTTAAAAGGGTCCTAAAGTCACTTTTAGGCTTCTAAAGAGGTGAAAATACCCCTAACCCATGGATACATGGAATGGGTTAACAAATTAAGCATAAAACTATCTCCTAAGGCCATTATTAACCCTCTAAACCCATGTCGAGAACTAACATCGAAAATGGGGAATGAGACTGCATAAAGATTCCTATGGCAGAAGGGTGTGCTAAGATATCCCTAAAATTCCTAGCAAGTGCTCTCACACAACACACGATGTACCTTAATAACATTGAACATAGGTGTCAAATGACACTTCACAAAATAACATTTCACGAAAGGTACATCCAGAATAACAACACATAACATACAAACATTCAAATTACTGTTACGAAATAAATTACTTAACAATGAGGCCTCAGGTCTCTTAATAGACGGGGCCTTAATTTAACTGGCTATCCTACGCTCAATGTGTTTTCCCCGAATGTGTTTTCCATGGTCCTTCCACCTGTAAAACCTAAATGCAGCATCAGTAATTCAAGGAAGAAAACCATTACAATAACATATATGATATAGCGAAATTTAATCATTAAATTGCATAATTCAACTCATACATCAATTGCATGTAATATTCATGATTTGATTGCACATTTCAAATGAAATTCCATAACATAATTTGAATATCATCTAGACCATCAGGTTCACAAAACATCATATAAAAACATAAACCAAATCTACACATCATGGGTCCCATATGCAGAATCATCAAAAGAACAGTCCAACGAGTCCAAACATAATATAACAGTAGTCGACAAAGTCCAAATGTCTCTGAAAGAAACATAATAAAAAAGATAGCTAATATGAATAACACAGGTTCACTATGTGGGCCGAAAGTGGACCTCACAATTGGTGAGATTAAAAGTGGGAAGTAGGAGGGAACTATCAATATCTTTGTTCTATGACAAATTTTGTGAAGCATATGATCAGCTTCCTAAGGGTATTGAGTTTCTAGAAGTTGTGTTCATTGGCTTGTTTTTAGAGCTCTGTTTTCCTGAATCAATCCATTGGCTAGCCTCCTTGTATAAAGAATGTTATGTGCATCTTAGGGAGTGGATACTTAATGATGCTGATCTTGACCTTGATGATAGATTTGGGGTTGTGTCTAGTAGTAGTGTTATTAAGAATGATGGAACCTATGAAGGAGATGTGTCAAGTACTGACACTCTTTCTTGTAATCATGAGAGTGATGCTCTTTCTCAATATGGGGTAGAAGATTTGTGAAGTTAGTCAAATGAAGAAAAGGACTGAATGAATGAAGATGTTGCTGATGACTGTTTATCAGAGGATGGTGTTCTTGGGGATAGTTGTTCACTTCACAGCAAACAAATTTTAGATTTCTTGTCTTGTGAATATCTCAGATATTCAGGGAGGGATGGCTCTGAGTTCTCACATCCAACACACATTGATTTTGATCGAGAACATGAGTTAGTGGGATCTGACTTTGATATGTGTGCCTCTAATTCTTTTGTTACCCCAACACTACTTGTTGGCAACCAGGTGCAGTATGATATATCAGATGATGAAGTCATCAGTGTATGTTCATCTTCAAGTGATGCTGATATCCCCGAGGTGGTTTTGAGTACTGATTGGGAAAGTTGTATAGATTTTGAGTCTTGTCCTGATTTTGGATCTTTTGCTAGGCCATGGAAGGATGGCCAGTCAGTCACTCAAATTTCACATGCTCATGATGGATGTGTTGATGTTCTTGCTCCTGCCCATCAGCAATTTTATGGTTTGTCAAATGCAGACAAGATGCAATAAGTGCATATACATGATGTCTCATGCATACTAGAGCTCTCCTCATATAGTGACTCTACAAAAGAAGAGGTTGAAGGATATGATAGTGTGTTCTCCTATCATAAGAATTCTATTGATGAACAGGTTCCTTGTTGAAACCCTTTTCCTTCTTTTGTTAAATACTATAGTGATGGTGACCATATTGAGGACCTTGTCTTCAATAATTGGGACAACACATTTTTTGGTGCACATGATGATGCAAATTAGATGTCCCACTGTCATAGTATTTATTAAGATGAGCTTCACTTGGTTCACAATTCAATTGATATAAACATCATGAAGGAACCAAGTTGCTTAGTGGCTGAAGAAATTCATGAAGACAAATCAAAGGATCCAGGTCCTTTTCAACCAGGTAATTATATGGTAATGCATGATAATCAATATGTGACATTCTCTGATGCATTACTAGATGAAAATTTTATTTTTTTCAATCATCAAGAAGTAAGAGATGTTCCTTACTTCTTGGAATATGAATATGAGTATGGTAGTCATGATTGGAAATGCATGGGTAGTGATCAGTGCAATTTTGTTCTTTAGCCCATGAATTATCACATATGTTGGTAGAAGGATGGTTATGAAATTTGCAGGTGTTTGGTCACATATGTGGATGAAAATCAGATTTTTGACTCAGGAGGGTCATTGGTTCTCTTTTGGCAGCCTGGGGGCCACCAAGTAAATGTGTATAATTCTTATAGATTCTGTAAATATTTTCCCTTTCCTGTTGTGTCTTTCCCTTTTTTTGTTTCTCCTGGTTCAGTTGCCAGTTTTTGTGGTGGTCCCTATTTTTGTTCTGTAGGTGATCTTCTCTCCCAGAGATTTGATTTCTTGCATGGACACAAGTTGCCCATCATCCCCAGACAGAGCCACTGTTAGCACTCTGAAAAAATTTCATGGCCCTGGCATCTTTCCCCTGGTCTTTGTATCATTTTTCATGTCTCTGGCTAAAGCCCTAAGAAGAATATTCAAAAAACTAGTCGTTACATTTAAAACCTTTTGTTATGCCCTGGCCTTGTTCTAATTCGATGTTACTTTATTTAGGCCACTTAAAGGTCCTTTAACACATGTGTTAAAATTGGTGACCTCTTTGTCCCGTGATTGCGTGAACCTTTTTCATGTCTTGCGATTATGCAACTAAAGTTTTATGTCGGCCCCACTTGATTTATTTTCCTAAGTCTCCAACACCCGATGGCCTTTAATATTTCCTAAGGTTCCCAGTGCCCTACAAGTTTTAAATTTTCCTAAGTCCCGAGCTTTAATTTTTCCTATGTTTCAACAACCTTTATTTTCCCTAGGCCTAGCTCTAACACCATCTCCATCTAACGGTGGGTGTATGTTCGCAAGCGATGTGTCAGACACATGAGATCTTAAGACCACCGTTGATCTCATTGGGTGACGTTGCCTTTCCTTTTAAGTGGATCCACATGCCAGGTGTGCCATGTCAGCATTTTCTTATTGGTCCATGGGTAAACAACTCAGCATGTGTCAGTGGGACCTGATTTTCTGATGGGTTAGAGGGTCCTGACATTCGTAATCCATCCAACGATAGGCGTAAGTTCTCATGTAATCTATTAGAGGCTTGAGATCTTACGCTAGCCATTGATCTCATTTGTCTCAAATGTATCTTTGGTAGTGGTCATGATGTTAGGTGGAGCTGATTTGGAGGTTTTTTATTGGTCCATGTAGTATGAGGTGGAATCCTATCAGTGGGACCTAGTTTCATGTGTCAGTGGGTTCTGATCCTATTAGTGAATCGATGAATGACGTATAATTTTATGGGTTTTGTCAGAAGCTTAAGATCTTGTGACAGCTGTTGATTTTGTTTCTTGTCAGATGGTTGTCAGAGATGGGAGGAGATTCTCGATCTAACGGTGGGCATGTAATTTGATAGAATCTTGGATGGGTATCAGAACTTCTGACAACTGTCAATCTTCCTAATGCAGGCCCGATCAAAGTTTCTCTATCTTTTGGCGGTTGAGTTAAGATTTAAAGCCCACGAAGCATGAAGATCTTATGGCCATGAGTTAAAGTTAACCTGATTTCAAATTTCAACTATTGATTTTTTGCAAGCGCCATGAAAGTAGCCATTTATTTTCAAATTTGAATTTACAGAGGGTTTCCAGCAACAGGAAGTACCAAAATTTATGGTTTTAACAATTGATTTTGATTGGTTTGGTGGTGCTTGTTGTTGCATTGTGGTCTAGGGTATTGAGTGATCATTTGCAGGGTTTGTACTATGTGGTTTTGTGATTGAGGTGTGTTGCAGGTGGCCACAAGGGTTGAAATTTAGGCATTGTTAATGATTCTCAGTAGCTTCTTAGTGAGATTTTCATAATTGAAGATCAATCCGGGGCTTGCCTTCTCTTGATTGCCTAGGTTTATTCCCCTGTGATAAATTTGTAGCCATTTCCAGTTGGTTGGGTGGTTGAAACCTTAACCCTAAGTCATTTGTAGCTTGTTGCATTCTCTTTGAGAATTCCAAGATGACTAGGGAGTATAAGTTACAAAATTTTCATTGAGTAGGGGTTCCAAACTTTCTTTGGTCCTAGCTGGTTGTTGATAGTGTTATACTGATAAAGGAGTGGGATTTTGGGTATTTCCTATCTTTGTGTTGTTTTGATTATATATTCATCCTGAATATGTTAATGAAAATACTATTGAGTTCCAATCTTACATTTGTGTATGTCTTCTTGTTTCAGTTCTAAGCTTATATATGTTAATGTCGCAAAGTGTGTTAGCATATGGTAAACAAAGAGTATTGTGAAGTCATCTTTGAGTTCCTAACAAAGTTAGGATTAAAGTCTTTTGGGTGGGTTCAGTGATTTTACAACCAAGTAAGAATTTGATGTCCTTGTGTTTGAGGGAGAGGGGTAATAGGCAAAGCACTTATCCTGAGCCCAAGAGTGTTTGATTCAAGATCCTTAGCTAATGTATGTAATTGGGTGACTCTTTGCCCTAGGTTAAGGAACTGGTCCATCCTCTGGAGGCATTTCATTGTCATCAACCACACACACAAATATTCAAATGATAAAATCTTAAAGCAGTTAGTAAAGAGTATATAGTTGTATATCATTTAGCTATTCCTTTCAAGAAGTGAATCAAGGGTACACCCACCCGAGCTTAAGGCTCAAAGTGAAGAAGGATCTCACTATTGATCCTTGTCAATTGGCCCTCTTCCTTGTGGACTTTGGAGTGGTGATAGAGTCAAATTTTAATTAAAAATTATCCATCAAAGTATAAATCTACAAGTTGAAGATCAAAGGGAATAATCCACCACCAACATGCAGCATACAACATTACTAAAGAGGATGTGACCACAAAATTATTAGTAGCCTCTCTAAAAGGTAAGGCTCTAAAATGGTTTAGAACTCTAACTATTGGTTCTATTACCTCATGGGATGAATTAGGGGATGCATTAAGTAAGCATTTTGAGGATAAATCAGATAACTTGTCTCTAGTTGAGTAGTTAACAAGTATTAAGAGACACCCTCAAGAACAAATGATAGATTACAATAGTAGATTCCTTAAAACATGGAATAGAATTTCAGTCTCTATGAGACCATCAGCTGACCATGCTTTTCTATACTACTTGCAATGTTTGAATGGTCAAATTTCTATCATGATCCAGTCTATGGGTGGTACTTCTTTACCCCGAGCTTTTGACATAGCTGTCAGAGCTGAAAATTATTTAATCCAAGCAGGCTTGATTGCTAGAAGGCCACCAATGCCCATTTTTCCTAGCCTTCAACCCATTGCACCTACACAAGTACCCCCATTTACCCCTATTCCCAACATATTGGCACCTCAAGCTAGTACCAATGGTCAAGAGTTGACAGCTAGTTTCTCTCAAGAGCTGCAAGAGATAAAGAATAGCCAAGAAAGCAGTCAGCAAGAAATGACCAATTTGTTGCAGACCTTGACAAAAGAGGTCACAAATTTGAAGAAACAAGGTCAAGGAATCAGACCACCATTTCAGCCACAAGGCCAAGGTCCTAATCAGCAATATCAGAATCAAGGAAAACCTTATCAACAAAATAGGCCAGCATACCAGGGGGGATATCAAGGACAAAGACAAAGCTTTAATCAGAGACCATTCCAACCATATAACCCTACACCTCTAAATTCTACAAATCCAGTGAGGGATGTGGTTCCTAGTAAAAATAATATGGCTATGGATAATGAATGGTGCTTTCCTTGTAATCAGCCTCATAATCAGGCTACATGTTTAAATCAATGGATGAACCAAGCTCTAATGGTTCAAAATGCCTCACAAGCTCAATCAGAGGCTTCATCTAGTGGATTAGTCCCTCAGCAAGAACCACAAGATAATGAGACTGCTCTCTTTGATTGGGAGCAACCAGACTTCAATGGAATCAATGATGCAGTTGCTTTTGTTGCCTATACAAGAGCAAAAAGATGAGCCCAAGACATGAAGAGAGAAGATTCCAATGCCAAAGCCACTACATCTACAAAACTAGTCCAGCAAGCCACTCCCATCACACCTAAGGAGGCTCCTATCATCACAAGTAAAGAAGGCCAACAACCTAAAGAGGTGGAGCCTATCATGCCATAGACACAATAAAGAGTACACATTGTGACACCTTATAATATCATAGACAACATGAAGAAGGTGAATGTCACCATGTCCATGTGGGACTCCTTGGCTCTTCCTGGACAACCTAAAATTTTGAAGAATGCCATGACAAAGGTAGCAACTCCTCAACCTACAAAAGAAGCTGCAAAGCCAGTGTTGGTTAACACTGATCAAGAAAAGGAGACTCCAAGCATCAACTCCAAGGCCAATGCCATTCAAGGTAGGAATTCAAAGCCACCTCCCTTTTATGTATCTCTAATTATTGGAAAATCTTTAGTACATAATTGTATGGTAGATAGTGGAGCTACTAGCACTGTAATGCCTAAGAAAGCAGCTGACCAATTAGGACTAAAATATGAGCCCTTTCAAAAGAAGGTTACACAACTTGATGGATCCTTAGTTAATACTATAGGTGTGGCTAAGGATACTAGTCTAATCCTGCATGCTAGTCCTAATTTTTCCATCCTCCTTGATATATATGTCATAGATCTCCCTACATTATTTTCTATATGTATTTCAAGGGAGTTTACAACTAAGATAGGAGGTTATCTATCTTTTGACTAGTCTCACATGTTATTTCATACAAGGTATGGCACCAAAGTCACCATTAAATCAGAACCATTAGCAACACACCACATAGAGCCATATGTGTCCAACACCATCAATGTAAACTGCCCTATATTTGATGACAGTGACTTCCAAACTATTAGTGAAGCAAACACAAAGATAGAAAGTATCCCTGATATTTTTCTAGATGAAAGAGCTTCAAAGGCCCAAAAAAATATTATTTTGGATTTTGGTTTGGGAAGTTATTTGATACAAGAAAATGATGTCATAGAGCCAAGCCTTCTCAAAGAGGATACTGATTTAGAGGATCAGAATAATCGAGTTTGGGAACTATTTTTTGATGGAGCTAGAAGTAGACATGGTTCTAGTGGTGGTGCTATGCTAGTGTCCCCAAAAGGAGAAAGGTATTATACTACCTTTAGATTCAGTTTCTCCTGCACTAGCAATACTACAGAGTATGAAAGTCTAGTCAATGGACTAGAGTGGGCTAGAAAAAGAGGGCTTAAAGCCCTAAAATTTTATGGTGACAGTGAATTAGTTGTCATCCAAGTAAGAGGGATAAGTGAAACAAAAAATGATACTTTTAAAGCATACAAACATAGAGTTTGGGATACAATTAAATATTTTTGTGCTTTCAATATTGTTGCTATCCCTAGAAAGTTAAATCAAAACATAGATAGGTTAGCTACTGCTGGATCTTAGTATGACATTCCAAATAGCATTTCAAAAGAAATGGATCAATAGCATATCAAAGTGATTATCAGACCCTCTATTCCTGATAATGATGTCAATTGTCAAGTGTTTGACAATGATGAACAAATTCTGCAGTTCTTGTTTGAAGAAGATTTTTTTTCATAACACAATCAAGATAGGCTATCACAAAACTATGGTGATCAGGTAATACAACTGAAGTCCAATAAGATGCCTAGAGGTCTTGTTACCCTAGAGACTATCTTCAACAAGGATGATGAAGTCAAGAAAAATAAAGCTGGCCTGGTAGTCCAACAAGAACATTGTGTTGAACTAGAGTTGGAACCAGGTAAGAGCTTACAATTTGGAAAAGTAAACACTGAATTGGAAAAGCAAGCTTACACTCAGTTATTCAAAAAATTTAGTGATGTGTTTGCATGGCAATATGAAGACCTCAAAGGTTTTTATCCTTCCCTTGCTTAGTACACTATTGAATTAGAACCCAATGCCAAACTAGTGAGGCACAAGCAAAGGCCTATTAACCCCAAGCTTGAGCCACTCATGCATAAAGAAGTACTCAAACTAGTAGAAAGTGGTATCATCTACCCCATTAAACATACTAGTTGGGTTTCCAACCTTGTTCATGTCAAGAAGAAGAATGGGGAGTTGAGGTTATGTGTTGACTTTAGGGATCTTAACAGAGCTTCTCTAAAGGACTGCCATCCACTACCCTCCATGGAACAAATCTTACAATGCATCTCTGGATCTGAGAGATTTTCATTATTGGATGGCTATTTAGGGTACAATCAGATCTTAGTAAATAAAGAGGATCAATACAAGACAGCATTTACAACCAAGTGGGGAACCATGGCTTATCAAAAGATGCCCTTTGGTTTGTCAAATGCAAGTGCTACATTTCAAAAGGAAATGGATATGGCCTTTAAAAGATTAATGTACAAGTTTGTGCTGGTCTACTTAGATGACATAACTATCTATTCAAAGCATGCAGTAGATCACATCAAACATTTGGGGAAGATTTTTGAAAGGTGTAGAGAATTTGGGATATCTCTTAATCCTAAGAAATGTGTGTTTGCAGTTCATGAAGGAAAATTATTGGGATATGTAGTATCCAAAGAAGGGATCATAGTAGATCCTGAGAGAATTGTAGCTATCCTAGGGCTACCTCTACCACATCAAAAGAAAATTTTCCAATCTTTCATAGGAAAGATTAATTTTGTTAGGAGGTTCTTGCCTAACATTGAAGATTTACTCAAGCCTTTGACAACTATGTTAAAGAAGAGTTCAACTTTCAGTTGGACCAAAGAAGGGAGAGTCAATTTCCAAGCTATCAAAGAGGCCTTAACGGAAGCCCCTGCTCTCCTAAATAAAAATTTCAGTAAGGATTTTATCCTTTATGCTTATGGAGGTCATGATGCTATATCTCCAATGTTGACCAAAGAAAGTTTAGATGGATTAGAGTAGCCTATTTCTTTCTTTAGCAAAGGTTTAGAAGAGTATGAATAGAGATACTCTTTTGTAGAGAAACATGTACTTGCTATGGTAAAGAGCCTTAAAAATTTTAGATATCTATTGACCCATAGAAAGGTACATTTAAAAGTTACTCATCCAATTGTCAAACAATTTTTGCTTTCCAAAGACCTAAATGAGAAAAGAGCTGGTTGGATCACCAAGGTGATGGAATATGACATTGATATTCAAACTACCAAGTTGGTTAGAGGAAGAGGTCTTTGTGAACATTTGGAATCAGGTGAGAGTTCAAAGAAATCAGAGCAAATGGATGCATCTTTGGTGGTACATTCTACAAGAGAACAAGACAAGACAACAAGCTGGTTGCCTAATATGATCAATTACTTGAAGATAGGACAATGTCCTGCAGGTTTGGATTTAGTAAAAAGAACATATTATAGGTTACAATCTATTCCTTTTGTGTTGATAGATGAATTTCTTTTCAGAAAGGATCACAGTGGTGTCCTTTTAAGATGCATAGATTCAGAAAAGATAGCAGATGTCCTGTTTGAGTTTCATGATGGACCTTCTGGAGGTCACTTTTCTCCTAGGACTACTACTTTTAAAATCATGAGGGCTGGATACTATTGGCCATCTATCTTTAAGGATAGTCATGATTATGTCAGAAAATGCATCAAGTGCGCCATGTTTGCAAGAAAAGAGAGGCTTGTAGCCTTGCCCCTATAGCCAATTAGAATAGAGAAACCCTTCATGAGGTGGGGTATGGACTTCATTGGTATGATCAACCCTCCATCTAGTGTAGGCCATAAATGGATAATTATTGAAACTGATTACTTCACTAGATGGATAGAGGCAATTGCATTAAAAGAAGCCAATGAGAGTGTTGTCCTAAGCTTTTATGATGATATAGTTCATAGGCTTGGCACTCCTGATTCCATCATATTGAATAATGCATTAGCATTCATAGGCCTTAAAGTCTCAGAGTGGGTAGTCAAGAATGACATCTCTTTGAATACTAGTTCCAATTACTACCCCCAAGGCAATGGCTTGCTTGAATCAACAAATAAGAACCTGATTAGGATAATCAAGAAGGCTCTTCAAGAAAATCAGAGAGATTGGCAAACCAAACTAAAGTCTTCCTTGTGGTTAGATAGAATTACCCCAAAGAAGATCATTGAAAATTCTCCTTATATGCTAGTATATGGCAAAGAGGCTAAGTTGTCCATTTCAATTGAATTACCAGCTTTGGACCTAGCCAGTCAATATGCCCTATTTGAAGAGGGAGATCCTTTGCAGATTAGGTATGCTCAATTGATGGAATTGGAAGAGATTAGAGACAAATCAATGCATGATATGGAATTCCATCAAATTCAAACAAAAAGGAGTTTTGACAAAAGAGCCAGAGTCAAAAATTTCAAGGTTGGGGATGTAGTCCTCAAATGGGATGAGTTCAGATCCAGACCTGGTAGGCATACAAAATTTGATTCATTTTGGGGTGGACCATTTATAATCATAGAGTGCAGGGGATCCAATGCTTTCTAGCTATCAAATCTTGAAGGTGATGCCTTGCCAATCTCAGTGAATGGTTTTCACTTGAAGCCCTATTTTGAGGTTAATCCCTCTCTGTAAATTTTTGTAAATGTGTTTTTTTGTTCCTTTGCCTTTTTTCTAGGTTACTTTCTTTCTTTCTAAGAAGTTCCTATGCACAAGTCCTATCTCCCTGTGACAAATTTTGATTTTTGATGACCCCATGCCCAATGGATATGTCAAGGTCGCTAGTTTTCCATGTCTAGTAGGCTGACATCCAGTAGAAATTGACAAAATGCTACCCTAATTTCCATGTACATGCAAATTTGGCTAAAAATTATTCCAAGGTATCTATTTTCACCTTGCCAAGTATCCATGAAAATTTCATGACTTTATCTATTTCCCTCTGGTCTCTGCAACCTTTTCTAGGTCCCTCGCTAGGTGCAAAACCCTTTAAAATTTGAAAATGTAGCCGTTGTGCTAATTTAACCCTACAAACCCTAAGCCTTGTTATAATTTGTTGTTACTTTTTTGGAAACTTAAAAGTCCCAATATCCACATGCTTTTAATTTTCCTTTAGTTACCAATTCTCTAAGTTCTCTGGTGGTTACATTTTTCTCTCAGCGAACTAGCAACTGTAGTGTTTCTCTTAGTCGCAAGATAAAATGGTGGTGCTTCTAAACATTCAGCAACTTTGTGGACTGCCTTCAATCAGGCATTCGCTAACTGAGACCCTAGGTTAGAATTTTGACTTAGCTATTCTGTAAATGCCTTGTTCGTGTATTCTACAAACTTAACCAAGGTTAGAATTTCCATTCGGTGACTGAGAGAGTTTCCTTTGGTCGTGTGTCTACTAAAAATTTAGGGTTAAGTTATAAGTGGGGTCCTAGTTACTGAGATCAATGGTTGTTGTGAGATCTCATAAGGTTTTTTAGAGGCTTATGATCTTAAGACAACCATTTATCTTCCCTTTTCCTCAACACTTCATGCCTGGCGGATCCACTACTACGTGTACATCAACAATGGCTTCTCATTGGAACACATGCTAATGAGTCATCTCTTGTCAGTAGTGTCTAGCCCTTTCAGCAGTCAGAGGCTCTGACATCTACAAAGGATCAATGGTTGGCGTATGTTTGCAAGGCTTTGTGTCAGAGAATGCGATCATATGAGGCCATTGATCTTGCTTTCTCTCTGGACTCTCTCAGGTGGGTCCTGGGTTTCTGATGTGCTCGTTCTTCATTGGTCAGTCAGATAACATCTGAGCTTTTTGGTAGGACTATGTCGAAGTATCTACAAGGAAGTAGGATCTATGGTTGTTGCTTGATCGCAAGGAATATTTCTTGCCCTTGCAATCTTGAGACAACCATCCGATGTGATCTTTGCTGGTCATGGTTCCTGTTGTCAGAAGGGTATGCAACGTGTCTTGTTTGGCAATGTGTGATTGGTTGGTTGATATGCTATGTGGCAGTTGCCAGTGGACCTATGGGGTTGGCCCTTTCTAAAGCACTTAACATTCAGTTTGATCTAGCGGTTGTCATTATACCATTTGGTCAAGATGCTCAACTTTTAGCATCATGTTATAGCGACTACCGTCTAATGCTCTCTTTGTTGATCGTGGGTCCAAGCCTGCTAGGTGTGATGATGTGCTCGATTTTCATTGGTTGCTGACTTTTAGGTGGCATTTGACTTGTCAGAGGGGGATTTTAAGTTGTTTTCTCAGTGCATTGTGGCCATTCATCTATAGGGAAAAGTTTTGCATCGACAGCTATGTTTTAAAATGACCAGGCTAGCTGTTAACACTTGAATTCAAATGTTTTCTGTTGGTTTTACTAGGGTTTTACATTCTTTCGGCCATGCACGGCGTCGAGTAGCTTAGAAGTTTAATTCTTAGGATATTGGTTGTTGAGAGGGTGATGGAGGTGACTATTGGCTGGTGTTGCAGGGTACTATGTCGTGTCCCTACGCTAAGAAGTGATGAAACGAGTTGGCACCACCTTTTGAGTAGTACTGTTACCCAAGGAAATAGGATCAGATTTGAAGCCTTCATGGCTTAGTGGAGTTGCAGCTGGGTAGATGGATTGATGTTGCTATGTCGACAGGAGGGCTTAGTACAAGATCAACATGAAATGAAAGGATTTGATTTGATCACCAGTTCTCAGATATTTTCATTAAATGGGTGATCAGTACCCTAGGGTTTGATATTATTATAAATCTTGTAACCCTAGTTAAGTTAGTTTTGACTCCTTCCTACGTGTAGTTGAGTATGTACATATTGTTTTGGAGCTTTTTTGAAGCTCAGAGTTGGACAATTGTAAAAGGAATTTCATTTTTCTTAAGGGTCATTTGTGGTATCATCTCTACCCTCTAGCTTATACAGTTGTATTTCTCCCATTGATGAATTCAAACATTGCAGAGGTATTTTGTGACAATTCTTCATGTCCCTATGCTTCCTTGTCTGAGTTTATCTCTTATTGAATTGAAGTATGTGATGTTTTTAGTGGTATCTTAGGGTTCCTAATCCCTCTTACTTTTTGCAACTATGTGTGTTATTGTGTTTGATCTGATTTAGATGCTTTTGTGGGTATACTTCAATCCCCTAATAGTCTTGTCTCAATCTTACACTGAGTTGCAAAAGTGAATGTCTGCTTGCAAGTCATTGGTTGTGTCTTATGTTGAGGCCCTCCTATGAAACACTTATGCAAGCCTATTTAGTAAGTTGTGACCTACTAGACCTAAGAATTTCATTGGTTACATTCCCCTACACTAAGATCCAAACCCTAATTTTGGTGCATCACCTAGTAGATAGTTTGATTTTAGTCATTTCCCTTCCAAGAAATCCTTCTATCCCTTTTCCTCCAAAGTTTACTTTCATGTCTAGAAGCAAATTAAGGTGATTATCCAAGAGGAACTAGCCTAGAACCTGGAGGTCTCATCTTAGTTAGCATAGGTCCCACAACCTAGAGATAATTCCCATGTTATACGAGGTTATCAAGACTACGAGAGCTTGAGACAAAGGTGCAAAATTAGTGTATAACAGTTACCTTTTTGGGCCACTTAAAATCTTAATATGCATGTGTTAATTAAAAGACCACTTTACATATGTTTGCGGTTAGGTTTTTCCATGTCCGGTGAGATCCCCTTTTAATATTTTCCTAAATCCTATAGTTCCCCTGCCAAAATATTTCCTATGTCTTAAGCCTTTGTTTTGTGTGGCTGTCACTTGTTCGCAAGACTGTAGGTTGTCAGAAGGTTCTAACATGTGAACTAGCGACTACTTGACATCTATCCGACCAGGCCCAGCCTCTTGTTACCCTTCCTCATCTATGGCTGGCACATGATGGCAAGGAATATTCTTTCCCCTTGTGATCATGTGCCCATCATCCGATATTCCAGGCAATGAGTCTTCAATGGGTCCAATGCTAGGTCAGGCCACTGTGGACCTTGCTCATTGGTTGTGTCAGTGTACATGTGGATGTTGTCAGATGACTGCGCAGATGGTTATCAAGTATTACCTATGTCAGACTTGAGTGATTTGGCATCTTCTTATTGGTTGGAAGGCTTGCTGATTCGGACTTGTCAATGGGTCCACTAGTCTCAGAGGGTTCTAACATCTGCAAAAGATCTACAACTATTTTAAGTTCTCATGGAAGTTGTCAGAGCCATGAGATCTTATGCTAGCTGTTGATTCTAATTTTCTTAGACGGCTGATGAGGGTCAGTCCTCTAGTAGGTGGTTTTGACTTGGGCATGTTCTCATTGGTCGAAGTGGGATGAGGTGGACTATGTCAGTGGGCCCAAATCTTTCAAAGGGGGCTGGCAGTGTGGTAGGATCTATGGTTGTTGCATGATCACATGGAATCTTTTCAGGCCATGCGATCATGCGATGACTGTTCAATTAAAGGCTTATACATTGTGGGTCATGTCTGCTACACTAATCTGACATGCATGATTCTTATTGGCTGCAGTGTGTTGATTGGACCGATGAATTTTCAAACTGGTTCGCAACTTTTGTGAGATTAAATGTAAGTCGCTTGATTTGTCAAGAAAAGGAAAAGATCTATGGTTGCCTTTTAAAATTTTTGACGTGACCATTGCAATTTGAATTTGAATTTTTTGAGGGTTTCCAGTGATAGAAAGGATTGGTTTTTATGGTTTCTTCAGCTGGATTTGATTTGGTTGGTGGTGCCAGTGGATGCAGTGTGGTCCAACGTGCCATGATCAATTGCTGGGGCTTTTGTTGTACCATGAAGTGTTGTTTTGTGCTTGAAATGTGTTTGTGGGTGGTTGATTTGACTGGTTTTCATGGAAATTCCTTGGTTTATTGTGCTGATCTCATAGATTTTCATGATTGAAAATCTATTTGAGATTTATTTTCTTCAAGTTTCCTGAGTCTCTTCTCCTGCAATAAATTTTGATGTAATTTCAGGGTTGTAGTTGTTGAAATCCTAACCCTAGTCATCTGAAGCTTGATGCATCCTTTTAAGATTCCAAGATTACTAGGGATTATAAATGGAGTTGTGTTAGTTGTTTGGGGGGTTCTAGTTTCTACCTCTTCAGGAGAATTGGTTCCAAGAAAGGTTTTGTCCTGCAGATTTTCTCCTTCTCTCTGCATATAGGGTGTTCTTTCTTCCTTTGTTGGTTTAGAGAATATAATACATATTGTAATTGATTTGTCTTATGTATGAGGACTCAATTTATTCTTACTATTACCAAGTTATGTCCATTTGAATTCTGAATTTATTAATAATATATCAAGGGTGTTTGATTTTTCTATTTGCATTTCCTATGTGTTTGCAAGTGGAGTTGTCTTCGGAGAGATAAATAGTTTAGGATTAGTTTTCATGTATGTATGAGCTAAGGTGTCAAAGATATGTCATGCTTGTCTTCCAGTGGATGCTGGTAAATGTATTATCTATTTATAGGTCTCTTCTAAGGGGAGGGTTAAAATCTTTTAACTGAGTAATAACATACTTGGATACACATGTGGGTTGTCGAAGTGAGGTTTGGTTATGGTGTGTGATTAATGTTAGGCATCAACATATTGAATACATTGTCTTCTTGTTTCATAGTTGTCTATTGCAATAGGGTATTTGACTCTATGGCCCATTGGACAAGGCACTAGTCTATGAGGGACTTAGGGTATCTCAGGAAACCTTTCAAACCATCTTTAAATCATTTACATTCAGTTCCACCCTTTCCCTTTTATTTTGTTAGGATAGGTCTCTAGTTTTCATATTCACTCTATGCAAGTAGGGCTATTGCATGAGATCTTGGTTTCATTAAGGTACAAGATACCTACAAGGGTTTGAGAACCATTCCATAGTCAGTTACTTGCAGGCCTATAGTGAGATTCAAGTTTTATGTGTGTGCAAATGAGGTATACCAACCTGAGTGATGTGGAGCTCAAAGTGTAGAAAGATCTCTCTTTGATCCTTGTTAGTTGGCCTTTTTCCTTGTCAGATTTGGAGTGTTGAGTGAATATGACACTGGCCCTGTCAATCCTAATGTCAATCTGACCTTTGGGAAAAAAGAACCCCAATAAGATGGTGACTCTGCTAGGGAAGAAGTAAGTGACAACAAGCTTCCTTGCTTGGCCCCAGAGTCTTGGTTGAAAGAATAGAGTCAAATAAAGAAACAACATTTGCTAAATCTTCTTACTACGTGTTGAGTGGTGACTCTGATTTCTCTATTTGATCAGTGCATCTTCTGATAAATAGTGTCTATCTCCTTGGTGGAGTTTTGTGTTGATTGGAAGAAGAAACAAGAACAATTACATTACTTTCCTCTCCAAGGAGGTGGTGACTCTACACAGCAAAGAATCTAATGGAGCTTTAGGATGAGCTCTAGATTTTCCCTGCCTTCCTGTCAACAAAATCTTCTACTACAAAACTCTTAGGTACTTTTCAAGGTCTAGATTTTTTCTTATTAAGTGATTAAGCACTAAGAAAAGGATAAGGTGTGAGTAGAGGTTTTCATACTTCAAGTTTTCAGTTGCATCTCTGTAAAATTGTATGGAAGTATTGCATTAGGTCTGATGGGTAAGCTTGAGGAGGAGCTTGCTTTCCTTGAGTAGGGCATCCTTAAGGATTGCATGTCATTGATGAGATTGAAAATAGGATGCAGAAAGGATCTATCCATATCTCTTTTCTATGATAGATTTTGGGATATATATAATGAGCTTCCTGATGATGTTGAGTTTTCAGAATCTGAATTCATTGGTTTATTCTTGGATCTTTGTTTTCATGAGTCAACTAGTTGGTCAAATGCATTGTGGGAAGAGTATTATATATGTATCAAAGATTGGATACTTAGTGATGATAACCTTGGGCTTCATGATGCACTTGGGGTTATGTCCTTAAGTGCTGATAATTAGAGTGATGAAGACAGTGAGGTTATGGTGTCTCCATATGAGTCAGATGCAACATGGGAAGAAGAAAGTGATGATGGACGTGAACATTCTTTGGACAATGAAGATGTTGAGGGTGATTCATCCTCAAGGTATGAAGACAAAGAAACAATAATTCATTATGATATCAGTGAGGTAGAACATGAAGATTTGAACAAAGTGTTATCTGATGGGTCTCTTTTGAATAACAAGGACATAATCATGGATACTACATGCTTGTTAGGTGATGATGACTATGAATCTTCATGTTGTTCTAACTTTTATTCATATGTTGTAAGTCTCCATGAGGTTGAAATGGGTAGTGAACTTAAAGTGTTCCCCAATGCTTTATATAATGAAGAGTTTGATGATTATCAGCCCATTTTTTGTCATGATGTTCAACAATGTGTATTGCATGAAGTTGTCAATCCTTTGTTTGAGGGACATATGGAGATTTTAGATTCATTTGAGTCGGGATGTTCTTCTTTTTCCATTTGTGATAAATTTTTAAGTGATGATGTGGCATCCTGCTCATTAGAAGGTTATGGAATAGTTGTAGAATTTGGTAATAATCACATTTGTAAACATGATTTTGACTGTTCATCTGAGTTCCAGTCGGTTGCACCTATGGAAATGCAAGGTCAGGGTATAAATGAAGCCTTTCAGCAAGAAGAGTATGAGTTTTTTGTGTTTCCAATTGATAGCATACATGAATCAATAGAAAAGAATAGGTTTTTATCTAATGGTACTGTTCATAGCTATGATGAGTCTTTTCTTCATAGTGAGCAAAATGAAGGGAGTGCCAAAAATTTTTACATGCACTATGAAGATAGTTACTTTGTTCTGCTTGACAGGCTGGTTGGAAATGTTGACACGCTTGGTGAAACAATTGAAAATAAAATATCTGGTGTGCCTTGTGAAGGAAGAAATGAAAACCAAATTTTTGATAGAGGCAAAGACTAACTCAAGTTGGATGCTACAGGTTTTTTGTAAAAATGTACACTCTATGTAGTTTTTTCCTTTTTTATTACGGGTTTCCCTTCCTATTTTCCCTAGTGTGTTCCCTGTGTTTTTTGAGGTCTCTATGCCCTTTTCCAGTAGGTGGTATGCTTCTCCCAGAGATCTAAATCCTTGTCATGCCTACAAGAGGTATGCATCGCCAACTAGAGCCACTGTTAGCACCTGTTAAAATTTTCATGCCCTCACTGTTCTTCCCCTGGCCACTACAGTCTCTTTTCTGGTCTCTGGCTAAAACCCTTGTCAAATTTTCAAAAAACTAGCCATTGGGTGAAAAAAAATTCAAAATGCCCATGCCCTGTTCTATTTCCATGTTACCTTTTTGGGCCACTTAAAATTGTAATATGCATGTGTTAATTAAAAGACCACTTTACATATGTTCGTGGTTAGGTTTTTCCATGTGTGACAGGATCCCATTTTAATATTTTCCTAAATCCTATAGTTCCCTATCCAAAATATTTCCTAAGTCTTAAGTCTTTGTTTTGTGTGGTTGTTGCTTGTTCGCAAGATTGCAGGTTGTCAGAAGGTTCTGAAATGTGAACTAGTGACTACTTGACATCTATCCCAGTGGGCCTGACCTCTTGTTAGCCTTTCTCATCTACAGTTGGCACGTGATCTCAAGGAATATTCTTTCCCCTTGCGATCATGCGCCCATCATCCAATATTCCAGGCAATGATTTTTCAGTGGGTCCAATGCCAAGTCAGGCCACCATGGACCTTGCTCATTGGTTGTGTCAGTGTACATGTGGATGTTATCAAATGACTACGCAGATGGTTATCAAGTGGGACCTGTGTCAGACTTGAGTTATTTGGCATCTTCTTATTGGTTGGAAGGCTTGATGATTCAGACTTGTCAGTGGGTCTGTTGGTCTTAGAGGGTTCTGACATCTATAGAAGATCTACGACTAGCATAAGTTCTTATGGAAGTTGTCAGAGCCATGAGATCTTACGCCAACCGTCGATTCTACTTTTCTTAGACAGATGACGAGGGTGGGTCCTTTGGCAGGTGGTGCTGACTTGGGCATGTTCTCATTGGTCTAGGTGGGATGAGGTGGATTGTGTCAGTGGGCCTAAATCTTTCAAAGGGGGTTGATAGTGTGGTAGGATCTATGGCTATCGCATGATCACATGGAATCTTTTTAGGCCATGCAATCATGTGACAACCATTTGATTAAAGGCTTATACTTTGTGGGTCCTGTCTCCTATGTGAAGCTGATGTGCATGATTCTTATTGGTTGTGGTGTGCTAACTGGACTAATTACTTTTCAAAAGGGTTTGTGACTATTGTGAGATTAAATGTAAGCCACCCAATCTGCCAGGAAAAGAAAAAGATCTACGGTTGCATTTTAAAATTTTTGACGTGACCGTTGCAACTTGAATTTGAATTTTCTGAGGGTTTCCAGTGATAGAAAGAACTAGCTTTTATGGTTTGTTCAGATGGATTTCATTTGGTTGGTAGTGCCAGTGGATGCACTATGGTCCAAGGTGCCATGATCGATTATCAGGTGTTTTGTTCTACCATGAAGTATGGTTTTGTGCTTGAATTATGTTTGTAGGTGGCCGATTTGACTGGTTTTCATGGCAATTCCTTGGTTTACTATGCTGATCTTGTAGATTTTCATGATTACAAATCTATTTGAGATTTATTTTCTCTGAGCTGCCTGAGTCTCTTCCCCTGCAATAAATTCTAATGTAATTTTAGGGTTGGTGTAGTTGTTGGAACCCTAACCCTAGTCATCCAAAGCTTGATGCATCCTTTTAAGATTCCAAGATGACTAGGGATTATAAATGGAGTTGTGTTAGTTGTTTAGGGGGTTCCAATTTCTTCCTTTTCAGGAGAATTGGTTCCAAGAAAAGTTCTATCTTATAGATTTTCTCCTTCTCTCTACATATAGGGTGTTCTTTCTTCCTTTGTTGGTTCAGAGAATATAATACATATTATAATTGATTTGTCTTATGTATGAGGACTCAATTTATTCTTAATATTACCAAGCTATCTCCATTTGAATTCTAAATTCATTAATCATACATCAAGGGTGTTTGATTTTTCTATTTGCATTTCCTATGTGTTTGCAAGTGGAGTTGTCTTCGTAGAGCTAACTAGTTTAGGATTAGTTTTCATGTATGTATGAGCTAAGGTGTCAAAGATATGTCATGCTTGTCTTCCAGTGGATGCTGGTAAATGTATTATCTGTTTATAGGTCTCTTCTAAGGGGAGGGTTAAAATCTTTTAAATGAGTAATAACATACTTGGATACACATGTGGGTTGTTGAAGTGAGGTTTGGTCATGGTGTGTGATTGATGTTAGGCATCAACATATTGAATAGATTATCTTATTGTTTCATAGTTGTCTATTGCAATAGGGTATTTGACTTTGTGGCCCATTGGACAAGGCACTAGTCTGTGAGGGACTTAGGGTGTCTTAGGAAACCTTTCAAACCCATCTTTAAATCATTTACATTTAGTTCCACCCTTTCCCTTTTATGTTGTTAGGATAGGTCTCTGGTTTTCATACTCACTCTATGCAAGTAGCACTATTGCATGAGATCTTGGTTTCATTGAGGTACAAGATACCTACAAGGGTTTGAAAACCTTTCCAGAGTCAGTTACCTATAGTCCTATAGTTTGATTCAAGTTGTATGTGTGTGCAGATGAGGTATACCCACTTGAGTGATGTGGAGCTCAAAGTGTAGAAGGATCTCTCTTTGGTCCTTGTCAGTTGGCCTTTTTCCTTGTCAGATTTGGAGTGTTGAGTGAATGTGACACTGACCCTATCAATCCTAATGTCAATTTGACTTTTGGGAAAAAAGAACCCCAACAGAAAGAATACAACCAAGTGGGAAACAATTTTTGGAATCACAAAACTATTTAGCTTGTCATCATTCACCATGACAATGTTGGATGTGTTGATAAACCATAGATCAAAATATTTCCATGAACTAAAGGTACGGTAATTCACTCTCCTTTAATGCAATTTTTTTTATTCATCTCATCTCTTTGATTGGTATGTCTCATATTCAAATCTCTTCCACTAGACTGGTGTTTTAACATCAATATTGTCAAATTTTAATGGAAATTTCTATAAATTTTCACAATCATTGCATTCATTTTTTATACACTAGACATTGAATTCATCCAAGTCTTATGATTTATCACATAAAATGGACTTTACAAATTTTGTTGTACTTCTAGTAACCATATCAAGATTAAGTACTACCATAACCTTTTTATATGATTGAAATTATAAGTCAAACTCAACATGATTTTAACAACAACATGTTTCACGAACCTCATTGATGTGTACGAAGCAAGGGTGCGACCTCTCAAACATTCTCTGACATATTTTCACATTAAAAATTCTTCTTTGAATGCTTCAAACTATTCACTTTGTGTAGTATCGACAAAATGTTTTGGATGTGAAATCTTCATACTGATCTCTTCATCTTTTATTTGTATAGTGTCCCTTCTATTGTAAGAAACACGGGAGTGGTTGGTCCAAAAATCAATGACCCATCTTATTACATCTTTAGAAATTTTGTCTCTATGAGGAACTCTACAAATCTATACCCAATTATTTTCAATGTCCATATCCAACATATTTCTCTTCCTAATATATATTTGAACAATTCTTCAAGATACCTACTAAATTAGCAATTTCTCAAACTTGATTTTTGTGTATCAATATCTTACTCGAAATCATAGTCATCAACACTCTTCTAGCAACATTTGAATCCAATCCTCCATGATTTTCCCTATTAACAATATTCAATGCCTCTTGTAAATTTTGAATTATTGTCTCTTTTACATGAACTCCTACCATTTTCCTATTATCAATACACAACCACTCCAAAACTAGAGTCATTTCTTTTTTCCTGAATAACTTTGCAAACATTTGTACTTTTCCCACCAAATATTTATCCTAAAAATATTTCTTCTGTTAGAAATAGGAAATACTGAGAGGGGGGGGTGAATCGGTATTTCAAAAAAATTTACTTTTTCCCACTTATGGATATAATAGATTACTTTAATGCATGCAAAGCATAAGAAACTAAATAGCATACATAACAGTAAATGTAAAGAACTCATAACACATGATATGTTCTCGAGGAAATCATGGCCAAGGGAAAACCCCAGTGGTGATGGTACCCACAAAGATCCACTAATGAAAAGATATCCGGTTAAGGATGTTGACCCTATTAGGAGTCTGTTACAATCATACAGTGTATCAGTCCTGGTTAAGGGACTATAGGCCTTGTTAGAAGCCTCAACACTGTTAGGAGTTGTAGATACAAAACATGATTACCAGATGAGCTCATTCCCCCAAAAAGTAATACAAATGTTTACTAATTACAATATGGTACTACTTACAACTTCGCATCAACAACTTTCGCTACTATCACAATTTACATATATTACATGTTACATTTCAGGTATGCTCGGTACATCTTCATTTATACAAGATACAAACATAATATCTTTCTCTTGTCAGCTTGCATATATTTATCTAAGAGTAAACATCTAGGATGTCATCTCTTTATAATATTAAGTCATTATTTTGACAAGAAAAATAATCCCTTAATTCATTTACTAGTTCTATCTTCAAAACTGCACTGTCTGTTGTACTCTATCATCGGTAAAACAATCATAAATTTTTTCGTACTATCCATACTCTTTTTCACACTAAGATGGGGTATCCTTGGACACCATAGAGTCTATGTTCAACTGCACAAACTTTGATCATGCTCCAGTGAATGTCGCCAAAACAAACTGCATTGGGTGCTCTATCAAAAGCATTGTTTCATACTTAGACAATTTTAGTCTGCGATCTTCCATACTTATTTTCCAGCTTATGCACTCTTCATAGGGAACATATGTTTCCATAATGACAAAATTCATGTACATACCTCAGCCAAATTGCCAACAATCTCTCCCTTTGTCAATGGTGGCAACATATGAGAAAATTGGCTAAGTGTACAAGTCAAAATCTCAGAATTGCATAAAAAATGTGGCCATAGTATAAAATAGGTATACTATCCTTATATCTCCTCAAAATATATACATAATCTATAACACTTCATAATAATCCATAGAACTCCCCCTATGAGTATCCTTCCTTATCATATATAGACAATTTTCTAAGTATCTCTCCCCCTTTGACAACAATGACAAAATAAAGGGTGGAAAGGGATATACAAAATTTGTGTCAAAACTTTTTACCTTACTATCCTATTGCAAAGCCAATAGGCTTGCAACACAATCTACAAAATTTGTCTTCCAAGTCTCAAAATCTTTCTCCCATGCCTTCTCTATTGATTCTGCTACATTGAGTAAAGTACTCAATCTGTATGCTGCAATTTGACAAGCTTGGAGGGACTCAAAATTGAATTTCTAAAATGTTGTCTTAGCAATAAGACATTCATCTAGCTGCTCTTCGATTATGGTCAACTTGATTGAGACATGCTCTCTCAAGATGTTTATTCTGATAGATTTCTCATTTTTCTCATCATTTAAAGTCCTTATTTCATCACATAATTTTCTGATCTTATTCTTAACTATTCTAATCTTTATGTTTAGGCTGGCCAAAGAGTTTGTTTCTGCTACAATCTCATCTTGCTTCTCTTTTATCTTCTTTTCTTCTTCAATTAAAATATTTTCTGACTTTGTACACTAAATGTACAAACACTTTTCAGTCTCAAGATGTTTCCTTAAGTCCTTAATGTGTCTATCAAGGTTGTCAATGTCATTCTTGATATTCTGACTTATGTTCTACAACATCTCAGCTTCATAAGCTTCTTGAGCCTTAACCTTAGCAATATCAGTTAAATTAGTGAATTCAACATCAAAATATTTAATTACCATCTTTTCTCTTTCAAGTGGATTTGAATCAAAGACTTTTATGGATATGACACTTTGTAGCTTCTCATTCAAGTCTTTCAGACTACCTTCCAAATTCTTAACTTTCTTGTTCTTTCCAATAATTTTGTTTAAAGAGGTGATCAACTCTAATTGATCATCATCATCAACTTCCTTTCTCAAATCTTCAATCAATGTTTCTATTCCTTTCTCCTTTCCAATCTTAGGAGTAAGACTAATGTCTTCTTGAGATTCAATAGGTGTATGGGCCTCTATTTCCATTTGCACTTTAGTATGTGTAGTCTCTATTTCAATAGTCTTTTCTTGCTCTCCCAAATCCAAATTGTCAACAATGTTATCCATGTTGTTGAGTACCGCATCAACTGAATCTAAAGTAACTCTAGTTCCTTCAATGTCCATAGATTCTATGCCAATGTTTATGGAAGAAGAGGGAATATCTTCAACTTCAACTACCTCTACTGCTGCCTCTGCTTGTTTTGAACTCTATTTCTCTGCTGGTTCTGCAACTAATTGATCTTTACTATCTTTCCTGCTACCAAGTTACCTAGCACTTGCACAATTTCCTGTTCAGTTTCAGTCTTTACTTTCTCATACTGACCTCCCATTATTTGTATTATTCTTCTTTTGGTTCTCAATAGGGTCTCAAGTGGCTTGAGGATCTATTTAAGATGGTCATCATCTCTTATCTCATAGAACTATTTAACCACATTCTCTCTCATTTTGGTATCTTCTTCTTGTGCTCTCATCTTTCTTCTCACAAGTCTATTGTACAAATCTTCTGGTATCTTTCCATGAATAGTATCAAATTTCTTGTTTGACAAAATGATGTGTAACCATTGCATTCTCAAGATTTAATCTATTAGAGGATCCATATAAATCATAGTATTTATTCATTTTGGTAAAGTCTCCATGCTGCATTATATCTTCATTAGCTTTTTCTATCCTTGGTTTCCATGATTTCTTCTTTGTTGTAACTTCATCATCATTAATCTCTGCAACTCTTCTAGGTACTGGTGGAACAATAATTTTTTGTCTTTTACTCGGTCCTAAAGCACTTGCCTTCATTCTTTTTCTTGGTACTAAAGAAAAGGGTTTCTCTTGCTGACTGATTCCTTGTTCCTTCTTAGGTTCTTCAACCTTTATCTTTACTTGAATAGGTTTTGCACTAGATGCCAAAGGTGGGACTGATAATATCTCACTTTGCCTTAATGCTTCTGCAGTCTTCTTTGCAATATCAAATTCTTGCTCACTCATACCTAATTCTTTTAGAATTTTCTTAATTGTAGACTCCACTCTCTTCTTTGATTATTTCTCTTCCTTAAGTGACTTTTCTAAACCAAATTTTTCATCATATGTTCCAAATCTATTTCCATGAGCATCAATTTTACTTTTCAACAATCTACTAACATAACCTTCTATTTCAACTTTAGAGATTTCATAGCCAATAGGGTCTATGAATTCATGTCTAGGTTCTACTACCTTAATGTAAGTGAAATCAATATCAACCATAAAACATATATCATCTTTGTATTTCTCAACTAGGGATGGAGAAATTCTTGATCTATTTACCACAATGTTCTGAAAAGGTTTCAATACTAACTTTACACTATCATTAACCTTCTCAATAAGATGTTTCATGTAGACTTTATTGATTCTTGCCATAGTATTCTCACCATCATTCCATTCAATAGTGTAAGGAAATCTTCTTAACAAGTGGAAGAACATGTAAGTAACCAATGAGGAAAATCAAAAGTGAGTGTATTTAGCTTTCTTTATCTTCTCCAAATTCTCAAACAACTATATTCTTAGAATTTCGCACAAATCCATAGACTTCTTCTCCACACACATCAAATAAGTAATGTCTACCATACCTGCTGGCATATCATCTTCTCTAGAGCTTCCACAAAACTTTGTTGTCAAAATCTTACACAAGTATTTTACATCATCTTGCTTAATCTTACTAATGACTATACCTCTACCATTGTATACTGAATCAGTGTTTTCAATCACAATCTTTCTCATATTTTTCTCATTCAGTGGAATTGCACCAACTTTTGATAATCCAGTTGTTGGTTGTGGATTATTCCTTTTGATCTTCAACTTGCAGATTTACACTTTGATGGATAATTTAAATAAAACTCTCACTCTATCACCACTCCAAAGTCCACAAGGAAGAGGGCCAACTGACAAGGCTCAAAGGATCCTTCTACTCTTTGAGCTTCAATTCTCAGGCAGGTGTACCCTCGACTCACTTCTCTAAAGGAGTCTAAAACAATATTCCACTATATCTCATATAAGATTGTTAAAGATATATCAAATAATGTTTGTGTTTGTGTGGTTTTCAACCATGCATACCTCAAGAGGAAGGACCAGTACCTTATCCCAGGGCTCAGAGTCACCTAACTATATACCTCAATTGAATACCTCAAATCAAACATAATGGAATCCAAGGTAAGTGCTTTGCCTATTACCCCCTTTCCCTCAAGCACAAGGACATCAAATTCTACACCTGACTACAAACTCACTGAATTCACCTAGAAGACTTTAATCCTAACTTTGTTAGGAACTTAGAGATAAATTCAAAATACTCTTTGTTTACCATATGTTAGCACACTTTGTGAAACTAACATATATGAGCTCAGAGACAAGCAAGAAGTCATACACAAGATACAATATTGAGATTCAAGAATGTTTTCATTAACACAATCAGGATCAGCATACAATTGGCATGACACCAAGATTAGAAAAGTCACAAAATCAGACTTCTATCACTATATTACAGTAAAAAACTAGGGACCAAAAGAAATAATGTTTTGGAACCCTTGCAAAATAAAAAGTTCTCTAACTTATACCCCCTAGTCATCTTGAAATCTGCAACAAGCTACGAATGACTAGGGTTAGGGTTTCAACAACCCAACCTACTAGAAATGGTCTAAAAAGTTATTATAGGGGCGGGAAGCATAGGAAACTAGAAAAAAGGAAACTAGAACTGATCCTCAATCATGAAATTCTTCTCTGCAAGTACAAGGGATCACAAAACCAAGCTCAAAAGGACATCCTACAACAAGCCTTAAGCATAAAACCACTACAGTACAAGCTCTACAAATAATCCAACCACACCCTGGACCACACCGCAAATAGTAAAGCAGTCATTTCTCACTGAATAAGGTCATTTCTGTAATGAATTCCATAAATTTGGTACTTTCTAATCGTTGGAAGCCCTCAGAAAAATTTGAATTTGAACCACAATGGCTAAATCCTTGGCACCTGCAGAGAATGATGACCCACATTAAAACCTTATCATCCCGCCAGCTCAGAGCAACTGGAGATTGCCACAACACCATCTGCCAACGTGACCACCAAATAGCTACAAACGGGCCCCAACACAAGTGGCACCCTGTCGCATGATCGCATAGCCCAGAAATGGGCTACATGAACATGCGACAACCTGCAGATCATTAACTACCACTGCATGGAGTTGACAGAAAATGTCAGTCCCATGATCACATAGCCTTACAAAAGGCTATGTGAACATGTGACTAACCACCAGTAAACCACCGTCGCTACCTGCGATAAAGTTGCAATCCCACCAAGCAAAACCACCTCAGCACCATGGACACATGTCACCTGGTCACATGATCGCATATCTAATAAATGGGCTATGTGATCATGTGACAAAAAACCCAAAGCTACCACATCATCACCTCCGGGACCATGGAACAACAACCACCACCACTTGCGAAGAGCTGGGACCCACGCGGACAGATGGCAAGCGATCGCATGATTGCATGTCAAAAAAGTCTGACATGCGGCCATGTGATAGCCAATAAGGACATGCCATATATCACCCCTTTGACACCGGGTCCAGGAACATAAAGCTGAGAACCTTAGGAAAAAAAATTAAAATCACAGGGCGCGATTACAGACTTAGGAAAAATAAAGGGACCCGCAGGAGAGAAAGACTAACTGCGAACCTGGGTGACATGGAAACTTAAAAAGCACATGTAGAATAGGTGTTTAAGTGACCTGTGAAAAAGGTAATGTGTGAAAAGAATAAAGCTTGGGCACACTTAAATTTTGAAACCTAACGGCTAGATTCTGAACGTTTTGCCTAAGGTTTAACCAGGGAGTAGAAAAATCATTACAGAGAGCAAGGGAAAAGACTAGGAGCCATGAAATTTTTTGCACATGCTAACAGTGGCTCTACCTGGGGATGCATGTCTCCTATAGGCATGGCAAGGACTTAGAATCACTAGTTAAAGTAGACCATCCCACAAGACAAAAATTGCAGAGAGCAAGGAACAAGCAGGGCAAGACAAGCAACAGGACCAGAATAGACAGACTAGGGCAAAACATGGTAGGGGCAAGCAACCTATATACAAAGATCTACAAAATGTACAACCCTAACTACTATTCATGGAAAATAGAGTACTTCAAATGAAGTACTGCTTCAAGAATTGTCCATGAACTAGCAACTCTTGAATATCACCATTAAAATCCTTGACGAGGTATGAATCTTGGCCCCATTTCTCATGAATCAGATATGGCACTAACCAGATGGGATCAAATTTACCATGCTTCCCCTTATCATCCAATCTGGCATTCCAAACTAACACCAAATCACCAGGCTCAAACTTTCTGTCAACAATCTTTTTATCATATAAATTCTTAACCTACAACTACAATTTGGCATTCCTTGCAACTGATTCTCTTCTAGTTTCATCCAAGCTGATGAGGTCCTCAATTCTCAACTACATTTCATCATCAATGTCATCATCATACACCTGCACAAACTTGTACATCTCCAATAAATTGTTCTAAGGCATCCTAGCATGAATTCCATACACCAGGTGAAATGGTGCACAACCAATTGCCTTCTTCACAGTTACCCTATCAGCCCATAAAGCTAATGGTAGCTTTGAATTCCATGCCCTCTTATTCTTCTCTAGAATTCTCTTCAAGATTTTAATCAAGCTCTTATTAGTAGATTTTGCCTGACCATTTCCTTGTGGATGATAAGGTGAGGAATTAGAAATCTGAATTCCCAAACCTTTGCAAAAGTCCTTATATTCAGCAGACCTGAAGCACATAGCATTGTCACTTACTATCCTCTCAGGGCACCCAAACCTTGTAATAATATTATTCATCAAAAATTCAATTACCTCCCTGCTAGTTGCATTCCTTGTAGGTACAGCTTCTACCCACTTTGTAAAATAATCAGTGGCAACTAAGATCCATGATTGTCCTCCACTTGACTTGTTTGGTATCTCCCCTATGAAATCAATTCCCCACTACTGGAAAGGAGCCTGAACTTCTTCTAGTTTTAATGGTACATTACCTAAAAACTTCAGCTTACTAGGTAGCCTTTGACAAGCATCACACCTCCTTACCAGCTGTATAGAAAAAATTTGGATTGCATACTATTGAAATGTGTAGATGAGAATCAGGCTAATGTATTATTAAAGGAAATGCATGAGGGGGTTTTTGGTGGACATTATAACTTCAATGTCTTCTTTTGATTATCATTCATACTATCTGGACACCTCATGTTTCTCAAATAGTAAATAATGTCCTGATACCAAATACAATCATCCATATCACATGTATAATCAAGTTTAGAATGATTTACCTAGTTTGCAACTACATTGGATTGGGCCATTAGCTTTGCCAATCCCTATCCTCTAACCAATTTAGTGATCTGGATCTCAATATTGAATTCCTGGATCCTATTGATCCATCTGCATCTTCTTCCAGACACCTCTTGCTATGAGAAAATAACCTTCACAACTGCTCCCATCAAGTAACATCTAAAAGCCTTGATTGCCTTCACAAGTGCATAAGCTTGCTTCTCATTTATGTCATACTTTAATTCTGCAGCCTGCAAAGATTTACTAAAAAATGCAATAGGCTACTCAAAAACATCCTTATCCTTTTGTAACAAAACTGCAGCAATAGTGTGAAAGGATGCAAAAGAAAAGATATGCATTGGGACACTATAATCAGGCACCTTTAGTACTAGTGCATCTTTGATAGCCTTTTTGATATTCTTGAAAGCCTCATTAGGCTCACCCTCCCAATTGATTACAGATCCCTTCTTCAACATCTTGGAAATAGGTCTAGTAACCTCTGCAAAGTTTGTCACAAACCTCCTTAGAAAATTGACCTGACCAAAGAAGGACTGAATCCCTTTAACATTCTTTGGCCTCTAAATTTTATCAATTGTTACTACCCTCTCAGGGTCAATTCTCACTCCTTGCTTCCCAACCAAGTGGCCAAGCAACTTACCTTCTATGACACCAAAAGCACATTTCCTTGGGTTTAATGAAATGCAAAATTCCAAGGCCCTCATAAATATTTTTTCTAAATGAGCACAATGGTCCTCTTCCTTCTTGGAATAGGTAGTTAAATCATCCTAATACACAACAAGGAAATCATTAATGAAATCTGAAAAGGCAACATCCATTGCCCTCTGAAAAGTAGCACCAGCATTTGTGAGACCAAAAGGCATTTTTACATAAACATATGTTCCCGAAGGTGTTGTAAAGGCTATCTTGAATTGTTTTGATTCCTTAAGAATGACGTGATTGTAGCCAGAGTAACCATCCATCATTGACATCAATTCTGACCTATTTACTCTCTGCAACATAGCTTCCATATTGGGCAAACAATAATTATCTTTCAATGAGCCGATGTTCAAATTTTTGAAGTCCACACAAAGCCTGATGTCACCATTCTTTTTTCTTATAGGAACAAGATTTGACACCCAAGAAGAATGCCTTATAGGCTTGATAATGCTAGCATCTCTCAACTTCCTTAATTCTTCTTGCATCTTGGGTGCCAAAGTAGGATTAATAGGCCTTTGTTTTTGCCGGAAAGGTTTAGCATCTTCTCTTAATGGAAGAACATGCTGAAATAAATCCTCTTTATAAACCTTTAGGTCATCATATGACCATACAAAAACATACCTAAATTTCCTCAATAATTCAATCAAAGGTCTCCTTACCTCTTGAGATATATCTCTACCAATGTATACTTTCTTAGGTGCCTCATGTGATCCAAGATTTATCTCCTCAAGATCAGCATGATCTTCTCCTTTGAAATTCTTTTGAACTCTATTTTGGTTGTCAAAGATAGTCTCCAAAACAACAAGCCCCTTGGGCACCTTGTTAGTTCTAAGCTGAATGACCTCATTGCCTAAGACAACCTCCCTTCCTTTTATTGACTCAACCAAGGCTGAACAATCAAGTTCCTAACCATGATACTAATCCTTACAATCCATAAACTTCAAAATATCATTATCATCATCAAAAATTTGCCAATTCTCAATATTATCTAGTATACTAGGCCTAGCCTAAATTTCAACTTTAGAAATACCAGAGAATATAACATCATTGGGATTGATTGCAATATTGGCCAACAAGCCAGCCATCTTTTTGTTACTCCTATCCTTCCACTCAATATTGAAGGCATCAAAATGTTCAATCAAATCCCACACTACATTCCTATATTGTTTCAACCTTCTATTCTTGGAAGCATACACTGACCTGACTTGGGACACCACCAACTTAGAATCACCAATAACACTTAGACATTTAATACCATGCTTTTCTGCCAACCTTAGTCCTAAAAACAAGGCCTCATATTCTACTATATTATTCATACAAAATAAATTCAATGTGAAAGAAAATTTGTAAGTGTTTCCATTAGGAGAAATAAGTAAAATACCTGCTCCTGCATCATCTTTTCAATTTTCACCATCAAAGTACATTACCCACAAATCACCTTCCACAGAGCTAGCACGTACCTCAATAGAGATAGGTGACAAAGTAGGCTCATTTTCAAATACAGGGATCTTTTCCCTAAAATCATTTACAACAGTATCCACAAAACATGTAGTTTCATTATCTATGTTTCTCTCAATCATGTGGCATACTCTTGGATCTCTTTCAATCTTGACAAACTGATCATCAATCTTGAAAGTTGCATAGGACAAATCACACTGTAAACTTCCACCCATGGTAGTAGTCCATCTTCTAGATAGCAACATCCCATAATGAGGAGGGATATCCACCACCAAAACACTCATTGTTAGCTCTTTCTCTAGATATGCTGCCAACCTATATGGCATTGCATTTATAGTCCCAATAACTGGTACCTCCCTCTAATCCATTGCACAACACCTACCCTGCACTGTATCAACTTTAAGGCCCAACCTCTCTGTGATTTTGAAAGGCATGACAATATTAGAGGCACCACCATAAATTATAAAATTTCTTAACTTCATCCCATTCACAAGAACACTTAAGAAGAATGGGTCAATATTTTCAAGGCTGGCATTGACAGAACTATCCAAATATATTAGAGGAATTTGAGACACAATTCCTTAAGCAGCAACATCCTTCAAAGCTTTATCCTAAGATCCATTGCATGAAGTATCATTTTTGTGAGTATTACCAACCCATGCAATAGTTGTATCTTTATGTTCAAGGATCCTCATCAATTCTGACAATGGAACCTTAACTCTAATTTGTGACAGTATAGATAACATGTCAATAGGGGTGGAAGCAGGAATCTCAATCTGCATTGCCTTAACATCCTTTTGTTTATCTAACACATTAGGTGTACTAACCACCCTCATTTTTTCAATCTTAGCCATTGTGTTAACTTTCTTGTCAATCTCACTAGAGACCTTTTCAATTCCAACTCCCTTAGGCTCACAATGCTTACCTCTTACATTCTTGAATTTCACCATGTGATCAAGCTTTGATTTGTTCTCATTAGGTTCTACAGGGTTGTTACTCTTTATAAACATTCCTGTAGCTTTCTCATTTATGTTCCTTTCCACCATGCCTCTAGTTTTCACTTGGGCAATCATTTCTATAGTAATCCTCTCCATCTCTTCTCTAGAAGGTCTTCTCAAATTTACTGGCTTGGGAGAAGAGTTCATGTTATATGTTTTTTGATCAACGCATTCACCATCAGAAAAAATCTCTTGATGAAAAAGGGCCTGATTATGTCTCTTCACATTCACATCTACCTCTTCATCAAAAATAGAATCATCTTCATATCCTCGATATGAAGAAACCATGTTGCATCCAACATCATCTTGTTCTTCTTCTTGTTCTATCTCCTCATTGCCACAATCTTGATTTGCAGCCATAGATTGTGCAACCACACAATGCTCTGTAGAATGAGGGGACTGACATGCAACACACCAAGGTACATTCTCCATGAAATTTATTGAAGCCTTATTTAGAGGGTCAGGGACACCTCTGTCATTATTTCCTCTTGCAGCAGGGACAATAGGCTTGCCATCCTTCCATTGGGTGTTGTAGGGGTAATTCTGTAGTCTATTCTGCTTACTGAAATTGTTGTTGAATTGAGGCCTTTCATTGGTAGGAGCATTGATGTTCCTATTTATAGGTGCCTTCAAATCTTTCAATGCATTAAGCACCTTATCCAATTTGTCTTCTTCCTACCTCCTAGATCCAACACTCTTATCATTTTATTTTTTGTATTTCCTATCCCCAAACAACTTTGGGTCATCTCTCTTTCCACCCAACTTTCCTGATATTTTCATGTTGTTCTCAATATTGACAGTAATGCTAAAATCATCCCTAAGAGTTCTTGGTTCTTTATCCCTCAATAAATATCCCATCTTCCCTTTAAATGCATTGAAGTATGTAGTCAGATAGGCATTGTCATCCAACTACATGACTTGGAACAACTTATGCATACGCTTCTGAAATCTCATGTTGAATTCAGCTGCAGACTCATTCTGATTTTCCCTTATGGTATTGAATTCATTCAACATGAAGCTAGCATTAGGCCTATGACTATACTGCTCTAAAACATTTCTCAAAAAAGTCCCAAGTATCAATACATCTATCAGGAAGCCTCTTAAACCAATCTCTAGCATCCTCCATTAGAGATTGAACAAACAATTTCATGACAAAGTCCTTATGCTCTACCTTGTAATAATTAAGCATATCAACAAATAACCTAAGATGCTCCTCACAACTAATAACATTATTACCAAAAAACTTAGGGACCTTATCTCTAATATCATTTGGAAAAGCATTTGGATAGCTAGGAATTCTATCAAAACTTATTTTCCTATAGCCTTCTAATTGCATAGGTCTTCTTTGAAAGCTCAAACTAGTGTTAACCCTAGGATCAACATTAGCATCTACATTTATCTGTGCATTTGACTGCTGCCTAGGATCTGCACCTATCCTAGTAGATGTAGAAGGAAAAGAACTAGTAGCATTACTAAGTGGAATAATAGTAGTCATAGATGGCATACCTAGTTCAGTAGCAGATGGGCCATGAGCATTAGCTGAAGAAGCCCACAAAAATTGGATCTTCCTTTTCTTTTCTACAATGGTAGCATCAACCTCAGCTCTCTCTAGTTCTCTTGCAAGGTCCTCATCTTCTTTTCTCCTTCTCTCCATTTCAGTGTCCTTATTTGAATCAGGTGGTGGAATCCCTAGTATTGTCACTGGCTTGCTTGCTTGGTCACCCACCATCTTCTACTTTCCTTTCTCATTAATGATAACAGTAGGTCTAGTGATCCTATGTCCATCCTTATCTTGAGGCAAAGGGACATAGCTTTGCACTTGTTTGACCACAGGGCTCTCATTTTCAAATTCATGATCCTAAAGCAAGCACTCTTGCTCACTCCTCAAGGCATCAGGATCACCAAACACATCATGCTACAACGTTCTAGGAGCAGAAGCAAGCATCTTGTTTCTCTCCTTCATTTCATTTATTTTTCTAAGAGACTACCTCTCTATCAAAGCATTTACCTTTTCAACCTCTCTCTCCTCCTGTAATCTTTTGTGTATGGCATCCTCCTCTACTAGCTACAACCTCAGTGCATCCAAGTCATCAGGATCTACCATAATGTCATTAGAACCAGATGACACATCCATATCAGGAAGATTTTGATATGGGAAGTGAACCTACCTATGTCTCATGGGTTCCCTTCTGAAATGATCTTCTTCAAGATCCAGGTCAACTTCTAAACCCACATCTCTATTTTGTTCATTTTGACCTACAGGCAATGGACCTCTATCTTGAAATGCATCCTCAGGGGTATCATAGAATCTCTCTTCAGAGTGACCACCTTCTGATCTAGAAACTCTATTTTGTGAACCATCCTCACTTGAGGATACATGTGGTACTCTGGCTCTAGCATTTCTCTGTTCTCTCATGGGAGCACTAGTAGACTCACCATTCCTTCTAATCCAGCTCTTGTTTCCCTGTCTAGGTAATTGCTCCAGAGTGACCTCCGGATTCTTTCTAACATATGACCTAGTATTTCTCCTCTTATCCATGCTTCTTCAATATGTTGCACTGGTTCAAACCTTTGAGTCACCACCCACCTAGATGGGAAATCTTCAAAACAATAGGAAAACAAGAACACACTTATACCTTTCTCTTTAGATTCTCCCGAGTAGAGTCACCATTTTGTTGGTTGTGGATTATTCCCTTTGATCTTCAACTTGCAGATTTACAATTTAATAGATAACTTAAATAAAACTTTGACTCTATCACCACTCCAAAGTCCATAAGGAAGAGGGCCAACTGACAAGGATCAAAGGATCCTTCTACTCTTTGAGCTTCAATGCTCAAGTGGGTGTACCCTTTTTTAGTTGTGGATTATTCCCTTTGATCTTCAACTTGCAGATTTACACTTTGGTGGATAATGTAAATGAAACTTTGACTCTATCACCACTCCAAAGTCCACAAGGAAGAGGGCCAACTGACAAGGATCAAAAGATCCTTCTACAGTTTGAGCTTCAATGCTGAGGTGGGTGTACCTTTGACTCACTTCTCTAAAGGAGTCTAAAACAATATTCCACTATATATCAATACAAGTTTGTTAAAGATTTATCAAATGAATGTTTGTGTTTGTAGTTGTTAACCATGCATACCTCAAGAGGAAGGACCAGTGCCTTATCCCAGGGCTCAGACTCACCTAACTGTATACCTCAATTGAATACCCCAAATCAAACACAATGGAATCCGAGGTAAGTGCTTTGCCTATTACCCCTTTCCCTCAAGAACAAGGACATCGAATTCTATACCTGGCTACAAACTCACTGAATTCACCTAGAAGACTTTAATTCTAACTTTTTTAGGAGCTCAGAGATAAATTTAAAATACTCTTTGTTTACCATACATTAACACACTTTGTGACATTAACATATATGAGCTCAGAGACAAGCAAGAAGACATACACAAGATACAAGATTGGGATTCAAGAATGTTTTCATTAACAAATCCAAAATTAGCATACAATTAGAATGACACCAAGATCAGAAAAGTCACAAAATCAAACTTCTATTAGTATATTATAGTGAAAACTAGAGACCAAAAGCAACAATGTTTTGGAACCCTTGCAAAATTCAAAATTTTGCAACTTATACCACTAGCTACCTTGGGATCCTCAAGATCAGATGCAACAAGCTTCAGACAGCTAGGCTTAGGGTCTCAACCTCCCAACCTATTGGAAATAGTCTAAAAAGTCATTATAGGGGTGGGAAACACAAGAAACCAAACTTGATTCACAATCATGAAATTCTTCTCTGCAAGTATAGGGGATCACAAAACTAGGCTCAAAAGGACACCCTGCAACAAGCCTTAAGCACACAACTGAAATGGTATAAGCTCTGCAAATGATCCAACACCACCTTGGACCACACCGCAAATAGAAAACCAGTCATATCTCATTGAACAGGGTCATTCTGCAATGAATTCCATAAATTTGGTACTTTTTGGTGCTGAAAGCTCTAAAAATTTTGAATTTGAACCACAATGGCTAAATTCATGGCACCTGTAGAGAATGACAGCCCACGTTCAAATTGAGACTAGCTTTAAAACATAGCCGTCTGATCAAACCTCCTTTGCGGCTTAAGACTCTCCCTCTAAAAGTGGCCCCACCAAACTTTGCGAATTGGCGACAAAGGACCCTCGCCAATTTTCTAAACACTTCACACATTCACTAAAAAATTTTGTGACTTCTCGACTACCATTTGCGCAATCACCAGACAAACTAGTGAATCCTCTTATCTTTATGTGAATGCATGACCACATTAAATTTGTCGGCACCGTTAACTTCTTTATCCACTCCACCAAATACTAGACTACACTTGGGCCCGCCAGAAGCCACATGTCACCACACCAGCTCAAACCAATCAGAGACCACCATGACACCACCTGCCAATGAGCCCACCAAATAGCCACAAATGGGCCTCAGCACACATGGCACCCTGTCGCATGATCGCATAGCCTAGAAATGGGCTATGTGAACACGTGACAACCCACAAACCGCAACCACCACTGCATGGAGTTGATAGAAAATGTTAGTCACATGATTACATAGCCTTGCAAAAGTCTATGCGAACATGCGACTAACCACCAACAAATCACCGCTGCAACCTGCCATTAGAACACTGCCACCGCAAACATGTGTCACCTGGTCGCATGATCGCATAGCTAAAAATTGGCCTATGCAATCATGCGATAGCCAACCCAAAGCTGCCACATCATTACCTCAGGACCACAAAATAGCAACCACCAACTACGAAGAGCCGGGACCCACACAGATAGATGGCAAGCGATCGCATGATCGCATGTCAGAAAAGTCTCACATGCGGCCATGCGATAGCCAATAAGGATATGGCAACTATCACCCCTCTGACACCGGGTCCAGGAAGATAAAGTTGAGAACCTTAGGAGAAATATTAAAATAGCAGGGCGTGAATGTGGACTTAGGACAAATAAAGGGACCCGCCAGAGAGAAAGACTAACTACGAACCGGGGTGATGTGGAAACATAAAAGGCACATGTAGAAGAGGCATTTAAGTGACCCACGAAAAAGGTAATGCATGAAAATAAAAAAGGTAGGGCACATTTGAATTTTGAAACCTAACGGCTAGATTCTGAACGTTTTGCCTAAGGTTTATCCAAGGAGCAGAAAAATCATTGCAGAGAGCAGGGGAAAAGACCAGGAGCCATGAAATTTTTTGCACATGCTAACAGTGGCTCTGTCTGGGGATGTATGCCTCCTACAGGCATAGCAAGGACTTAGAATCACTAGTTAAAGTAGACCATCTCGCAGGACAAAAATGTAGATGACAAGGAACAAGCAGGGCAAGACAAGCAATAGGACCAGAAACTTGATAGACCAGGGCAAAATAGGGTAGGGGCAAGCAACCTATATACAAGAATTTACAAGATGTACAACCCTAACTACTGTTCATGGAAAATAGAGTACTTCAAATGAAGTACTACTTCAAGAATTGTCCATGAACTGGCAACTCTTGAATATCACCATTAAAATCCTTCAAGATGTAAGAATCTTGGCCCCATTTCTCATGAATCAGATATGGCCCTAACTAGATGGGATCAAATTTACCATATTTCCCCTTATCCTCTAGTCTGGCATTCCAAACTAACACCAAATCACCAGGTTCAAACTTTCTGTCAACAGTCATTTTATCATATAGATTCTTAACCTACAACTACAATTTGATATTCCTTGCAACTAATTTTCTTCTAGTTTCATCCAACCTAATGAGGTCCTCAATTCTCAACTGCATTTCATCATCAATGTCATCATCATACAACTGCACAAACTTGTACATGTCTAATAAGTTATCCTGAGGCAATCTAGCATGAATTCCATACACCAGGTCAAATGCTGCATAACCAATTGCCCTCTTCACAGTTACCCTATCAGCCCATAACGCTAATGGCAGCTTTAAATTCCATGCCCTCTTATTCTTATCTATAATTCTCTTCAAGATTTTAATCAGACTCTTATTAGTAGATTATGCCTGACCATTTCCTTGCGGATGATAAGGTGAGGAATTAGAAATTTGAATTCCCAAACCTTTGCAAAAGTCCTTATATTTGGTAGACCTAAAGCACATAGCATTGTCACTCACTATCCTCTCAGGGCACCCAAACCTTGTAACAATATTGTTCATCAGGAAATCAATTACCACCCTACTAGTTTCATTCCTTGTAGGTACAACTTCTACCCACTTTGTAAAATAATCAGTGGCAACTAAGATCCATGAATGTCCTCCACTTGACTTGTTTGGTATCTCCCCTATGAAATCAATTCCCCACTGCTGGAAAGGAGCCTGAACTTCTACTAGTTTTAATTGTACATTACCTAAAAACTTAAGCTTACCAGAGAACCTTTGCAAAGCATTACATCTCCTTACCAACTGTTTTGCATCCTTGAAGATTGTGGGCCACCAAAATCCTTCTCTCAAGATCTTATGAGTAGTTGTTTTACCCATATAATGTCCACCAAAAACTCCCTCATGCATCTCCTTCAACAATACATTAGCTTGATTCTCATCTACACATTTAAACAGTATACAATCCAGATTTTTTCTATACAACTTACATTTCACAATTACATACTTGATGGCCTGTAACTTCAATGTCCTCTTTTGATTATCATTCATACTATCTGGACACCTCATGTTTCTCAAATAGTAAATAATATCCTGATACCAAATACAATCATCCATATCACATGTATAATCAATTTCAAAATGATTTACCTAGTTTGCATCTAGATTGGATTGGGCCATCAGTCTTGCCAATCCCTGTCCTCTAACCAATTTAGTGATCTGGATCTCAACATTGAATTTCTAGATCCTATTGATCCATCTGCATCTTCTTCCAGACACCTCCAATTGTGAGAAAATATCCTTCACAGCCGCACTTGGCACAAAAGCAATCACAACTGCCCCCATCAAGTAACATCTAAAAGCCTTGATTGCCTTCACCAGTGCATAAGCCTATTTCTCATTTATGTCATACTTTAATTCTGCAGCCTGAAAAGATTTACTAAAAAATGCAATAGACTGCTCAAAACCATCCTTATTCTTTTGTAACAAAACTATAGCAATAGTGTGAAAGGATGCAAAAGAAAAGGTATGCATTGGGACATTATAATCAGGTGCCTTTAGCAATAGTACATCTTTGATAGCCTACTTGATATTCTTGAAAGCCTCATCGAGCTCACCCTCCCAATTGACTACAGATCCCTTCTTTAACATCTTGGAAATAGGTCTAGTAACCTCTACAAAGTTTGTCACAAACCTCCTTAGAAAATTGACCTAACCAAAGAAGGACTGAATACCTTTAACATTATTTGTCCTCTAAATTTTATCAATTGCTGCTACCCTCTCTAGGTCAATTCTTAGTCCTTTCTTCCCAATTAAGTGGCCAAGCAACTTACCTTCTGTGACACCAAAAGCACATTTCCTTGGGTTTAATGAAATGCCAAATTCCAAGGCCCTCATAAATATTTTTTCTAAATGAGCACAATGGTCCTCTTCCTTCTTGGAATAGGTAGTTAAATCATCTTGATATACAATAAGGAAATCATTAATGAAATCTGAAAAGGCAACATCCATTGCCCACTAAAAAGTAGCACCAGCATTTGTGAGACCAAAAGGCATTCTCACATAAACATATGTTCCCCAAGGTGATGTAAAGGCTGTCTTGAATTGTTCTAATTCCTTAACAATGACTTGATTATAGCCAGAGAAACCATCCATCATTGACATCAATTCTGATCTGGTTACTCTCTGCAACATAGCCTCCATATTGGGCAAATAATAATTATCTTTCAATGAGTTGATGTTCAAATTTCTTAAGTCTACACAAAGTCTGATGTCAGCATTTTTTTTTCTTACAGGAACAAGATTTGACACCCAAGAAGAATGCCTTATAGGCTTAATAATGCTAGCATCTCTCAACTTCATTAATTCTTCTTGCATCTTGGGTGCCAAAGTAGGATTAATAGACCTTTTCTTTTGCCAAAAAGGTTTAGCATCTTCTTTCAATAGAATAACATGCTGAAATAAATCCTCTCTATAAACCTTTAGTTCATCATATGACCATGCAAAAACATGCCTGAATTTCCTCAATAATTCAATCGAAGGTCTCCTTTCCTTTTGAGATAGATCTCTACCAATGTATACTTTCCTAGGTGCCTCATGTGATCCAAGATTTATCTCCTCAAGATTAGCATGATCTTCTCCTTTAATATTATTTTGAACTCTATCTTGGTTGTCAAAGACAGTCTCCAAAACAACAAGCCCCTTGTGCACCTTGTTAGTTCTAAGCTGAATGACCTCATTGCCTAAGACAACCTCCCTTCCTTGTATTGACTCAACTAAGGCTGAACAATCAAGTTCCTGACCATGATACTAATCCTTACAGTCCATAAACTTCAAAATATCATTATCATCATCAAAAACTTGCCAATTCTCAATATTGTCTGGTATACTATGCCTGTTGGAAATATACATGCAGTAACTGAGAGGGGGGGTGAATCAGTTAACCACAAAATATTACCACTGATCCCTTAAATATCTTAACAAATTATTTACTGTGTCACTCGGTAAATATATAGAAAAATACTGAAAACTTGATCCATGAAGTGTGTAATAATTAAACTATTCTTAAGCATTCATCACTGATTAACTTACATGAATAAAGAAAATAACATGAACACAAGAGACACCGAATTTACCATGGAAACCCAATATGGGAAAAACCACCAATGTAACTAGTTACTATTTTTCACTCTTCTGAAATGATGCCCAGTTAGAAGCCAACCCAGTAAAAGGTTACAAAACACACTGTTAGGTGTGACCTTGTTAGAGGATTTAATCACCCTGCTAGGAGTGGCCTTGTAAGAGGTCTTGAAACAATTCAATAGAACTATTACCTTGTTAGAGGATTTACAAAATGGTTGTTAAACCAACTCGGTTAAGAGATTTTGATATCACTGCTACAATTGCTAAAGAGTAACAATGAAATGACCTGCAACTAAATTGTTGAATATAAATCTCTATTCTGTTTCACTAGATCCTTACTGATCAATTCAATCTTTGCTGCTCCTTAAGGATATCTTACCATCCTTCAAAATTTGCACACACCTTTCTTCAAAATGATTTCTGCATGCTGTATATCTTTTATTCACCACTTGACCTTCTATATATATATGTCATTTCATAATCATTTAGATTGTCAAGTCGGCACTAATAATTATTATAACAATTGGCTAGGATAAACAAACTATAATAACACAATTCTTTGAAAGGGCTGACCTTTCTTGGTAAACATTAATCCTAAAAAGATTTCCTTCGGTGACCGAGAGAACTCGGTAACCACAGTGAATTCTGCAACATCCTTTGGAGACCGAGAGAGCTCGATAACCACTAATTTTCCTTCGATAACTGAGGAGGCTCAGTTAACACTGTTACCCTATCATGTTTCCTTTAGACACCTAAGAGAACTCAGTAGACATTAAAAACTGCCTAGCTGACCGACTGAGCTCAGTAGATAATGAGAACTGCTTAGCTGACCGACTGAACTTGGTAGATACTAAGAATCGCTTAGTTGACTGACTGAACTTGGTAGATACTGAGAGCGATAATTGATATGACATTTGTGTGACATCAAAGACAACACATAGCTAATCCAACAATGTCCTTCAGACAATTGTATCCAACAATCTCCCTCTTTGGCATTGATGGCAACACAACATGTCATAGCACAATGAAATTTCATAGAGAAACCAAGAGTAAGAAACATATCCTTAGCTTCATTCTAATTCCCATCATCTTCAAACTTCTTTCTCTGACTGAGAACTCTCCCTCTTAACTTCTTAAATTATTCTTGTTAAAAATTTCTTGAAATGACAGCAAACTCTCCCTCTTTGACAACACATGCTAAAGACAACTTACACAGTTTTGGTAAATATCAATGTACCTTATGTACTGATTCATATGCAATGATTCCCTAACTATGCTACATCAACTGATTGATCTTCAACATGTTCTGGTTGATGCATCACTAAAACTTTATTTAGTGAACCTCAGATAGGGGAGTGACCCCTAACTTGCCTCTTAGATACAAGAATGCATCCTTAGGTAGTGGCTTGGTGAAGATATCTGCAATTTGCTCTTTTGTATGAATATATTCCAATCTGATTTCCTTGTCCTACACTAATTCTCTGACAAAGTGATATTTAATTGCAATGTGCTTAGTTTCGGAATGCATTACTGGATTCTTTGAAATATTTATTGCACTTGTATTATCACAAAACATAACAACTGGTTCTTTGATCTCAACCTTCATGCCTTCCAAAAGTTGTTTAAACCATATAATATTAGAGCAGTTTACTGCTGCAGCAACATATTCTGCTTCTACTGTGGATTGGGATGTGCAGTTTTGCTTTTTACTAGTCCAAGATACTAACCTCTTGCCAAGAAAGAATGTTCCACCACTTGTACTCTTTCTATCATCAATGTTTCGTGCCCAATCAGCATCAGTAAACACTTTTAAATCTAGATTGCCTCCAAATTTATATCACAAGCCATAATCTTCAGTTCCCCTTAAATACCTCAAGATTCTTTTGATTGCCATCATGTGATTTTCTCTGGGTTTAGCCAAGAATCTTGCCACTATTCCAACTGCTAAGGCAATATCAGGCCTTGTGTGTACTACATACTGTAATTTTCCAATCATTGATCTGTATAAGGTCTGATCTACTTCTTTTGAATCATCATCTTTGGTAAGCTTCAGTCCAGTACACATGGGTGTACCAACTGGTTTTGAATCTTCCATACCAAATTTCTTAAGTATTTCCCTGATATATTTAGACTGAGTAATGTAGATACCATTTTTGTTCTTTTGAATCTGAAGTCCAACAAAGAATTTTATCTGACCAAACATAGACATTTCAAATTCTTTGTTCATAAGCTCTGAAAATTCTTTGCACTGATCATCATTTCTTGTAAACACAATATCATCCACAAATATTTCTGCCAAAACAATTTTGTTATCTAATCCTTCTTTGATGTATAAATTGTTGTTGTCATTAGCCCTTTTGAAATCAATCTGAGTAAGATAGTTATGTAATATTTCATACCATGCTCTAGGAGCTTGTTTCAGACCATACAATGCTTTGTGTAATTTGCAAACCATATCCCTTTTGTCTGGATCAATAAAACCTTCAGGTTGCTCAATGTAGACTTCTTCCTCAAGAATACCATTGAGAAAATCAGATTTGATATCCATCTGATATACCTTAAATCCTTTATGTGCTGCATATGCAAGTAAAGTCCTCACACCTTCTAATTTTGCAACAGGAGAAAAAGTCTCTCCATAATCTATTCCTTCTTCTTGAGAATATCCTTTACATACCAATCTTTCTTTGTTTCTTAATACTTGACCATTTTCATTCAACTTATTTCTGAATACCCATTTTTTCCCAATTACATTTTTATCTTTAGGCCTAGGTACAAGAGTCCATGTCTTATTTTTCTCTATTTGCTCTATTTCTTCATTCATAGCCTCAATCCAACTTTCATTTTCTAATGCATATTTGACATTTTTAGGTTCAAAATCAGCAAATAAACATGTACCTTTTAGTTTACTTCTTGTCATAGTAACATCTGATTTGTTTCCAATAATCTGATCTGGTTTATGATGCTTTTTGACGTACTTGGCTAATACAGGTTCCTTACTTCCTAAATGAGTTATATTATCATCTTCTTCATCTTTAGGTTCAGATTGCTCGGGCTCGGTAGATACTTTCTCGGTAGCTTCATACTGAGACTCAGTACTTTGTGACTTGGTCTGAACTTCTTCTTGTGACTCGGTTACTGTACTGGGCTCGGTAGATGTAGTCTCCTTACATGTGTCTAGCAATGTATCAGGTTCAATGTAAACAAATTTTTTGTAGTCCTCTAGTTCCTTTTTTCTTTCTTCTTCAATCTTTTTTGCAAACTCATCAATTCTCACATGTGCACTTTCTATGATTTTGTGAGTAGACAAATTTAGACATCTATATGCCTTACTTTTGCAAGAATATCCCAAAAATATTCCTTCATCAATTTTTACATCAATTTTTCCTTTTCTAGATTCTTTTAAGATGTAACATTTACTACCAAATACTTTTAGGTAACTTACATTTGGTTTGTAGCCATACCATAGCTCATATGGAGTCTTCAATGTGTCTTTTCTCAGTTGTACTCAGTTCAAGGTATGAACTGTAGTACTAATAGCTTCCTTCCAGTATTTCATAGCAATGTTCTTTTCAATCATTAGAGTCCTTGCACAGTCCATGATAGATCTGTTCCTTCTTTTAGCTATTCCATTCTACTCAGGAGTTATCGGGGCTGATACCTGTCTTTTGATTCCTCTTTCAATGCAGAAATTATTGAATTCATGGGAGATGAATTCACCACCTCTGTTTGATCTCAAGCATTTTATTCTTTTTCCTGTTTCCTTTTCTACTCTTGCTAAATACCATTTGAACTTCTCAAATGCTTCATACTTTTCTCTTAAATACATAACAGTCATCATTCTAGAATAATCATCAACAAAGAGAATAAATAATTTTTCTCTAGTATAGCTCTCAATTCCAATAGGTCCACATAAATTAGCATGCACAATTTCCAAAATATCTTCAGACTGATAGTTTGTACTTTTGAAACTAGACTTTCCCATTTTACTAATTTGACAATTCTTGCATAGACCAACATCAAGTTTCTTCAAAGTAGGAATACCTCTTACTTTCTTGAATTTGCTTATTTTCATCATGTTGTCAAAATTTACATGACATAACCTTTTGTGCCATAACCAACTTTCTTCAATTTGAGCAATAAAACATGAGTAATCACCAAGATCAAGATAAAATAGGTTACCTTTTGTTTGTTTGCCTGATCCTATCAGTTTTCCTTTGTCATCCAGTAGTCTTGCTTTGCCATTCATGAATTCAACCTTGAATCCAATGTTGATTAGCTATGCTACACTTAGAAGATTATGCTTTAGTCCTTTGACCCAATATGCATTATCACATATAAGTTCTTTGGTTAATGAAATTCGTCCCTTTCCTTTTATACAACAGGGTTCATTGTTTTCAAACCTTACATTACCACCATCAAAGTTTTCAAAGTGTGCAAACTTGGTCCTGTCACCAGTCATATTATGTGAACATCCACTGTCTATTATCCATGTATCATTCTTTCTTATATAAGAGATAAGTGCCATCTCATCTTCATCATTATCAAATTCATCTTTTACAGCAATGAAAACAATTTCTTCTTCACTATCATCTGAATCTTTAGCAAAAAAACATGTTTTCTTACCTTTATCCTTGAATGATTTGAAATTTTTTTTGCCATTGTACTTGTAATTTTTCTTCTCATCTTTTCTTTTCTTGTTTGGACACCTAGCTACAATATGACTAATTTCTTCACATGAAAAATAGATTAAGGGAGTTTTACCTTTGTATTTTCCTCTGCCTCTTGAATACTTCTTTGCAAGTAATGCTTCAATAACTTCAAGATCGCTATCAAAACATTCCTATGATTCTTCTTCACTTTCTGATTGGATTTTCTTCCCTTTCTTGAGTGAAAGTTTGGCCTCAAAAGCTGATTCAATATTTTTAGAAGTTGGAACATAGTTGTCATAGTTATCCAGTTCAAAGGCTATCAATATTCCAACTAAGGCATCCAAAGTTATATTGTGATTTTCTTCACATCTTCTTTCTTGAATAGCAGAAACTCTTATTGCACAAATAGGGAGTAAGTTCTAAGAACCTTACTTATAACTATTTCATCATCAATTTTTCCTCCAGAAGCTCTGATTGCACTAACACTTGTCTTGATCCTTTCAACATATTTTGCAATGTTTTCTTCTTCTATCATTTTCATTTGATCAAACTGTCCTCTTAGGCTCTCTGCTTTGGCTCTCTTCACATTGTCATCACCGCCATAGATTTTCTTCAGCTTGTTCCACATTTCATGAGAAGTTGTGCAGTCTTTGAATTCATCAAATTCTTCATAGCTAAGAGCTGATGCAATGTCTATCATCATAGTGTTATGGTTCTTCTTCTTTGCAATGTATTCAACAGTTAATGTGCCAGTAGGAATTGTATATTCTTGATCAATATATTTGCATCCTGAATCACCAATGGAAGCCAGATGTAGTCTCATGAGACCTTGCCATGCTGAAAAATTATTTATGTTAACCCTTAGAATTTCTCTTTTGTAAGACATCTTGATCTTTAGCTTAGGTCCTTGAAACCCTTCCTGCAAGCACCAAAAGCTCTGATACCAATTGTTGGAAATATAGATGCAGTAACTGAGAGGGGGGGGGGGGGTGAATCAGTTAACCACAAAAATATTACCACTGATCCCTTAAATATCTTAACAAATTATTTACTATGCCACTCATTAAATATATAGAGAAATGCTAAAAACTTGATCCTTGAAGTGTGTAATAATTAGACTATTCTTAAGCATTCATCACTGATTAACTTACATGAATAAAGAAAATAACATCAACACAAGAGACACCAGATTTACCGTGGAAACCCAATATGGGAAAAACCACCAATGTAACTAGTTACTATTTTTCACTCTTCTAAAGTGATGCCCGGTTAGAAGCCAACCCGGTAAAAGGTTACAAAACACACTGTTAGGTGTGACCTTGTTAGTGGATTTAATCACCCTACTAGGAGTGGCCTTGTAAGAGGTCTTGAAACAATTCAATAGAACTATTACCTTGTTAGAGGATTTACAAAATGGTTGTTAAACCAACTCGGTTAAGAGGTTTTGATATCGCTACTACAATTGCTAGAGAGTAACAATGAAATGACCTGCAACTGAATTGCTGAATATAGATCTCTATTCTATTTCACTAGATCCTTACTGATCAATTAAATCTTTGCTGCTCCTCAAGGATATCTGACCATCCTTCAAAATTTGCACACACCTTTCTTCAAAATGATTTTTGCATGCTGTATATCTTTTATTCACCACTTGACCTTCTATATATATATGCCATTTCATAATCATTTAGATTGTCAAGTCGGTACTAATAACTATTATAACAGTCAGCTGGGATAAACAAACTGTAATAACAAAATTCTTTGAAAGGGCTGACCTTGCTCGGTAAACATTAATCCTGAAAAAGATTTCCTTCGGTGACCGAGAGAACTCGGTAACCACAACAAATTTTGCAACATCCTTTGGAGACTGAGAGAGCTCGGTAACCACTAATTTTCCTTCGATAACCGAGGAGGCTCGGTTAACATTGTTACCCTATCATGTTTCCTTTAGACACCTGAGAGAACTTGGTAGACACTAAAAATTGCCTAGCTGACCGACTAAGCTCGGTAGATACTGAGAACCGCTTAGCTGACCGAATGAACTCGGTAGATACTGAGAACCGCTTAGCTGATTGACTGAACTTAGTAGATACTAAGAGTGATAATTAATATGACATTTGTGTCACATCAAAGACAACACATAGCTAATCCAACAATGTCCTTTGGACAATTGTATCCAACAAGGCATAGCCTGAATTTCAACTTTAGAAATACCATACAATGTAACATCATTAGGATTGATTGCAATATTGGCTAACAGGTTAGCCATCTTATTCTTACTCCTATCCTTCCACTCAATATTGAAGGCATCAAAATGCTCAATCAAATCCCACACTGCATTCCTATATTATTTCAACCTTCTATTTTTGGAAGCATACACTGACCTGACTTGGGACACTACCAACTTAGAATCACCAATAACACTTAGACATTTTATACCATCCTTTTGTTGCAACCTCAGTCCTAACAATAAAGCCTCATATTCTACTATATTGTTGGTACAAAAGAAATTCAATGTGAAAGAAAATTTGTAGGTGTTTCCATCAGGAGAAATAAGTAAAATACCTGCTCCTGTACCATCTTTGCAGTTTGCACCATCAAAGTACATGATCCATAAATCACCCTTCACAGAGTCAGCACCTACCTTAGTAGAAATAGGTGAAAAAACAAGCTCATTTTCAAATATAGGGATCTCTGCCCTAAAAGCATTTACATCAGTATCCACAAAACATGTAGTTTCATTATCTATGTTTCTCTCAATCATGTGGCATACTCTTGGCTCTCGTTCAATCTTGACAAACTGATCATCAATCTTGAAAGTTGCATAGGACAAATCAAACTATAAATTTCCACCCATGGCAGCACTCCATCTTCTAGATAGCAACATCCCATAATGGGGAGGGATATCCACCACTAAAACACTCATTGTTAGCTCTTTTCTCTGGATATGATGCCAACCTATATGGCATTGCATTGATAGTCCCAATGACTAGTACCTCCCTCTGATCCATTGCACAACACCTACCCTACACTGTATCAACATTAAGGCCTAGCCTCTCCATGATTTTGAAAGGCATGACAGTATTAGAGGCACCCCTATCAATCATACAGTTTCTTAATTTCATCCCATTCACAAGAACACTTAAGAAGAATGGGTCAATATTTTCAAGGCTGGCATTGATAGAACTATCCAAATATATTGGAGGAATTTGAGACACAATTCCTTGAGCAGCAACATCCTTCAAAGCTTTATCCTGAGATCCATTGCATGAAGTATTATTTTTGTGAATATTACCAACCCATGCAATAGCTTTATCTTTATGTTCAGGGATCCTCAACAATTCTGACAATGGAACCTTAACTATAATTTGTGACAATACAGATAACATGTCAACAGGGGTAGAAGTAGGAATCTCAATCTGCACTACCTTAACATCCTTTTGCTTATCTAACACATTAGGTCTATTGACCACCCTCATTTTTTCAACCTTAGCCATTATGTTAACTGGCTTCTCAATCTCACTAGAGATCTTTTCAATTCCAACTCCCTTAGGCTCACAATGCTTACCTTTTACATTCTTGAATTTCACCATGTGATCAACCTTTGATTTGTTCTCATTATTTTCTCTCGAGTTGGTACTCTTTATAAACATTCCTGTAGCTTTCTCATTTATGTTCCTTGCGACCAGGCCTCTAGTTTACACCTGGGCAATCATTTCTCTAGTAATCCTCTCCATCTCTTCTCTAGAAGGTCTTCTCAAATTTACTGGGTTGGGAGAAGAGTTCATGTTACATGTTTTCTGATCAACGCATTCACCATCAGAAAAAACCTCTTGATGAAAAAGGGCTTGATTATGTCTCTTCACATTCACATCTACCTCTTCATCAAAATTAGAATCATCTTCATATCCTAGATATGAAGAAACCATGTTGCATCTGACATCATCTTGTTCTTCTTCTTGTTCTATCTCCTCATTGCCAGAATCTTGATTTGCAGCCATAGATTGTGTGACCACACAATGCTCTACAAAATGAGGGGACTGGCATTCAACACACCATGGTACATTATCCATGACATTTATTGAAGCTTTATGTAGAGGGTTAGGGACACCTCTGTCATTATTTCCTCTTGTAGCAAGGACAATAGGCTTGCCATCCTTCCATTGGGTGTTGTAGGGGTAATTTTGCAGTCTATTCTGCCTACTAAAATTGTTGTTGAACTGAGGCCTCTCATTGGTAGGAGCACTGATGTTCCTATTTGCAGGTGCCTTCAAATCCTTCAATGCATTAAGCACCTTATCCAACTTATCTTCTTCCTACCTCCTAGATCCAACATTCTTATCATTTTCCTTTTTGTATTTACTATCCCGAAACAACTTTGGGTCATCTCTCTTTCCACCCAACTTTCCTCATATTTTCATGTTGTTCTCAATATTGATAGCAATCCTAAAAGCATCCCTAAGAGTTCTTGGTTCTTTATCCCTCAATAAATATCCCATCTTCCCATCAAATGCATTGAAGTATGTAGTCAGACAGACATTATCATCTAACCGCATAGCTTGGAACAACTTATGCATACCTTTCTGAAATCTCATGTTGAACTCAGTTGCAGAATCATTTTGATTTTTCCTTATGGTATTGAATTCATTCAACATGAAGCTAGTGTTGGGCCTATCACCATACTACTCTTTTAAACATTTCTCGAAAGAGTCCCAAGTATCAATACACTTATCAGAAAGCCTCTTAAACCAATCTCTAGCATCCTCCATTAGAGATTGAACAAATAGTTTCATTACAACATCCTCATGCTCTACCTCATAATCATTAAGCATATCAACAAATAACCTAAGATGCTCTTCACAACTAATAGCATTATTACCAACAAACTTAGGTACCTTATCTCTAATATCATTTGAAAAAACATTTAGATAGCTAGGAATTCCATCAAAACTTATTTTCCTATAGCCTTCTACTTGCATAGGTCTTCTTTGAAAGCTTGAACTAGTGTTAACCCTAGGATCAACATTAGCATCTACATTTATCTGTGCATTTGACTGCTGCCTAGGATCTGCACCTATCCTAGTAGATGAAGAAGGAATAGAACTAGTAGCATTACTAAGTGGAAATGCAGTAGTCATAGATGGCATACCTAGTTCAGTAGTAGATGGGCCAAGAACATTAGTTGAAGAAGCCCGCAAAAATTGGATCTTCCTTTTCTTTTCTACAATGGAAGCCTCAACCTCAACTCTCTCTAGTTCTCTTGCAAGGTCCTCATCTTCTTTTCTCCTTCTCTCCATTTCAGTGTCCTTATTTGAATCAGGTGGTGGGATCCCTGGTATTGTCACTAGTTTGCTTGCTTGGTCACCCACCATCTTCTGCTTTCCTTTCTCATTAATGATAACATCAGGTCTAGTGATCCTATGCCCATCCTTGTCTTTAGGCAAAGGGACATAACTTTGCACTTGTCTAATCATAGGGCCCTCCCTATCAAATTCATGATCCTAAAGCAAGCACTCTTGCTGACTCCTCAAGGCATCAAGATCACCAAACACATCATGCTACAACGTTCTAGGAGTAGAAGAAAGAATCTTGTTTCTCTCCTTCATTTCATTTATTTTTCTCAAAAGAGACTACCTCTCTATCAAAGTATTTACCTTTTCAGCCTCTCTCTCCTCCTGTAATCTTTTATGTATGGCATCCTGCTTTTCCAATTGCACCCTTAGTGCATCCAAGTCATTAGGATCTACCATAATGTCATCAGAACCAGATGACACATCCATATTAAGAAGATTTTGATATGGGAAATGAACTTGCCTATGTCTTATGGGTTCCCTTCTGAAATGATCTTCTTCAAGATGCAAGTCAACTTCTAAACCCATATCTCTATTTTCTTCATTTTGACCTGTAGGCAATGGACCTTTGTCTTGAAATGTAGCTTCAGGGGTATCATAAAATCTCTCTTCAGAGTGACCACCTTCTGATCTAGAAACTCTATTTTGTGAACCATCCTCACTTGAGGATACATGTGCTCTTTTGTCTCTAGCATTTCTTTGTTCTCTCATGGGAGCACTAGTAGACTCACCATTCCTTCTAATCCAGCTCTTGTTTCCCTATCTAGGTAATTGCTCAAGAGTGACCTCCGGATTCTTTCTAACATATGACCTAGTATTTCTCCTCTTATCCATAGTTCTTCAATATGTTGCACTAGTTCAAACCTTTGAATCACCACCCACCTAGATGGGAAATCTTCAAAACAATAGGAAAACAAGAATAGACTTATACATTTCTCTTTAGATTCTCCCTAGTAGAATCACTGACTCTTAACATATGCATATCTTCAAAGTTATCCTCCATAGTAGAGTCACCATTTTGTTGGTGACTCAGATGGGCCAAACCAATCTGGTCAAAATATATGATACTGCAAAATTTGTAACCATAACCAGAGCTCTTTAAGAGGTTTTCCTTATGTTCTCCCCAGTGGAGTCGCCATTTTGTTGGTTGTGGATTATTCCCTTTGATCTTCAAATTGTAGATTTACTCTTTGGTGGATAATGTAAATGAAACTCTAACTCTATCACCACTCCAAAGTCCACAAGGAAGAGGGCCAACTGACAAGGATCAAAAGATCCTTCTACAGTTTGAGCTTCAATGCTGAGGTGGGTGTACCTTTGACTCACTTCTCTAAAGGAATCTAAAATAATATTCCACTATATATCAATACAAGTTTGTTAAAGATTTATCAAATGAATGTTTGTATTTGTAGTTGTTAACCATGCATACCTTAAGAGGAAGGACCAGTGCCTTATCCTAGGGCTCAGAGTCTCCTAACTATATACCTCAACTGAATACCCCAAATCAAACACAATGGAATCTGAGGTAAGTGCTTTGCCTATTACCCCTTTCCCTCAAGCACAAGGACATCAAATTCTATACCTGGCTACAAACTGACTGAATTCACCTAGAAGACTTTAATCCTAACTTTGTTAGGAACTTAGAGATAAATTAAAAATACTCTTTGTTTACCATACATTAACACACTTTGTGACATTAACATATATGAGCTCAGAGACAAGCAAGAAGACATACACAAGATACAAGATTGGGATTCAAGAATGTTTTCATTAACAAATCTAGAATTAGCATACAATTAGAATGACACCAAGATCAGAAAAGGCACAAAATCAGACTTCTATTAGTATATTATAGTAAAAAACTAGGGACCAAAAGCAACAATGTTTTGGAACCCTTGCAAAATTCAAAATTCTGCAACTTATACCACTAGATACCTTGGGATCCTCAAGATCAGATGCAACAAGCTTCAGACAGCTAGGGTCAGGGTCTCAACCACCCAACCTATTGGAAATGGTCTAAAAAGTTATTACAGGGGTGGGAAACATAGGAAAGCAGACTTGATCCACAATCATGAAATTCTTCTTTGCAAGTACAGGGGATCACAAAATTGGGCTCAAAAGGACACCTTACAACAAGCCTTGAGCACACAACCAAAATGGTACAAGCTCTACAAATGATCCAACAACACCCTAGACCACACCGCAAATATAAAACCAGTCATATCTCACCGAACAGGGTCATTCTGTAATGAATTCCATAAATTTGGTACTTTCTAGTGCTGGAAGCTTTGAAAATTTTGAATTTGAACCACAACGGCTAAATCCATGGCGCCTGTAGAGAACGACGGCCCATGTTCAAACTAAGACCAGCTTTAAAATACAACCGTCTAATCAAACCTCCTTCATGACTTAAGACTCTCCCTCTAAAAGTGGCCCCACCAGACTTAGCAAATTGGCGACAAAGGACCCTTTCCAATTCGCTAAACACTTCGCACATTCGCTAAAAAATTTTGCGACTTCCTGACTACCGTTCGAGCAATTGCTAGACAAACTTGTGAATCCTCTTATCTTTGCGCGAATGTGCGACCACATTAAATTTGTCAGCACCATTAACTTCTTTATCCACTCCACCAAATACTAGACTGCACTTGGGCCCGCCAGAAGCCACATGTCACCACGCCCGCTCAGACCAATCGGAGACCGCCATGACACCACCTACCAACAAGCCCACCAAACAGCCACAAATGGGCCCCAACACACATGGCACCCTGTCACATGATCACATAGCCTGGAAATGGGCTATGCAAACATGCGACAGCCCGCGACCCGCAATCATCACTGCAACCGCCACCGCATGGAGTTGACAGAAAAAGTTAGTTGCATGATCACATAGCCTTGCAAAAGGCTATGCGAACATTCAACTAACCTCTAGCAAACCACCGCCACAACCTGCCATTAGAGCACCACTACCGCAGACACATGTTACCTGGTTGCATGATCGTATAGCCAAAAACTAAGCTATGTGATCATGTGATAGCCAACCCAAAGCCACCACATCATCACCTCAGGACCATGGAACAACAACCACCAACTGTGAAGAGTCGGGACCCATGCAGACAGATGGAAAGCGGTCACATGATTGCATGTCAGAAAAGTCTGACATGCGGCCATGTGACAGCCAATAAGGATATGTCAACTGTCACCCCTCTGACACCGGGCCCAGGAAGATAAAGCTGAGAACCTTAGGAGAAATATTAAAATTGCAAGGCGCGATGGTAGACTTAGAACAAATAAAGGGACCCGCCGGAGAGAAAGACTAACTGCGAACCGGGGTGACGTGGATACTTAAAAGGCACATGCAAAAGAGGCATTTAAGTGACCCGTGAAAAAGGTAATGCACAAAAAGAAAGAAGCTAGGGCACATTTGAATTTTGAAACCTAATGGCTAGATTCTGAACGTTTTACCTAAGGTTTGTCCAGGGAGCAGAAAAATCATTGCAGAGAGCAGGGGAAAAGACCAGGAGCCATGAAATTTTTTGCACATGCTAACACCCTTGACTCACTTTTCTAAATGAGTCTAAAATAATATTCCACTATATCTCATATAAGATTGTTAAAGATATATCAAATAATGTTTGTGTTTGTGTGGTTTTCAACCATGCATATCTCAAGAGGAAGGACCAGTGCCTTATCCCAAGGCTCAGAGTCACCTAACTGTATAGCTCAACTAAATACCTCAAATCAAACACAATGGAATCCAAGGTAAGTGCTTTGCCTATTACCCCCTTTCCCTCAAGCACAAGGACATCAAATTCTACACCTAACTGCAAACTCACTGAATTCACCTAGAAGACTTTAATCCTAACTTTGTTAGGAACTCAGAGATAAATTCAAAATACTCTTTGTTTACCATATGTTAGCACACTTTGTGAAACTAACATATATGAGCTCAGAGACAAGCAAGAAGACATACAGAAGATACAAGATTGGGATTCAAGAATGTTTTCACTAACACAATCAGGATCAGCATACAATTGGCATGACACCAAGATCATAAAAGTCACAAAATCAGACTTCTATCAATATATTACAGTAAAAAACTAGGGACCAAAAGCAATAATGTTTTGGAACCCTTGCAAAATAAAAAATTCTCTAACTTATACCCACAATAAGCTACGGATGACTAGGGTTAGGGTTTCAACCACCCAACCTGCTGGAAACGGTCTAAAAAGTTATTACAGGGGCAGGAAACATAGGAAACTAGAAAAAAGGAAACCAAAATTGATCCTGAATCATGAAATTCTTCTCTGCAAGTATAGGGGATCACAAAACTGGGCTCAAAAGGACATCCTGCAACAAGCCTTGAGCACAGAACCACCGCGGTACAAGTTCTACAAACAATCCAACCACACCCTGGACCACACTGCAAATAGAAAACTAGTCATTTCTCATCAAAGAGGGTCATTTCTACAATGAATTCCATAAATTTGGTACTTTCTAGTCGCTGGAAGCCCTCAGAAAAATTTGAATTTGAACCACAATGGCTAAATCCTTGGCACCTGTAGAGAACAATGGCCCACGTTCAAACCTTATCATCCCACCAGCTCAGATGAACCAGAGATTGCCATGACATCATCTGCCAACGGGACCACCAAATAGCTACAAATGGGCCCCAACACATGTGGCACCCTGTCGCATGATCGCATAGCCCAAAAATGGCCTACGTGAACATGCAACAACCTGAAGACCGTTAACCACCACTACAACTACCACCGCATGGATTTGATAGAAAATTTCAGTCACATGATCGCATAGCCTTGCAAAAGGCTATGCAAATATGTGACTAACCACCAGCAAACCACCGCCACTACCTACCATAAAGTTGCAGTCCCACCAAGCAAAACCACCTCAGCACCGCGGACACATGTCACTTGGTCACATGATCGCATAGCCAGAAACTAGGCTATGTGATCATGCAACAGCCAACCCAAAGCCACCACATCATCACCTCCGCGACCACGGAACAACAACCACCACTTGCGAAGAGCCGGGACCCATGCGGACAAATGGCAAGTGGTCACATGATCGCATGTCAGAAAAGTCTAACATGTGGCCATGTGATAGCCAATAAGGACATGCCATCTATCACCCCTCTGACACTGGGCCCAGGAAGATAAAGTTGCGAACCTTAGGAAAAAAATTAAAATTGCAGGGCGCGATTGCGGACTTAGGAAAAATAAAGGGACCCACCGGAGAGAAAGACTAACTGCGAACTGGGGTGACGTGGAAACTTAAAAGGCACATGAAGAAGAGGTGTTTAAGTGACCCACAAAAAAGGTAATGTGTGAAAAGAATAAAGCTTGGGCACACTTGAATTTTGAAACCTAATGGCTAGATTCTAAACATTTTGCCTACGGTTTAACCAGGGAGCAGAAAAATCATTGCAGAGAGCAGGGGAAAAGACCAGGAGCCATGAAATTTTTTTCACATGCTAACACTAGTCACATCATGAATTAGGTCTATAGTTATGTCTATAACACTGTCTTCTAACCAAAATTTTCCATTATGAATCCTACTCAAAATGATCTTAGTACACTCCTCATCATCAAATTCATATTTCATAGAGTACTCAATGATTTCATTATTTTCTAGATGTTCATAACCTTGTTTCACTGACATATCTGAGTTGTAAAACTTCTTATATTCACCATTAAAATCATACTCCCTTAGGGTTTCATACTTGCATCCAAGATAACCTTTAACATTCTCTAAATGAAGAACTCTGTCTGGTATGGCTGATAAGGCTAAACTAGCATCTCTTTTTGAGGGTTCAACTAGATCTTTCTTATTTATAGGTCTATTCTTATCCTTAATGTTGTGAATCAATGACACATCCATGATTATATCTGATTACTTAAGCTGATTCAAGATCGTAGTCAGATAAATACCTTAAATTTGCAAAATTAGGGCTTTTGCTAGATCGATGCTTCAAACTTCTGCAAATCACTTCCAAACTTCTTTCTTCTCTTCCAAATCACTTCTAATTGCTTGATAGTCATAATAACTCCAATTTCAATCTTTTAACACTTAGCATTTACTCAATCTGACATCGCATTCAATAATTTTGTCACCAAAATGCCAAAAAGCTAATTCTGTAAACCTGCAACCATAAATCTTTTTGCGACCTCACAAAACACAATATTTCTTTTTGTGCACTTAACCATAGCATCAGTATAACATAACAAACCTTCATCTAACTGCACAAAACTTAACTCATTCAAAATCTAACTCTACACTAATTCTAAGTTCCTAAACTACAGAAATTTTCATAATTTAAGTGCTTAAAGAAGGGTTAGGTAAAGAATCATTCTTACCATCAGATACATTACCTTCCTGATTACCTTCAATGCTGAATATACCTCCTTGATCTGTGCCTTTAACAAATTTTACTTCATCTTCATTGCTACAGCAACCTTTCTCTTTGTTTCCTGCATTTTCATTCCTTCTTTCATAGTTTCTAGGGTTAGGGTTATGATGATAACCTCCATTGTTCATTCTGCAAAATCTTGCTGTGTGTCCAATCTTGTTACATATCTGACAAGTGATTCCATTGGTTCCATATCTAGGTATTTTTTGATTGATTTGTGTCCTACAATTTCTAGCAATATGTCCAACTTTGTTTCATCTGAAACATACTATCCATTTCCTCTTTTCATGTCTTCAGTTGATCTCTAATCTACATTGTTAGTATTCCTAGGCATTCTTCTATTGTAATTATTCTCAATAACTTTATTTCTTCCAAATTCAATAGCTCTATGTTCAAAACCATGACAATTATAACAATAACCATTGAGAGGTTTCAATTGTTTACCTGTACAATCTCTCTTCATATGACCAATAGTATTACAAACAAAACATCTACCTTTGAATTCTCTTTGCATACCTTTGGATGATTCTTCTTTCTTTGGTGCATCTTCTTGCTTTGGTGCATCTTCTTGCTTTGGTGATTCTTCTTGCTTTGGTGCATCTTCTAATTTGTTCTCATCTAACTTCTTTTCTTTACTACTTTCACATTCATTCAGATCTGGTTTCTTGCTTTCACTAACTATCTTCAATATGTTAAATCGAAGACTAGTTTTTTCATAGAATGGTTTTTCATAAGATACTTGCTTATCAATCTTTTCACTATTTGAATATAGCTTTTGAAGTTGTTGTTTAGATTGAGTCAATTCACCTTTCACAATTTTTTTGTATATCTCAAGTTCATCATACTACAGTTTGACTTCATCAAATTCAGATGTTACCTTGCCAAGTTTAGATTTCAAATCTTCATTTTCATTCTTTAAACTTTCATTTTCAAACGTCAAATTGTCATTTCCATCTTTCAAGCTAAGCTTCAGATTTGCTATCTTCAATTCATGTTTAAGGAGCACATTTTCTTTTTCTAAATCATCACAATCTTCAACAAGAATTTTAGATTCCTTCTTAGATTCCAAATCTTCTATCTTACCTTTCAATTTGTCAATAAGATTCTTTGCATCATCATACTTCCTTTTCAAAGTGTTTCTTTCATCAGTAAGCATATCAATTTGCTCAAGAGCTTCTTCAAGATTCTTCTACAATTGATCCATATCCATAGAGATCTTACTCAAGCTGCTAGGCTTTCCTTGAATGTTTCTTCTCCGAGTAACCTAGCTCTGATACCAATTGTTAGAAATAGGAAATACTGAGAGGGGGGGGTGAATCAGTATTTCACAAACTTTTACTTTTGCCCACTTATCGATATAACAGATTACTTTAATGCATGCAAAACATAAGAAACTAAATAGCATACATAATAGTAAATGTAAAGAACTCATAACACATGATATGTTCTCGAGGAAACCCTGGCCAAGGGAAAACCTCAGTGGAGATGGTACCCACAAAGATCCACTAATCAAAAGATATCCGGTTAAGGATGTTGACCTTTTTAGGAGCCTGTTACAATCATATAGTGTATCAGTCCTGGTTAAGGGACTATAGGCCTTGTTAGAAGCCTCAACCCTGTTAGGAGTTGTAGATACAAAACTTGATTACTAGATGAGCTCACTGCCCAAACAAGTAATACAAATGTTTATTGATTACAATATGGTACTGCTTACAACTTCGCATCAACAACTTTCGCTGCTATCACAATTTACATATATTACATGTTACATTTCAAGTATGCTCGGTACATCTTCATTTATACAAGATACAAACATAATATCTTTCTCTTGTCAGCTTGCATATCTTTATCCAAGAGTAAACATCTAGGATGTCATCTCTTTATAATATTAAGTCATTATTTTGACAAGCAAAATAATCCCTTAATTCATTTACTAGTTCTGCCTTCAAAACTGCACTATCAGCTGTACTCTGTCATCGGTAAAATAGTCATAACTTTGTTTGTACTATCCATACTCTTTTGCGCACTGATATGGGGCATCCTTGGACACTATAGAGTCTATGTTCAACTGTGCAAACTCTGATCATGCTCCAGTGAACATCGCCAAAACAAACTGTATCAGGTGCTCTGTCAAAAACATTGATTCATACTTAGACAATTTTAGTCTACGATCTTCCATACTTACTTTCCAGCTTATGTGCTCTTCATAAGGAACATATGTTTCCATAATGACAACATTCATGTACATACCTCTACCAAATTTCCAACATATTCCACATATTTTTGAGATGCAATTTAATAGTTCTTTCAGGTACCAACTGCTCCAGTGCCATTTGACTAATAAGTGATTCCTCATTCACGTCCATCAAATTTTGCATTGTAAGATAATTATGTATACTTTGAATACTACCAATATCCTCCCCTAGTTGAGTTGCACCTTCCTCAACATCGACCAGTTGCTCTTCGACAAGTTTTGTATGACCTTTCATTTTGTCATCCCTTTTACGATAATATTTCCTTGTTCTAGTCCTTTTATTTCCCAATGCTGAAATATCTAAGCAAGAAATTTTTTATTTCTTTACTCCTTCATCATTGAAAAAATTTCCTTCACACTCCTCCGAGAACAAAATATCTTTTTAACTTCCCCAAAAAAATGCCTCCTAGCTTCAAAAACCCCTTATTCTAAAATAAGAATTAAAATTTGCAATTGATATATCTATTTTTTTTAAAATAACTTCTATATATACCCTTCTATTTGAAAGGGTGGGTCACCCACTCGACCACTCACGGGGGGCCAAACCCTAAGGGTACTCGGCCTAGTAGGACTTGGTTGAGTCCTACTCGGCTGAGTTAGGCTCAATTGAGTCATTCTAGGTGGCATGCCATGTTGGCAGCCAAACCTTTAAAAACACAAAAAATGCAAAATTTTGTACTTTTGGTGTTCCTTTCTCTATTGAAAATAGAAAATGTCCAAAAACTAAAAGTACCCTTTTCTAGATCTCAAAACTATGATTTTGGACACATAAATTTTATATTGTTTTAATTAAAAAATGTTAAACAAATTTTCTAATAACTACATGTAGGTATATTAAGCTTTGAGAAGTCGTTGATTTGGAAAATATAAAAAAATGCTAAATCAATTCAAACATAAATTAAAACTAGATACAACAGTATAAAAGAGATTCATCTTCATGAATATATAATTTATTTGAGTGTTTCTATAGTTTTGACAGGAGAAAAGTGGTGGGAGACAAAAACTATTGATTTCAAGTAAGTTCATCTTTGAATACTTATAATAGGAAAACCATAGATTGAAAACACTTCTTTCTTTTTTCTTGCACTAGATATACATGTCACTTAAAACATATTATGAAATTGGAGGAAAAAACAATGTTTTACTTATAATAATTTGAGGGGAAGTAAACCCCTGATTTTAAGTATTTTTCAAGAAAAAAAATACACCTAATTTTTTTTTTAAAAAATATTAATTTTTAAAAATTATAGACATAATATTCATCCTATGTATGTATGTATGTAATGCATACACATACACATAAACATACACATACACATACACATACACATACACATACACATACACATACACTGCATATATACATACATACATGCATACCTACATGCATACATGCATAGATACATGCACATTGTCTTGATCCTTCATATCAATGATTTTTATTTGAAATCAGTTTTATTTTCTTCACAACAATAATATCATTACTCCTTTCGCATTGTCTCGTCATGATATGGTTGTCTATAACTGTTTTGACTGTATATTATTAAACATTGTCTTTGATGACATTGTAAACATGTTATTTAATCTTTGTTTACTGATCCAAAAGATATGAGACCACCTAATATTTGTTTCTCATGATACTTTCTATCACTGTATTATCACAAATTGATGCATTTATAGTACTTTATAGCATGTTTTCTCTTTCAATGTTCAATCATGCCCATTTCTTATTTGCAAGAAAAACCACTATTATTATTTTTAATTTCATCATCTTCGTACATTGTAGGGTAAAAGAACAAAGTTGTGCTATGTTTCAGGATAACTTATCAGCACAGCTAAATTTGAGTATTTCTAACTAAAAATTAATTTTTGTCAAACATATGGTCTAGCTAAGATAGATAAGTGCTTCAACTTTTACAATTGGAAATGTCTATTAAATGCATGTTTTATACCAATTACCAAAGAAATAAAATTATTTCAAAAAAGTGATTTTTCAATAACGCCTACTCTTTTTAATGACATTTTATTAAAAAATATAAAAAATACCCTTTTGTAGAGCTCAGAGTTAAGATTATCATCATATAATTTTTATTAGATCTAATATATTATAATTTCAAAATACTGCAAGTACGTATTTTAACATTCGAGAAGATGTTGCTTCAAAAATGAGAAGAAAAATAGTAAAACATATCAGAGTCCTCTTCAAGAATGTGTAATTTTTTTAAAATGGTGTAGATTTGATAGGGGAAATTTGATGTGAGACGGAAACTATCAATTTTAGATAAGTTCGACTTTGAGTAGTTATGATAGAGAAAATATACACTGAAAACCAATTTTTCTACTTTTTTTCACTACCTCTATAACATATTTTGAAATAAAAGGAAAATATATTATTTGTATATACACTTTTGTTTGGAACTAGACCCCATTTTTTTAACATTTTTCAGCAAATAAACAATGGACTTCATAAATTTAAAAAACCATGTTAATTCTTGTTAAAAAATATTAAAAAATTATAGGCATAAACTTCATCCACTTTTACACATTTCATCAATTTACATCATCTTCAAATTCTAAACATAAATGCCACTTTAATGTCGTTAAAGCTGAACAATTTATGTTATGTTGACTTTTTCCTTTATAAAAATGTGACATAGGTTTGTACTTTTACCCTCCAAAAGTCATCCTTATTAGTACTCTTTTTTGTTGAAATATTTTCCCATTTTCATTTATCAATGCTTCTCTCATGTTTTCGTTATCATGTTCTACCTCTATTCTTCTTATGACAATGATGATCTGCTCTATACCCATGTCATATTTAGAAAATGACTAATATCTATTTTTGTTATTATATTTTCTATTGTCCACTAGAATGGCCTTCTTGTTTCATAATATTTTCCACTTTTATTCTTTCACTCTTATGCCATGATAGTCCTTCACATTATGCGTGACCACACAATAGTGGGTTACACATTTTTAGACATGCTATTTTTTGTTGAAATAACACATTTTTAATAAAATATGATGATATAAGCCTTGAGAACTTCCATTTGAAGGAATTAATTACAAATGGTTATCTCAAAGCCTCTCAGATAAAAAAAACATTTATATAACATCTATAATCCTCATTCATACCTATAATGGAGTCTCCTTCGCACCTATTAAAATGCTGACAAAAAATCACTTTGAATTTATCTTTTGGTAGATCAAATGGATCCCTTTGAAAAACCTATCTATATAGTAAGATACTATTGAGAAAAATATTTCCAATGATTAAAATTTTAATATATATTAATTGTATTATGACTTTGTATTTTTAGTTTTACTAAACATAGATATTTCACCGAATGTCTGCCTCTATGTTTGACGCTTATGGAAAAATAGTAAATGAGAGAAAAAAATTCTAAAAAATATATATTCCCTAGGTATTGAAGTTATCTTTCTATCAAAAAAAATAAAAATTAAATTGCACAAATACACAAGTTATAAGCTATGTAGTCAAGGTATGTCAAAATTATGGTTTAGTCAACTTTAAACGTTAATAAAGTATGCAATAATCATGGTAATGTTGTCAAACCAATTGCATGCCCTCCTTATGGATGTTACAAAACTAAATTCAAAAGAATCACATTGATATCTATCTTAGAAAAAAAATTATGCTTTATGAAAACAATGTAACTCTTTGAAAATGACGTTTTCAGCAACATATCACTTTTCGTGGGAGAAAGAAAAAATCATTAAAATAAATTGAAAAAAAATAAAAATAAAAACATTTAGAGTCCAGACAGAAAATCCTAAAAGACTCTAATTTACTTCATCTTTTAATTTCAAATGGTTTAATGACAATATGCATCTGAATCTGAAAGTATTTTTCAAAATGTAGAGTTCAGTGTCGGTTCAAGAAAAAAAGTGTAACCCACTATTGTGGGTTCACCCTTATATATGATAGTATTTATACTTGAATCATAAAACAATATTGTCACTCTTGAAACAAGCTATTCTTGTTCAATTTTATAACACTACTACCAGTCAATTGTTGATCAATATTTTCATGAATAACTACTCCTATAACAATTAAATATTTCCTAGAGAATTGATCATGTAAACTTGGTGATAATTCGCCCATAAAAATAGTGATAAGGCCTCTTGGAAGAAGAATTAATGATTCTTATAGTGACAATGCATATATCTCCATAGGAAAATAAAATATATGAAAGAAAACCCTACTCACTATTACCAATGCTCTTAGGACATAACTATTGTGATTTCTTGATTCTTTTGTGAACATTGATGGATATGTCATAAGAACACCTAGATCATTCATTACTCAATAGTATCCTCTTATGTCAATTGTCATGACAATATCTTACTCATAAAAATCATTTGAAACCTTTTCTATTCATGACACTAATTCACTCTATAAATGTAAAGTTTTTTTCCTAAATGACAACCACATTCTCCCTTATGAAATATTGTGTACATATCTACTCTATGATAGAAATCACGACCTTATGAAACAATGGAAATACTCAAGAACCATGAGAAAATATCCTTCTAGAACAAAACGTGAGCATAACATGAACCCTAGATGCTGATAAAATTAATCATTGATCTATTTCTTATTACCTCACAACATAATATTTGTATGATAATATAAAAATATTCTATTATATATGTTTGATTTCTCTTAATTCTCTATTTCTCTTATCTATTGTTCATGCATTGTATTTTTTTTTCTAGAAACCCTTGTTCACTTCTTCATGATAAAGGTTGTGTTAGGCTAGTTTTCTGCCATAGCGAAAATCCTTTCAAATGGCCTATTGCCTTGAAAGTTTTCTTGACATACCCTTTGCCCTGTGTTCCTTGTGTTGTCACCAAGTTTTGGTCAAGTCTGCATCTCCTAATTCACCAAATCCTAAAAGTTATTCAAAGTTTAAGGTCTGTGGGAAAATTCTTTAAAGTCTGCCACAGTGTCGAAAACCTACAGTGTTTTCAAAAAGTCCATGATGTTTTCAACCTATGTGTTGTTTTCGACCCTGTGATTCCTATTTGGTTCGCTTATCTTTTGGCATCAAAAACCCATGTTGTTTTCGGCTCCCTTGTTTGCCTTTTGGTCTATCAGAAATTCCTGTGTATTTTCAATCTGTGTGAAAGCCCTATGTGTTTTTGACACTGCACTTCTACCCTGATTGATAATGTTTTTCTCTAGTTGTGCATGTTTGACTGTGTGGTGGGTCCAGCTTCTTCCCTATTGGCTATCGCATGGCCGCATATCAGACTTTTCTGACATGCGATCATGCGACCGCTAGCCACCTGGCCATGTGGGTCCTAGTTTCTGTTCACTGGCTTGTGATCCTCTTTTCTTTGCTGCGCAAGTGCGATGGTGGTGGGACTTGGTTTCTGGATTGGGCAGTGGGTCCTGAAATGTCAAAAGATCAACGGTTGTCATTAAAGCATGAAGGATGTTTCAGGGCCATGCACTTTTGCGACAACCATCTGATCCTCCAAAGGGGTGAGGCTTCTTGTGGTGTTAGTCTCAGAGGCTAACATGTGGCAGCCTGTGATTGGCTATCGCATGGTCACATAACCTATTTTCGGGCTATGCGATCATGCGACCACTTGCCACATGCCCCTGGGGCCCATTAGCATGGTGGTTGTAGTTTGGTGGTCAAGTGTGGTGATGTGGTAGCTTCTTATTAGCTATCGCATGATCGCATAGCTCATTTTTGAGCTATGCAATCATGCAACAAGGTGCCACATGTCCCTATGGGCCCATCTGTGGCTATTTGGTTGGTACGTGGTGGTCTCCGATTGGTCCGTGCTAGCAGGGTGGTGGTTTTGGAATGCGGGCCTAGGTGGGGTCTTGGTTTTGGCGGTCCAGACAAAAGGATGGTGGTGCTGATAAAGTGTGGTCTTGTCATGCATTCACAAGAAGATTTGGTGGTTTTCTAGTTTGTCTAGTGACTTGCTAAACAGCGATCGTAGAGTCGCTAGATTTTTAGCAAAAGGTGCAAAGCATTTCACGAACTGGCAAAGGTTCTTTGGTTTCCAGCTCACCAGATATGTGGGGCCTGTGTTTGCGGTGACTGGGTGAGTGGTGGTGTGACACATGGTAGGTGGGCCCGGGTCTGAGGCTTGGCAGATTGTTTGTGGGTCCAAGGCATAGTGTTAGCCAGTTGTCGCATGTTTGCATAACCCATTTTTGGGTTATGTGATCATGTGACCAAACATATATTATGGCCCATTTTCCTGGGGCAGTGAATTGTGACTGCATGATTACGCGGCTAAGGGCAAACAGGTTGAAGAACATCGTGCCCGCGTAATGCTGAGTGACCGTTGCTTTTCAAATTTTGAATTCTTGAGAGTTGCAGCTGCAGGAGGTACTTGGTTTTAATGCTTTTGGGGTAGATTTTGATTGGTTTGGTGGCACCAGTGATTGGAAGGTGGTCCAGAGGCCTATTACTTGATTGCATGGAGACTTGAATGCCCTATGAAGGACTATTTTATGCTCGATAGGCTATTTATAGGTGGCTGATTTGATTGGTTTTCATGGTTTTGCCTGGTGTTTTGTACTAACTATCATGATTATTCGATCTGTTTGAGATCTTTTTCTCTAGGTTGCCTTTGTTTCCTACCCCTACAGTAAATTTCTTGGCTGTCTCTGATTGGCTTGGTGGGTGAAGGCTATGCCCTAGCTGTTTGTAGCTTGTTGCAACCTGTCATCAGTTTCCAAGGCAGCTAGTGGTATAAAGTATCAAATTTTTGTCTTTTTCTGGGTTCCTTCCTGCCACAGTTGTGGGGACTGGTTCCATGAATGTTCTTCCTGCAATGTATTTTCCTTCTTCTTTGCATACAGGGTGTTCCCTCTGTCCTTTCTAGTTATGGGAATATAATGAAATTGTAATAGGATTGTCTTATGTATAAGATTTTAGTATATTTGTTCTGCTCTCAAATTGTCTCCATTTGGGTTTTAGGCTTATTAATTGTAGCATCAAGGGTGTTATAGTTTTTCTACTTGCATTTCCAGTGAGTGTTTGTAGTAAAGTTGTTTTTCATAGAAGCAACTGAGTCTAAGACTGGTGTTCAGATATGTATGAGCTGAGTTATCAAAGATGCATCATGCTTATCTTCCAGTGGATGCTGGTTAATTTATTGCCTATTCCTAGGTGTTTTCTTTGGATAGGTGATAGCATATCTGGGTGCACAGGTGGTTTGGTAATGTGTGATCTGGTCAGGGTGAGTTTGTTGTCTTCTTATTTCATAGCCCTGTTACAGTGAGGTATTTGACTCTGCTGCCCATTGGACAAGGCACTGGTCTATGAGAGACTTGGGGTACTTTAGGAGTCCATTCAGCCCAACATCAATCATTCATTTAAATCCTTTCCCTTCATGTTGGTAGTAGTAGTAGGAGGTCTCTTTCTAGTTTTTAGACTCATTGCATGCAGATCAGGTTATTGCATCAGATTTGATTTCATTGGGGTACAGGATACCTACAGGGGTCTGAGAACTATTCCACAGTAATGCATCTGTAGACCTTTTGTTTATCAACTCAAGAAGAGTCATGAGTGTGCAGATGAGGCAACACCCGCTTGAGTGAATGTGGAGCTCGAAGCAGAAGGAGGATGTTCTTTATCCTCATCAATTGGCACTTTTTCCCTTGTCAGACTTTGGAGTGAGGACTAACTAGTTTGTCAATCATAGTGTAAACCTGGCACTGTGTGGGAACAAGTTTAAAAGCCAACAAGTTGTTGTTCTCTTTATGGAACAAAAATCCTAATATTGGTCTATAATGTAATCTTCTATTGCATGAAACTATTAATTCTCCATATTTTGAAAAATATTTTGGAATCCACTCTTCCTTGAATGAATCTACCTCTTTTCCTCTATTAAATCTACTTGCAAAGAATTCTTGAAAGCTTGTTTTTCTAGACAAAATTTTACTTCTATACATTGAAAACTTGCTTCTCTAAAAGAGAATATTTTTCATTCTTCCAAGAAAACCATACCAATGCCAGTAAACAATGACCATAGTAAGATTGAAAAATCTCACTTTGGAACCAAAAATGTGTTGGCAAGTTGCCTATACTAAAGTATATGAGTAGATACAGTGTTCTCATTATGGAAACAAATTCATATAGCAGTTTGGAGATAGTGCACTTAGTGTAAAGATCAAAATTTAGTTAAGTGTTGAAGATTGGACAGTATACAGAGTTCTAGCAACTTAGAGCATCAGCGCACATGTGTATGGATGAATTATGGTATGCACCCTGGAAGTTAAGTTTCTTAGACTATAATTATGCTTAGTCTATGAGCGCATAAGTAGATATACAAAGATGTGAAAGTTACAGTCAATTGAAGTTGCACAACCAGTTGTGCCAACAGTGAACGGAGCATGGAGCTGACAATTAGCTTTTTGGTTTGTGATTATAATTTAATGTTGTAAAGGCCATGTGCCTATTATATTTAGGTTTCTGACATGTTTATATGTATAATTGTAAGCACACTTAAGCCAATTCATTTGGAAGTGTTGTTTGTTATTAGTTATAGGGTTGATCTAATTGTTTTGTTTGTATATGTGCATAAATATAAGGTGCACCCATTGTATTCGGTATGGAAGTTGAAATAGAATTATGATAAGAAAAGTAGAGGTGTGTGAAGTCAACATAAGATTTATTAGAGTTTTTCTAGAGGTCAAAGCATTAGCACACCAAAGGAACTAATCTAACAAGCAGTGTCACAGTGAACAGTTCACCGACAGATATAGTGTGTATCTGATTCAGAAGGTTGTAGCCTTCATCATTTGAGCAATGAGCTCTAGGATAGTGAGTCCACTCCCCTAATAGGGATCATTTTAAAAGACTCCTAACATGGTCCAACCCTTAACAAGATCTACTATACTTAAAGCATTGTAAAGCTACTCCTAATAGGGTAAAGGATCACAAAACACTAGTACAAAATATTAGTGGGCATCAAGTCCCACCGTGGTTTTTACCTATTTGGGTTAACCCATAACTGTATTGGTGTCATGTGTTGATTTCATATTTATGTGAATGTTTAATTTAGTTCTTAAGCATTTGTGTTCAGCATAAAGATTAAAGTTAAAAGTTAAAATACAGTGAACACTAATTCACCACCACCCCCCCCCTCTTAGCGTTCCCATTCCTAACAATTGGTAACAGAGCTATGGTCCTCAACAAATAAGTTTAACCACTTGAGGATATCATGGGAAAAGTAGATATGAAACATTTGAAGAAAAATCTTGAAGCCACTCTTCAAGACTTGGACAATTCAAAAAGAGAAATTGAAGAACTAAAAAAAAAAGTCAGTGATGCTCAATTAGTTATCAAAAGACTAAGAAAGGATTTGAAAGGATGCTCCAATAGTGAACTTGAAAAAAAAGTCAAGAAGTTGAGTGAAGAAAATGCATCCTTGTTAAGTCAGCTTGATGAATTTGATGACAAACTGATGAAAAATCAAGATGTCTACAATGAACAAGTCAAGAAGAACCTTAAACTCAATGAAGAACTAAGGGAAGCTAATTTGGAAATCTTGGAACTAAAGAATATCAAAGAAAGCTTGGAATCTGAATTGAAGAAGTCAAAGGATCATATTGACAAATTACACACTAGTGCCGAGTTGGTAGAATAATAGTTGTATGCAAGAAGAATCAAAGCAGACACTAGCTGCATTGGATACAATTAAGCACAAAATCAGATTGACAATATGCAAGAAAGAAAGGATTCACAAAATAAATCTACTGGTGATGAGAAGACTAAAGGTCAAACCAAAGACAATTTTGGTCCTCCTAGGAATGATCACAAGAAAGTAGAATGCACTTATTTTGCTTGTAACAAGCATGGACACATTGTAAGAAACTATACAGAGGTAAGACCTTTTAATGGTTACTATTATTCATGCAATAGATTTGGTCATAAAGCTATGAATTGCAAGACTAGTAAGAAGAACAGGACTGAGCAAGATCAAAGAAATCAGAATTAGACAAATGTTAGAAGTTCTCAAAATGTTACATGTCAGATATGTAACTATATTGGTTACTCAGCCATAATATGAAGAATGGTGACTCATGTCAATGCATCAAGGAATAATAGACCTCCAGTCATTTGTCACTCTTGTAACAAGGCTGGACATATCTCAAAGTTCTATAGATCAAGGATGCAAGGTCAAGAAAGCCCTAAAAAGGCCGAAGAACCAGTTTTGGATCCTAAAGTAGAAGGTTTGTGAAAGCCTCAGAGGATGCAAGCTTGATTTGGTCAGAAGAAAAGAAGGAAAAAGCTAATGAAAATGTATTGGATGCATCCCAAGTGGACGCACTCTCTACATCTGCATGAATGGCTCTCAGGGTCATAGGGAGAGCTAATTTAGCTCTAGACCCTGTGTGGCTAGTATACTCATCCTAAGAGTATGCAACTTTGGACATAAGCTTTTGAAGTGTTTAGGAACCTTCATGCAAGAGCACACATGTTGATTGTTAGTGAAGCTCGAGTTTGAAATTTTGAAGTGACAACCTAGTTTACGCGATGTGCATTAATGGTAGATTTTTCACTTTAAAGTACACATAAGTCATTTGATTGCATTGCATTCAAATTTAGAATGATAGGAGAGTAGAAAGAGCCTTTTTAAGTTGTTGTGAAGTCTTTGAGATTGAATCTATCAGAGATTTTCTATAGTTATGAGTGCATTTGATTGGTTGTAGTAAACCTAGCTCGTTGCGCCGATTCAGAAGCTTTCAGATCATCTCTAAGTTTAGTTGGAAAGTGATTAACAAGTAAGTCATGGCCACTCCCATAGTTTTTGATGTTGCTAAAAAGAAGAGATACATATTCAAGAGGCACCCATTCAAATCCACCCTAATGATTTAGAGGGAGCATTCTCCCACACACCGATGGGCATCATGCATGTAGAAGACATAAGGGCTTACATCTATTGTAAGAAGGAACCTGTTGGCCTAGATATGATAAGGGTGCACATGGAGACAATGTTGAAACAAAAAAAACATTCATGGATGAATACACCAAATGGAATGGTCACCCCATTGTTGAGTACGCTATGACATATGAATTCTATGAGATAGAATGGATAAAGATCTTATTGAGAAGAATCCATGATGATTTATTTTGGATTGGAGATGTTCTAGTTAGAATCACAAATGACCTAATTCATGAGATGACAGGCCTTTCTAGGATAGGTGTCATCCTTCCAGTGGGTAAGGATATCAGAAGGATGGTTGAACAAGTACTTAAATCAAGGAGCGATAGGCACGGCATGACCATTGAGCCTATAGAGCAAGAAAACATCAAATTGATGTCAATGATACTGGGTTATAGATTTCATCACACCAGTAGGGTGAATAGTGTGTGTGCGGCCACTATTCTAGCAGCCATCTAACTTGTGCAAGAAGATGGAGAGTTCAACTTGTGTGAGATCTTGCATGCACATTTGATAGAAAACATCAAAGTTATCAAACATGACAGAACAAAGATATTCAGGTTTGGGTCCGTAATCATCTATATGTACCTTCATATAGTTGGTAAATTGTCACACTTGCATCAAGATAAGTCCATTCCAACCATGCCACAGATATCAAACAAGGCATGCACTGAGAGTACCTTAAGAGACAATGTAACCTTGGAATTGAAGACCTTTAAAGAAAGAATGCGAATGAGGTACAAGATTCCTAAGAATATTATGGAGAAGTATAAAGACACAATATGCTTTATGGTGGAGATAGACACTACATGTATGGAAGTCATTGAGCCTAGAACTAAGTGGATTCATCCACTTGGGTACGAGGTAGAAGAACAAGTTCTTGAATTCTATACACAAGTATTGCTATCAGCCCCAGAGATGATAATGAACCTAGGTGGGAACCTATGAAGAAAAGACTAGAGAAGTTGATGCTAAGCTGAATAGTGCTGCAACAAAAAAAAAAGGTTGCAAAGGTCACATCTAAAATCTTGAGAATACATGGTGTATCTAAAGCAGGCCTTGATAAAGCAAGGGATGAAAAGATTATCCTAGAATTGAAAGGTGAAGAAGCAGAGGAAGAACAAGAAGATCCTAAGCTGAAGAAGATAAAAACTGAATCAGATGATAGTTAGAAGGGTAAAGAAGACAATACTCCTGTTGTGCCCAAAGATACTCCTCTGGATTATAAGCCTATATTCAAGAGGAAGAAAGAAGCTAGAACTAGTCATCCATCCTCGTGAGCACTAAGGAGCAAGAAAAACATTGAAGCACCTCCTAAGGTAGGATCTAGACCTAGCCTTTAAGTTTTGAATGCAAGAATTGTTGATGAGGGCATAATTGATCAAGTAGGGAAGTTCTATGAATCTTATAGTGAGATTGACAAATTAGAAATACATAGTATGATTGTCAAACACATGATCAAGTTCAAGAAGATAGTCCTTGAGTTGAAAATAGAAATTCCAGATAAAGTATGGGATATTTTAGAAAATCTAAAGAGACAAGCAAATGAAGAAGATCTAAGGATCAAAGACAAAGTATTAGAAGATACTCTTCCTATATGTTCTAAAGAAGAAGTGGCACTAATATTAAATTTGGTCAAGCCACACTTAAGGAAAAAGATGAGAACTCTTCATATTATGAAAAAATACTATGAGCTAATTACGAAGGAAATAAAAAAGGCTTTTGAGGTGTTATTAGAACAACAGATAAAACCACCTACTGCGCCCATCTCTCATACACCCATTAAGGAATATAAAGTGTAAAAACCCACTAATGTACCAATGACAAGTCCTTAGGACTCAACGCCCATAATAGAAACTCAAACAGATGCAGACAAGTCTGTGCCCATGACAGAATCACACAAATACAACACTATTATCATAGATAATGTGGAAATAGCCATGGCGGCTACTGATAAGGTTTTGGACAAGTTTGAGGAAGCATTTGTCAACACTGAGGAAGATAAAATCCTATGCAGCAGTACACCTCCCATTCAGTGAGAAGTACTCATAGAAGATTTTTCTGATGAGAAAGAAGAAGAAAAGAAAGAAGGAGAAAAGGAAAAAGAAAGAAAAGATGAAACTATTGTTGAACTGGTCACAGTAAAAAAAGAAGTGGTGATGGACAACATTCCCATCACTCCTTCTGCATTGTTGTCAAGTTTGACACTAGACACAAGTAGTTTGGATTCTTGGAAAGAAGAAGACCTGATTAAGTTCAGGGTCCTGGCTATGGAGAAAGAAAAGGAGAAGCAAGTCATGAGAAATCCTCTCATGGTAGAATCAGTGAATATCTTGAATATTTTGTTGCATGAAGATAAGAAAATGCAAAATGTACATTCAGTTGATGATGTGAGCATAGTCATCTCACAGTTCAAAGTCAATTTTTCTAGCTTAGAATAATTTGCGACCATAGTGGCGGAAGAGAAATACTTGAAGAAGAGACTCAATGAACTAATGAGAAACTTTACACTTGACTTAATTTCACTTAATTCTAGCTAGGCATCCTTGAAGAAATTTGGAGATGAAGGAAGAAAAGTCATTGCAGGATCCATGGATTTGGATAAGCTCACTAATGCCCATCTTAAGAAGATCAAATATGTAGAGGCAATGATTGAGAAGGTGAAGAATTCAGTTCTAGACACATCCACTAATGTGAACATGTGTAACAATGTCTATCAAGGTCGTTTGGACATAATTGAGAAGGCAGAGAAAGAAATGGAGACTTGATAAGGTCTAGACAGACTCAATTGAGGAATGCTCTGGTGCCCTCACTAGACATTCTTAGTTAGAACATAAAGGATATTGATGTGACCATGATAACCTATGATCAAGGTCTGAGCATAGAATTGGAGATGGAGAAGCTTCAATATGCATTATGCGCCCATCTACAGATAGTCAATTCACTGATAACCTTTTGGAAGAAGGAGATCCAGAACCTCAAGATTGCATATCTGGATGTTTTCCCTCAGTAAGTATGTGTAGATAAAGTTTTTAATGCACCTTTGTCATTAATGTCAGAGGGGGAGTTGTGTATAGAATATGGAGTACATATATGTATAGGGAGATATAAGTTTATGTATAAAGATGTATAGAACACAAAAGGTTTTTGTAATAAGGGATAGTTAGCAACTTGGCCATATTCCTTTGTTGCCATCAATGACAATGGGGGAGATTGTTGTCAAGTTGTCTATACTGAAGTATATGACTAGATATAGTGTTATCATTATGGAAACAAATTCATATAGTAGTTTGGAGATAGTGCACTTAGTGTAAAGATCAAAATTCAATTAAGTGTTGAAGACTGGACAGTATACAGAGTTCCAGCAGCTCAGAGCATCAGCGCACAGGTGTACAGATGAATTATAGTATGCACCTTGGAAGTTAAATTTTTTAGACTATACTTATGTTTAGTCTATGAGTGCATAAGTAGATATGAAAAGATGTGAAAGTTATAGTCAGTTGAAGTTACACAGCCAATGTGTGCCAGCAACAAATAGAGCATGGAGCCGATAGTTAGCTTTTTGGTTTGTGATTATAATTTAATGTTGTAAAGGCCATGCACCCATTGTATTTAGGTTGCTGACATGTTTATATGTATTATTGTAAGCACGCTTAATCCAATTCATTTGGAAGCATTGTTTGTATTAGTTATAGGGTCGACCTAATTGTTTTGTTTGTATAAGTGCGTAAATATAAGGTGCACTCATTGTATTTGGTATGGAAGTTGAAATAGAATTGTGATAAGAAGATTAGAGGTATGTGAAGTCAGCTTAACATGTATTAGAGCTTTTCTAGAGGTCAATGCATCAGCACACCAAAGGAACTGATCTGACAAGCAGTGTCACAGTGAACAGTTCGCCTGCAGATATAGTGTGTATCTAATTCAGAAGGTTGTATCCTTCATCATTTGAGTAGTGAGCTCTAGGACAGTGATTCCACTCCCCTAGCAAGGATCATTGTAAAAGACTCCTAACAGGGTCTGACCCTTAACAAGGTCTACTATACTTAAAGCATTGTAAAGCTACTCCTAATAGGGTAAATGATCTTCTAACAAGGATCACAAAACACTACTGCAGAATATTAGTGGGCATCAAGTCCCATGGGGGTTTTTACCTATTTGGGTTTCCCCGTAACCATATTGGTGTCATGTGTTGATTTCATATTTATGTGAATGTTTAGTTTAGTTCTTAAGTATTTGTGTTCAGGATAAAGATTAAAGTAAAAATTTAAAATACAGTGAACACTGATTCACCCCCCCCCCCCCCCCTCTCAGTGTTCACATTCCTAACAAAATGTTACATGAAACAAAACATGCAACCCCTTGTATGTTGTTTATATAGCACTCTCAATGTTCCTTTCTACAATACTTTTTTCCTCCACTATAAATCTATATTGAAATATCTTTAAAGATGAAAAATCTTATATTTTTTGCAATAACTTGGTCTTGAACATTCCCAACTTCTTTTGGGTTTCCTTTTGTTATTTCTAATTTTTTTGGGGCTGGGAAAATTTCCATCCATAGGTAAGGAAGGGACACTTAACGGTTTTGTAAAGAAAACTATTTGGAACTTTCCCTCAAATTATTGAAAATAATGTAACTTTTTCTATGAAAGAACTTTAGAAACAAACTTCTCTCTCAAAACAATAGGCCATATTTATCTATTATTTAATAGAAAATATGAACAAAGGCCAATGCATCAATATCCCCCCTTTCAATAATTAAACACCCCCCACCCTCCACTAAATAAGATATTAAGAAGACTAACAAATCTATGTGACATACTTTTTACCTAAATGGGATAGAATTGGTAACATGAACCATTATTATATATTGTTTGTTTGTTTTTGATTGAATATTTATTTGTGTGTTATCGAATGTTTTATATCTCAATATAATGTGCATTTTTTTTATATAGAAATTTATTTATAAATTCCAACAAGGGGATAAAGTTAGCATGTTAGATCTATTTGCTGGTGATGATGTGGACATTGGGAAAATTTACTCACTATTTATTATACACAAAGACAAATTGAATAGAAGAAAAGATATAAATGTAAATATTTTATAGGCCACAAGTAACATACCCCTTATTTATGAAGACATGATAGAGAGAGGTGTCCATGAGAAAGAGGAAGAAGAAACCTTCACATAATGGCTACTAAAATATATGTAAAAATGACATATATTTTTATGTTTATCATATACTAGTTATTAGATAGCTTGGCCCACTACTTTATGTAGTAGTTTGAATGTGTTTTTCAAGGATCCTTAAGATAGTGTATTTGCAAGAGTTTTAAACTCTTAGAATCTATGTGTATGTGTGATCATCTTACAATTCATCAAAATTACATTTTATTTTATTTTACTATAGATTTCCCTTTTCTTATCATGATGTTAAATCAATCTTTTAACTTATAACATGTTTTTGTTTGTTGGTATAAAAATGACTAATACTAGTAGTTGATGTTAACTAATCATCAAATTGATGTAAAGTGGTTAATAAATATGACTATTTATATATAACTAAGTATATGAGAAGTTGATGTAAACATAATGATTAAAATGACTATTTATATATTACCAATTGATGACAAGTAATGAATACACTGACTAAATAAATGAATACCATGACTAAATAAATGATTAGTTAACAAAAATCAATGACTAAATTGATGACTAAATATACTACCAAATTGCTCACTCAAAACAAATAATAAATGACTAAAAAATATTTAATCACAAATTTGGTTGCATTAAAATTGACAAACAATAAACTATTAATGGTCATGTGACCAAAAATAATCATTTATATGAAACTTTTAGTAGCTCTCTTAGTCATTTATTTGTTGTTTTTATACTTGTGGTTTCTCACCCTACATTTCTATAAAAAAATGAATGAAATTATTCAAGATGAGGTAAAGTAGATGAAAATAGTTTTTTCCTAAATATGAACTTATGGGTCATATGATTAAAAAGAAGGGAACTGAGAATCTGACGTGGTGTCCAAGTGGGCAATTAGTATGGATAAAGTTGATGACATATATTTAGATGACTATGCTGATTGGGAAAAGGATGTTGTTTGTGGATGAGATATTTGTCAATGGTGGATTGGGCCAGCTGGTGTGATTTTTTATGTTGGTGTTGGTATCGTCAATGATGGAATGGTTGTTTTATTTCATGATTTCCTTCGTAGTTTGGCAGCCTTCTTTAATGATCTCTCTATTTTTTCCTTGGTGTTTGCGTGCTCCCAACTAATGGTTTGATGGATGGCACAAGGGAGATGTTTGGAGTGTGTGGTGGCTCTAATGGATCTTGTGGCTTTAAATTGGTTATGTTTTTGAAAAAATAGTGGTTGTTTTATGTTATTTCTAGTTTTTTATAGGTGTGTTTGCTCTCGGTGGATGTCCATGGAGGCCTCTTTTTTGGTGGAAATTGTTAAACAACAAAAATCTTTTGAGGGTCTGGTTAGCAAAGAGAGAATGATGGGCTTGCTACTTCTTAAGGATGAAGGGGTGGCTCTTGCTGCTCTAGATGTCCTTGGGACGCAACTCCAAGAGAGGAGGCGCAAATGGAGGTCAAATTTTGATGTGATTTCAATGGTGGTTGCTTGGGCGTTGTAGGTTGGTGAACTGGAATTGAAGGTTAAATGGTTGGTTGAGCATCTTTTTGGCAATGACCTATTAATGTGGCTTGATTCTATTCTAGAGTGGGCTTATCCTGGCTAGGGTTTTAATTACACTGGGTTCTTTGAGGATGAAGTTGAAGGGATGATGTTCAACAAGGTTCATTTTCTATGATGGTGGGGAAAGGTGAATAAAAGGACCTATTGTGAAGATATTTGGTGAAAGTTGGATGTTTTGAAGACTGCTTTGAGCCGAGCTGAGGCTAAGGCTATTAATTACAAGTGGGTTGTTTATGTTGATGTCCCGATATGCAAGAGGGGTCATTGCAGAGTGTGGGTGAATGCACCTATCTAATTGGTGTTGTTGGTTCTTTTTTTTCCTGATGATGGTTTCATTTTGCGCAGTGGCTGGCCGGGGGTGTTTTGGTGGTTTTCCCTCTATTTTTTTTGGTTCACACCCGGGTTTTGAGTCGCCTCTTCTAATGATGGGTGTTTCTATTTAGCTATGTGTAATGGGTTTCATTATTGGTCTCGGTTCGAACGTGGATGGGCGTAGCATTTTTGGGTGTCTGGTTATGGGGTTTTTTGGTTTGTGGGTTCTAGTCTACTGGTTTGGCAGGTGGTGTTTTGGCTTTGGGGTTTACCAGTCTTTTGGTTTTTTTTGGTAATCCATGAATGGATTTGATGTAGCTGTGAACCTTATGTAATTATTATTTCATGATTAATAAAATTACTATGTTATAGATAAAAAATTAAAAAAAATTCTTCACAAAAATTCAATTTTAAAAACTAAAAAGTTAAGATTAAGAAGAAGATTCAACGTGCCATATTCCTTTTTTCCTTTTTTAGTAAAGGATGAATAATGTATTATATTCTTATGTAAAATATATATTTGGTTGATCAATCTATATATCCAACCTCTAGATTTAAGAACTCAAAGCTTTCCTCAGACAATGGTTAGATTTAACATGTTAAAAATTACAATGTGATCTAATACAATTGTAATACTTAGAGAACAATTGATCTGTAATGTAATTGCATTGAAATGATTTGATCATGTTTCTAGTAGAGTGATTGTATTTTTGTCTTCAAATGTATTTTGGATGATGCATCTCCAGATACATGCCTATAAACACATCTTAGAATGAACTTTCCTAATCTAACATATTAAAAACTAAAATTGTTAGTTTCTGAATTGCTATTGTTCATTTGTAGAAGTGATTCTTGATGCAAAACAAGATTAGGATGTTGTTAGCAGCAGTTTTAAAATTTGTTGAGACCATTTTAACCCAAAAGATTTTCTTTTATATAATGTATAGTGCAACATAAACCAATTCATGGCATTCTAATCTTTTGAATCATTCAACCTCCTGAAATCATAACCTGTTGAGCTAATGAAAAATACTGAAAAGAAATTAATGTCTAAAATAAAAAAATAGAGAAAGAATGCAAGAGAAAGACACATAATTTTATAGTGGTTCATCCAGCAAATCTGGATTACGTCCACTCATCAAGCAGGGGTATTTTTCTCTTATTTAGATAATCACAGTTACAACAATGCAACATCATCAACTGACTTTTCTTATACAAATATCAACCATTCGATGGAAGATGAAAAGTTTGACAAGAGGAAGAGTCGACAATGATTGGACTGCACAATTAGAGCCATTACAGATTCCTTTGTCGGAACTCTTAAAATCTCCCAATTGAAGTCCAATCAGTGCTACACAGAGATATCCCCTACTTGGAATGCTTATGGCTATGTCATGACAATGTCGAGAGAAGCTCTATAGAATTCTAACTTCTCTCAAGGTACAACCTTGGTGAACACATTAGATGGATTGACCTTCATATCAATCTTCTCTAACTGTAATATTCCCTCTTCAAGAGCATGACAAATGAAGTGAAATCTGGTTTCTATATGCTTTGTACGAGTGTGGAAGGCTAAATTTTTGGCCAAATGAATGGCACTCCTGCTGTCATAAAATAGAGTAAAGGTGGATTGTTTAAATCCCAACTCTCCAAACAATTGATGTAACCATGTCAGCTCTTTAGCTTCCACAGTAAGAGAAATGTATTCAACCTTGTTAGAGGAAAGAGAAACAACTTGTTTCTTCTGAGAAGTCCAGCTAATCGCTACCCCAAAAAAAGTAAACATAGCTTGTTGTTGACCTCCTTGTATCTAAATCTCTAGCCATATCAGAGTCAACATATCCACAAATATAAGGGGTCTTACTATTAAAACATAAAACATGAGAGGAAGTGCCTCTCAAATACCAAGGAGTCCATTAAACTGCTTGCCAATGAGTTTTACTTGGATTACTCATAAAACCACTCACAAATCCCACTGCATGAGCAATATCCAGATGTGTGCTAACCATGGATTACATTAAACTTCCAACTACTAAAGAATAAGGAATACCAACCATCTCATTTTTTTCTTCTAGAGTGGAAGGGCACATTTTAGAAGACAATCAAAAGTGATCATCCAATGGAGTTGCAACCGATTTTTCATTTGACATATTAAATTTTTCTAAAACTTTAAGGATATACTTTTCTTGAGATAATTTAATTTCTCTTTTATGTCTATCTCAGATTTTATCCATCCCAAGAGTCCTCTACGCTGCCCCTAAATCTTTCATGGAAAAATGAAGAGCCAAATGTGTCTTCAACTCGTGAATAACTCTCATACTATTACTACGACTCAAGATATCATCAACATACAATAGAAAAATAAAAAACTCACCAGTAGTGTTGGTTGTGGATTATTCCCTTTGATCTTCAACTTGTAGATTTACACTTTGATGGATAATATAAATAAAATCCTGAATCTATCACCACCCCAAAGTCCACAAGGAAGAGGGCCAACTGACAAGGATCAAAGAATCCTTCTACTCTTTGAGCTTCAATGCTCAGGCGAGTGTACCCCTGACTCACTTCTTCAAAGGAGTCTCAAAATGATGTATACAATGCTGAATAGTCTATAAAAGGTTTATCAAATGAATGTTTATGTTTGTGTGGTTGTTAACCATGACTTTAAGAGAAGGGACTAGTGCCTTATCCTAGGGCTAAGAGTCACCCAACCGTATACTTCAACTAAATACCTTAAGTCAAACACAATGGAAACCAAAGTAAGTGCTTTGCCTATTACCCCTTTCCCTCAAGCACAAGGACATCAAATTCTATACCTGGCTGCAAACTCACTGAATTCACCTTGAAGGATTTGATCCTAACTTTGTTAGAAACTCAGAGATGAATTCAAAATACTCTTTGTTTACCATACATTAACACACTTTGTGATATTAACATATATGAACTTAGAGAAAAGCAAGAAGACATACACGAGATACAAGATTGGGATTCAAGAATGTTTTCCTTAACACAATCAGAATCAGCATACAATTGGCATGACACCAAGATGAGAAAAAGACACCAAATCAAACCTCTATCAGTGTATTATAGTAAAAAACCAGGGACCAAAAGCAACAAGATTTTGGAACCCTTTCAAAATCTAAAATTCTATAATTTATACCACTAGCTGCCTTGGGATCCTCAAGATCAGATGCAACAAGCTTCAGACAGCTAGGGTTAGGGTCTGAACCACCCAACCTGCTGGAAATGGTCACAAAAGTTATTACAGGGCCGGGAAACATAGGAAACTAGAACTGGTCCACAATCATGAAAGTCTTCTCTGCAGGTACAGGGGATCATAAAATTGGGCTCAAAAGGACACCCTGCAACGTGCCTTGAGCACACAACCACCATGGTACAAGCTCTGCAAATGATCCAACCACACTGCAAATAGAAAACCAGTCATTCCTCACCGAACAGAGTCATTTCTGCAATAAAATCCATAAATTTGGTACTTTCTGGCACTGGAAATTCTCAAAAAAATTTGAATTTGAATACCAATGGCCACTTCTATGGTGCCTATAGAGAAACAACCGCCCACGTTTAAATCATCATCACCTTTAAAACATAGCCATCAGATCAATTTCTTTCATGGGTCTATGATTTCCTCTAAAAGTGCCCCCACCAGACTTAGCGAACTAGCGACAAATGACCATCGCCAATTCACTAAACACTTTGTGCCTTTGCTAAACACTTAGTGAGTTCCTGACCATCATTCATGCAATCGCCAGACAAACTAGTAAATTACCAAATCTTCTCACGAATGCGCAAGAAAACTACATCTTATCGGCACTACCAACTTTCTATCTGGACCGCCAAACACTAGACCCCAACCGGGCCTACCCGAAGCCACATGTCACGACTTCATTTGTAGTTCACACCCAGTCATACTGACATGGGACCCACTTTCCTTAGGCGTCAAGATGAATGATTGGCATAAAAAATCATAGCTCTGACAAATCCCATCATAACTTATGCCGGCCATAGGATCCAACCTTGTCACAAACCCCTCTGACAATGGCCCCACCTCTGAGGACATCCACATCAACCAATAGGAACATAGCAACTAAGCACCACATGGCAAATAGTCCCACTGTGCACAACATGCCAGCTGGCAAAATGGAATAAAATTCGACGGATGGTGCATGATCTCAAAGGCTTGGAATATTCATTGAGATCATACGCCGATCATTAGATTAAAAGCTTTCAACACGGGCACCTCTGACAAACCAAGTCATCACCACGCGGTCAAATGAAAACCTGCCAACTCAGACCATCATAACTGCCACCAAACTATAACCAGCACCATTCCATTGATGGGGCCCAGGGACATGTGGCAAGTGATCACATGATCACATAGCCAAAAACTAGGCTATGCGATCATGTGACAGCCAATCACAAGCTGCCACATCACCACTTGCTGTAAACGGGTCTACCGAGTAGTCTCCTCATAAACCAAAATTGACGGCTGTCGCTATACCATGATGTTAAAAAGTGAGCACCTCCGCTCAGTGGTATAATGGCAACCACCAGATCTGTCCATGCTTTAACCTCCTCAGAATACTGTGGACCCACCGATGCTATCCAACTTGTCAATCTGCCAACCAATCAAAAGATGCCAACTCGCTCCACCCTAACAACGGACCCACACGGCTGGGTGGCAAGTGGTCACATGATCGCATGTCAGAAAAGTCTGACATGCAGCCATGTGACAGCCAATCAAGAAGAGCCTAGACCCACCACCCACGTTGGACTTGCGCAGTTGAGGGAACACCAGCAAACAAGGAACTAGTGTAAGGTCAAAAACACACAATGTTTCTGACATGTCAACAGATAAGTGCACAAAGCTGGAAGACAGAGGGTCAAAAACAATGTAGGTTATCAGTCAAAGATCAATAACATCATGAATTTTTGAAAACATTGTGGGTTTTCAACACTGTGGCAGATTTTGACAATATTTCCAGCAGACCTTAGAATTTGAATATCTTTCTGGGTTTTGCGAATTAGGAGATGCAGTTTGGACTGGAGAAGGGTGATACACTAAAGAGCATGGGGCCAAGAGTGTACAACATCAAACACTATAGATTTTCCTTGCAAGTCAAGACTGAGATTGTATGCATGGCAAGATAGCAAAATGAAGACATTGCACGGAACAGGCCAACTTCACAAGATTTTGCAATGACAGAAAAAAGGCCTAATAGTGGCTTTGATTGGGGATGCATGCCTCTTGTAGGAATGGCAAGGACTTAGAATCACTAGTTAAAGAAGACCATCCCACATGACAAAATTGCAGAGACAAAGGAACAAGCAGGGCAAGACCAAGCAACAGTACCAAAAATTGACAGACCAGGGCAAAATAAAGAAGGGGAAAGCAACTTATATACAATAATTTACAAGATGTACAACCCTAACCACTGTTCATGGAAAACAAAGTACTTCAAACCAAGTACTACTTCAAGAATTGTCCATGAACTGGCAACTCCTGAATATCACCATTAAAATCCTTGATGATGTAAGAATCTTGGCCCCATTTCTCATGAATCAGATATGGCCCTAACTAGATGGGATCAAATTTACCATGTTTCCCCTTATCCTCCAATCTAGCATTCCAAACTAACACTAAATCACCAGGCTCTAACTTTCTGTCAACAGTCTTTTTATCATATAAATTTTTAACCTGTAACTGCAATTTGGCATTCCTTGCAACTGATTCTCTTCTAGTTTCATCCAACCTAATGAGGTCCTCCATTCTCAACTGCATTTCATCATCAATGTCATCATCATACAACTACACAGACTTGTACATCTCCAACAAATTATTCTAAGGCATTCTAGCATGAATTCCATACACTAGGTCAAAGGGTGCACAACCAATTGCCCTCTTCACAGTTACCCTATCAGCCCATAAAGCTAATGGTAGCTTTAAATTTCATGCCCTCTTATTCTTCTCCAGAATTCTCTTAAATATTTTAATCAAGCCCTTATTAGTAGATTCCGCCTGACCATTTCCTTGCGGATGATAAGGTGAGGAATTAGAAATCTGAATTCCCAAACCTTTGCAAAAGTCCTTATATTCGGTAGACCTGAAGCACATAGTATTATCACTCACTATCCTCTCAGGGCACCCAAACCTTGTAATAATATTATTCATCAGAAAGTCAATTACCACCCTGCTAGTTGCATTCCTTGTAGGTATAGCTTCTACGCACTTTGTAAAATAATCAGTGGCAACTAAGATCCATGAATGTCCTCCACTTGACTTGTTTGGTATCTCCCCTATGAAATCAATTCCCCACTACTAGAAAGGAGTCTAAACTTCTATTGGTTTTAATGGTACATTACCTAAAAACTTAAGCTTACCAGAGAACCTTTGACAAGCATCACATCTCCTTACCAACTGTTCTGCATCCCTAATCATTGTGGGCCACCAAAATCCTGCTCTCAAGATCTTATGAGCAGTTGTTTTACCAATATAATGTCCACCACAAACTCCCTCATGCATCTCCTTCAACAACACATTAGCTTGATTCTCATCTACATATTTCAACAGTATGCAATCTAGATTTTTTCTATGCAACTTACATTTCACAATTACATACTTAATGGCCTGTAACTTCAATGTCCTCTTTTGATTATCATTCATACTATCTAGACACCTCATGTTTCTCAAATAGTAAATAATATCCTGATACCAAATACAATCATCCATATCACATGTATAATCAATTTTAGAATGATTTACCTGGTTTGCATCTAGATTGGATTGGGCCATCAACTTTGCCAATCCCTATCCTCTAACCAATTTAGTGATCTGGATCTCAACATTGAGTTCTTAGATCCTATTGATCCATCTACATCTTCTTCCAGACACCTCTTGCTGTGAGAAAATATCCTTCATAGCTGCACTTGGCACAAAAGCAATCACAACTGCTCCCATCAAGTAACACCTAAAAGCCTTGATTGCCTTCACAAGTGCATAAGCCTGTTTCTCATTTATGTCATACTTTAATTCTGTAGCCTACAAAGATTTACTAAAAAATGCAATAGGCTGTTCAAAACCATCGTTATTCTTTTGTAACAAAACTACAGCAATAGTATGAAAATATGCAAAAGAAAAAATATGCATTGGGACACTATAATCAGGTACCTTTGGCACTGGTGCATCTTTGATAGCCTGCTTGATATTCTTGAAAGCCTCATCAAGCTCACCCTCCCAATTGATTACAGATCCCTTCTTCAACATCTTGGAAATAGGTCTAGTAGCCTCTACAAAGTTTGTCACAAGCCTCCTTAGAAAATTGACCTGACCAAAGAAGGACTGAATCCCTTTAACATTCTTTGGCCTTTGAATTTTATCAATTGCTACTACCCTCTCAGGGTCAATTCTCACTCCTTGCTTCCCAACTAAGTGGCCAAGCAACTTACCTTCTATGACACCAAAAGCACATTTCCTTGGGTTTAATGAAATACCAAATTCCAAGGCCCTCACAAATATTTTCTCCAAATGAGCACAATGGTCCTCTTCCTTCTTGGAATAGGTAGTTAAATCATCCTGATACACAACAAGGAAATCATTAATGAAATCTAAAAGGCAACATCCATTGCCCTCTGAAAAGTAGCACCAGCATTCGTGAGACCAAAAGCCATTCTCACGTAAACATATGTTCCCCAAGGTGTTGTAAAGGTTGTCTTGAATTGTTCTGATTCCTTGAAAATGACCCGATTGTAGCCAGAGAAACCATCCATCATTGACATCAATTCTGATTTGGTTACTCTCTGTAGCATAGCTTCCATATTGGGCAAACAATAATTATCTTTCAATGAGCTGATGTTCAAATTTCTGAAGTCCACACAAAGCCTGATGTCACCATTCTTTTTTCTTACAGGAACAAGGTTTGACACCAAAGAAGAATGCCTTATAGGCTTGATAATGCCAACATCTCTCAACTTCATTAATTCTTCCTGCATCTTGGGTGCCAAAGTAGGATTAATAGGCCTTTTCTTTTGCCAGAAATGTTTAGCATCCTCTCTCAATGGAATAACATGCTGAAATAAATCCTCTCTATAAACCTTTAGGTCATCATATGACCATGCAAAAACATGCCTGAATTTCCTAAATATTTCAATAAAAGGTCTCCTTACCTTTTGAGATATATCTCTACCAATGTATACTTTCTTAGGTGCCTCATGTGATCCAAGATTTATCTCCTCAAGATCAACATGATCTTCTCCTTTGATATTCTTTTGAACTCTATCTTGGTTGTCAAAGACAGTCTCCTAAACAACAAGCCCCTTGGGCACCTTGTTAGTTCTAAGGTGAATGACCTCATTGCCTAAGACAACCTCCCTTCCTTCTATTGACTCAACCAAGGCTAAACAATCAAGTTCCTGACCATGATAATGATCCTTACAATCCATAAACTTCAAAATATCATTATCATCATCAAAAACTTTCCAATTCTCAATATTGTCTGGTATACTAGGCCTAGCCTGAATTTCAACTTTAGAAATACTAGAGAATGTAACATCATTAGGATTGATTGCAATATTGGCCAACAAGTCAGCGATCTTGTTGTTACTCCTATCCCTCCACTCAATATTAAAGGCATCAAAATGCTCAATCAAATCCCACACTACATTCCTATATTGTTTCAACCTTCTATTCTTGGAAGCATACAATGACCTGACTTGGGACACCACCAACTCAGAATCACCAATAACATTTATGCATTGTATACCATGCTTTTGTGCCAACCTCAGTCCTAACAACAAGGCCTCATATTCTGCTATATTGTTGGTGCAAAAGAAATTCAATGTGAAAGAGAACTTGTAGGTGTTTCCATCAGGAGAAATAAGTAAAATACCTACTCCTGCACCATCTTTGCAGTTTGCACCATCAAAGTACATGACCCACAAATCACCCTTCATAGAGTCAGCACCTACCTCAGTAGAAATAGGTGACAAAATATGCTCATTTTCAAATACAAGGATCTCTGCCCTAAAAGCATTTACATCAGTATCCACAAAACATGTAGTTTCATTATCTATGTTTCTCTCAATCATGTGGCATACCCTTGGCTCTCGTTCAATCTTGACGAACTGATCATCAATCTTGAAAGTTGCATAGGACAAATCACACTATAAAATTTCACCCATGGTAGCCCTCCATCTTCTAGATAGCAACATCCCATAATGAGGGGGGATATCCACCACTAAAACACTCATTGTTAGCTCTTTCTCTGGATATGCTGCCAACCTATATGGCATTACATTGATAGTCCCAATGACTGGTACCTCCCTTTGATCCATTGCAAAACACCTACCTTGCACTATATCAACTTTAAGGCCCAACCTCTCCATGATTTTGAAAGGCATGACAGTATTAGAGGCACCACTATCAATCATACAATTTCTTAACTTCATCCCATTCACAAGAACACTTAAGAAGAATGGGTCAATATTTTCAAGGCTGGCATTGACAGAACTGTCCAAATATATTGGAGGAATTTGAGACATAATTTCCTGAGCAGCAACATCCTTCAAAGCTTTATCTTGAGATCCATTGCATGAAGTATCATTTTTGTGAGTATTACCAACCCATGAAATAGCCTTATCTTTATGTTCAGGGATCCTCAACAATTCTAACAATGGAACCTTGACTGTAATTTGTGACAACATATATAACATGTCAATAGGGGTAGAAGCAGGAATCTCAATCTGCACTGCCTTAACATCCTTTTGCTTGTCTGACATATTAGGTGTATTGACCACCTTCATTTTTTCAATCTTAGCCATTGTGTTAACTGGCTTCTCAATCTCACTAGAGATCCTTTCAATTCCAACTCCCTTAGGCTCATAATGTTTACTTTTTACATTCTTTAATTTCACCATGTGATCACCCTTTGATTTGTTCTCATTAGGTTCTCCCGAGTTGGTACTCTTTATAAACATTCCTGCAGCTTTCTTATTTATGTTCCTTGCCACCATGCCTCTAGTTTTCACCTGGCCAATCATTTCTGCAGTAATCCTCTCCATCTCTTCTCTAGAAGGTCTTCTCAAATTTACTGGCTTGGGAGAAGAGTTCATGTTACATGTTTTCTGATCAACGCATTCACCATCAGAAAAAACCTCTTGATGAAAAAGAGCCTGATTATGTCTCTTTACATTCACATCTACCTCTTCATCAAAATCAGAATCATCTTCATATCCTAGATATGAAGAAACCATGTTGCATCCAACATCATCTTGTTCTTCTTCTTGTTCTATCTCCTCATTGCTACAATCTTGATTTGCAGCCATAGATTGTGCAACCACACAATGCTCTGTAGAATGAGGGGACTGGCATGCAACACACCAAGGTACATTCTCCATGACATTTATTGAAGCTTTATGTAGAGGGTCAGGGACACCTCTGTCATTATTTCCTCTTGCAGTAGGGACAATACGCTTGCCATCCTTCCATTGGGTGTTGTAGGGGTAATTCTGCAGTCTATTCTGCTTACTAAAATTGTTGTTGAACCGAGGCCTCTTATTGGTAGGAGCACTGATGTTCCTACTTGCAGGTGCCTTCAAATCCTTCAATGCATTAAGCACCTTATCCAACTTATCTTCTTCTTGCCTCCTAGATCCAACATTCTTATCATTTTCTTTTTTGTATTTCCTATCCCCAAACAACTTTGGGTCATCTCTCTTTCCACCCAGCTTTCCTGATATTTTCATGTTGTTCTCAATATTGACAGCAATCCTAAAAGCATCCCTAAGAGTTCTTGGTTCTTTATCCCTCAATAAATATCCCATCTTCCCATCAGATGCATTGAAGTATGTAGTTAGACAGACATTGTCATCCAACCGCATGTCTTGGAACAACTTGTGCATACCTTTCTAAAATCTCATGTTGAATTCAGCTGCAAACTCATTCTGATTTTTCCTTATGGTATTGAATTCATTCAACATGAAGCTAGCATTAGGCCTGTCACCATACTGCTCCTTGAAACACTTCTCAAAAGAGTCCCAAGTATCAATACACTTATCAAGAAGCCTCTTAAACCAATCTCTAGCAACCTCCATTAGAGATTGAACAAACAATTTCATGACAACATCCTCATGCTCTACCTCATAATCATTAAGCATATCAACAAATAACCTAAGATGCTCTTCACAACTAATAGCATTATTACCAGCAAACTTAGGTACCTTATCTCTAATAAAATTTGGAAAAGCATTTGGATAGCCAGGAATTCCATCAAAACTTATTTGCCTATAGCCTTCTAATTGCATAGGTCCTTTTTGAAAGCTTGAACTAGTGTTAACCCTAGGATCAACATTAGCATCAACATTTATCTGTGCATTTGACTGTTGCCTAGGATCTGCACCTATCCTAGTAGATGAAGAAGGAAAAGAACTAGTTGCATTACTAAGTGGAATAACAGTAGTCATAGATGGCATACCTAGTTCAGTAGCAGATGGGCCAAGAGCATTAACTGAAGAAGCCCACAAAAATTGGATCTTCCTTTTCTTTTCTACAATGGCAGCGTCAACCTTAGCTCTCTCTAGTTCTCTTGCAAGGTCCTCATCTTCCTTTCTCCTTCTCTCCATTTCAGTGTCCTTATTTGAATCAGGTGGCGGGATCCCTAGTATTGTCACTGGTTTTCTTTCTTGGTCACCCACCATCTTCTGCTTTCCTTTCTCATTAATGATAACAGCAGGTCTGGTAATCCTATGCCCATCCTTATCTTTAGGCAAAGGGACATAGCTTTGCACTTGTCTAACCATAGGGCCTTCATTTTCAAATTCATGATCCTATAGTAAGCGTTCTTGCTCACTCCTCAAGGCATCAAGATCACCAAAAACATCATGCTACAATGTTTTAGGAGAAGAAGCAAGCATCTTGTTTCTTTCCTTCATTTCATTTATTTTTCTCAAAAGAGACTGCCTCTCTATCAAAGCATTTACCTTTTTAGCCTCTCTCTCCTCCTGTAACCTTTTATGTATGACATCCTACTCTTCCAATTGCAACCTCAGTCCATCCAAATCATCAGGATATACCATAATGTCATCAGAACTAGATGACACATCCATATCAGGAAGATTTTGATATGGGAAGTGAACTTGCCTATGTCACATGGGTTCTCTTCTGAATTGATCTTCATCAAGATCCAAGTCAACCTCAAAACCCACATCTCTATTTTGTTCATTTTGACCTGCAAGCAACGGACCTTTGTCCTGAAATGCAGCCTCAGGGGTATCATAAAATCTCTCTTCAGAGTGACCACCTTCTGATCTAGATACTCTATTTTGTGAACCATGCTCACTTGAGGATACATGTGGTCTTCTAGCTCTTGCATTTATCTATTCTCTCATGGGAGCACTGGTAGACTCACCATTCCTTCTAATCCAGATCTTGTTTCCCTATCTAGGTAATTGCTCCAAAGTGACCTCTGGATTCTTTCTAACATATGACCTAGTATTTCTCCTTTTTTCCATGCTTCTTCAATATGTTGCACTGGTTTTAACCTTTGAGTCACCACCCACCTAGATGGGAAATCCTTGAAAATAATAGGGAAAACAAGAAAACATTTATACCTTTCTCTCCAGATTCTCCCCAGTAGAATCACTGACTCTTAACAAAAGCATATCTTCATAGTTGTCCCCAGCAGAGTTGCCATTTTGTTGGTGACTCGGATGGGCCAAACCAATCTAGTCAAAAGATTTTGACTACTTCAATATGATAGCAACCAAAGCTCCTTAATAGGTTTTCCTTATGTTCTTCCCCAGCAGAGTCACCATTTTGTTGGTTGTGGATTATTCCCTTTGATCTTCAACTTGCAAATTTACACTTTGATGGATAATATAAATAAAATCCTGACTCTATCACCACCCCAAAGTTCACAAGGAAGAGGGCCAATTGACAAGGATCAAAGGATCCTTCTACTCTTTGAGCTTCAATGCTCAGGCGAGTGTACCCCTGACTCACTTCTTCAAAGGAGTCTCAAAATGATGTATACAATGCTCAACACAAGTCTATAAAAGGTTTATCAAATGAATGTTTATGTTTGTGTGGTTGTTAACCATGACTTCAAGAGAAGGGACCAGTGCCTTGTCCCAGGGCTAAGAGTCACCCAACCGTATACTTCAACTAAATACCTTAAGTCAAACACAATGGAAACTAGAGTAAGTGCTTTTCCTATTACCCCTTTCCCTCAAGCACAAGGACATCAAATTCTATACTTGACTGCAAACTCACTGAATTCACCTAGAAGGCTTTAATCCTAACTTTGTTAGAAACTCAAAGATGAATTCAAAATACTCTTTGTTTACCATACATTAACACACTTTGTGATATTAACATATATGAACTCAGAGACAAGTAAGAAGACATACACAAGATACAAGATTGGGATTCAAGAATGTTTTCCTTAACACAATCAGAATTAGCATACAATTGGCATGACACCAAGATGAGAAAAAGACACCAAATCAAACCTCTATCAGTGTATTATAGTAAAAAACCAGGGACCAAAAGCAACAAGATTTTGGAACCCTTTCAAAATCCAAAATTCTCCAACTTATACCACTAGCTGCCTTGGGATCCTCAAGATAAGATGCAACAAGCTTCAGATAGTTAGGGTTAGGGTCTCAACCACCCAACCTACTAGAAATGGTCACAAAAGTTATTACAGGGGTGGGAAACATAGGAAACTAGAACTGATCCACAATCATGAAAGTCTTCTCTGTAGGTATAGGGGATCATAAAACCAGGCTCAAAAGGACACCTTGCAACATGCCTTGAGCACACAACCACCACAGTACAAGCTCTGCAAATGATCCAACCACACCCTGGACCACACCACAAATAGAAAACCAATCATTTCTCACCCAACAGAGTCATTTGTACAATAAAATCCATAAATTTGCTACTTTCTGGTGCTGGAAATTCTCAAAAAAATTTGAATTTGAATACCAACAGCCACTTCTATGGCGCCTGTAGAGAAACAATGGCCCACATTTAAATCATCATCACCTTTAAAACACAGCCGTCAGATCAATTTCTTTCGCGGGTCTATGATTTCCTCTAAAAGTGCCCCCACCAGACTTAGCGAACAGGCAACAAAGGACCCTCGCCAATTTGCTAAACACTTTGTGCCTTCGCTAAACACTTAGTGACTTCCCGACCATCATTCGTGCAATCGCTAGACAAACTAGCGAATCGCCAAATCTTCTCATGAATGTAGGACAAAACTACATCTTATCAGCACCGTCACCTTTTTATCCGGACTGCCAAACACTAGACACCAACCGGGCCCACCTGAAGCCACATGTCACCACTTCATTTGCAGTTCACGCCTGATCATACTGACACGGGACCCACTTTCCTTAGGCATCAAGATGAACGACTGGCGTAAAATCTCATAGCTCTGACAAATCCCATGAGAACTTACGCCAGCCATAGGATCCAACCTCATCACAGACCCCTCTTACAATGGCCCCACCTCTGAGCACATCCATGTCAACTAATAAGAAAATGGCAACTAAGGACCACATGGCAAACGGTCCCACTAAGCACAATAGGTAACCTGGAAAAATGGAACAAAATCTGACGGATGGTGCATGATCTCAAAGGCTTGGAATATTCCTTGAGATCATACACCAACCGTTAGATTAAAATCTTTCAACGCAGGCACCTCTGACAAGCCAAGTCAGCACCACGCGGTTGAATGAAAACCTGCCAACTCAAACCACTGTAACCACCACCGAACTGCAACCAGCACCATTCTGCCGATTTACCCCAAGGACACGTGGCAAGTGGTCGGATGATCACATAGCCAAAAACTAGGCTATGCGATCATGCGACAGCCAATCATAGGCTTCCACATCACCACCTACTGCAAATGGGTCCACCGGACAGTCTCCTCATAAACCAGAATTGATGGCTATCACTATATCATGATGTTAAAAAGTGAGCACCTCCGCTCACCGGTATAACGACAACCACTAGATCTATCCACGCTTTAACCTCCTCAAAAGACTGCGAACCCACTGATGCTATCCAACTTGTCAATCCGCCAACCAATCAAAAGATGCCAACTCGCTCCACCCTGACAATGGATCCACATGGCTAGGTGGCAAGCGGTCGCATGATCGCATGTTAGAAAAGTTTGACATGTGGCCATGCGACAACCAATCAGGAAGAGCCTGGACCCACCACCCATGTCAGACCTCTGCAGTTGAGGGAACGCCAACAAATAGGGAACTAGTGCGAGGTCGAAAACATGCAATGTTTCTGACATGTCAACAAATAAGCGCACAAAGCTGGAAGAAAAAGGGTTGAAAACAACGTAGGTTATTAGTCAAAGATTGTAAACATCATGGATTTTTTAAAACACTGTGGGTTTTCGACGCTGTGCCAGATTTTGACAATATTTCTAGCAGACCTTAGAATTTGAATATCTTTCTGGGTTTTGCGAATTAGGAGATGCAGTTTGGACTGGAGCAAGGTGATACACTAAAGAGCACGGGGCCAAGAGCGTACAACATGAAACACTATGGATTTCCCTTGCAAGTCAAGACTGAGATTACAGGCACGACAAGACAGCAAAATGAAGACATTGCACGAAATAGGCCAACTTCACAAGATTTTGCAATGATAGAAAAAAGGCCTAACAAGTAGGAAGCTCTTTGTAGTAAACACATGGGTCTGATTCACAGTGAGTAAAACCTTACTGAGTCATGAATTGATCAAATTTTAAATACCATTAGCATAGGGCTTGCTTTAGCCTGTATAGACTCCTCTTTAATCTGCAATATAAATGCTCATGCCCCTGTTTAACAAATCCTTTTGGCTGATCCATATATAAGTCTTCATTAATATCCACATGTAAAAACATTGTTTTGACATTGTGTTGCTCAAGCTCAAGGTCACATGCTTTTTCTATGCCTAATGCCAAATGAATAGTCTGCATTTTGACTACTGGAGAGAAGATCTCATTGAAGTCCACACCCTTTTGTTGAGTGAATCCCTTCACTACCAATCTGGTCCTATATCGCTTTCAACCTCCATCTTCCTCTTTTATGTGATATACCCATTTTTTTTCAAGGGTTTACGATTTAGTAGAAGAGAAATTGAATCCCATGTCTAATTTGTATTTAAATAATCCATTTCATCTTTCATGACATCCATCCAAAAATCTAAATTAACACCAGTACATGCTTTCTTATAAGTTTGTGGCTCTGCCTGATCAAAACACAAAGAGAATATGTTCATAATCATCAAGCTTCCTTGGACGTTTTCTCTGTCTAGTAGACCTCCACTATAAAATGCTCATATTATTGTCTGTACTGTGAAGAGGGCTAGTAATCTTTGTATTTTGAGTTCCATGTGTCTAATGAACATTTTTCTATTCTGGTAATTCAGATGTCGTAGGATGTACATTGGAGGTGCGGAGGACTTTGGAAATGTGAGTCAATTGGGAGATGAGAGTGTCCATGTTGGGCTGCATATGTGTTACGAATGGTGGAGAAGAGTCCACGCATGACAAGGAAGTTTACGGGGAGGCTATAGCAAAGGGTACGGGCTGCCCTTCATCTACCCGCGACAAAGAATCCCACACAAAGGAAGATTGGGGAAGCTACATGGGGAATAAGACATCCCATGCAGGCACAATGGGTGCAAGGGGAAGCATTGGGGAGAGATTATCTAGCGGCCATGATGTAAACAGAGCATCCTACTCTACAGGAGCTCCATTATCAAACAAAGATTGCTTTTCCAGCGAGGGAGCTAGTGGAGGCTTAGTATAACTAGACTAGATTGGCAGCATTGAGACAAGGGCAGGCGACGTATTAATTGAAAGTGGCATTGAAGTAATAATTAAGGAGGGAGTAGTATTTATTGGGGGCACAACAGTAGTAGAGGGATGGAATGTAACCCAGGAAGCTCTTTGTACATGACTGCCATTGTCAAACAAATCAAAATTAACAAAATCATCAGAAGTGGAGTTCTGATTTTGCAAACCTTAGAAAGATTTCTCATTGAATACATCCCGACTGTGAATCATTTTCTTTGTGACTGGATCCCAAAGATGAAAACCAAATTTATCCTCACCATGCCCTAAAATAATGCTTCTTTTGGATTTGAAATCCAATTTCATTCTATGTTCCTTAGGAATATGAACATATGCATCGCATCCAAAACTGCCCAAATGAGAGAATAAAATTCTCTTACAAGTCCACCTTTCTTTCAGAATATCAAAATCTAGGCATGATGAAGGAGCTCAATTTATTAAATAAACCATTGTATTACATGCCTCTACCAAAAATTCCTTCCCCAAACCAGGATTAGACAACATAAACTGAGCTCTCTCCAAAATAGTCCGATTCAACCTCTCAACTACACCATTTTCTTGAGGTGTGTAAGGGACTATTTTAATCCTCTAAATACCATGATCTACACAAAAATGATCAAACACCGAAGAGCAATACTCACCACCATTTTTCATTAGTAAATATTTAATCTTCCTTCCAATTTGATTTTTCAGCATAGCCTTAAAAATTTTAAATTTTAAAAATACTTCTAATTTCTTATTCAACATTTAAACTCTAAATTTACGACATCAAGAAATGTGACAAAATAATTAGCACCACTGATAGATGTTACCTCCATAAGACTGAAAACATCGGAATACACAAGTTCTAATGGAGAGGATTTCATCTCTTGACCCATCCTTATGAAGCTGGTGTGATTTTGCTTGCCATAAAGGCAATGCTCACACAATTCCAAATCAATCCATTTAAGACCCCGAAGTTGGTCTCTTCGAAGCATGACTTCAAGACCCGCTTTGTTGATATGGCTAAGCCTCTTATGCCAAAGTTCAGCACTGCTATCCACAACCGCCATGGCTGCTCCCACTTCACCATTGCACTCTAAAGTGTATAAACTTCTAGTTTTCTGTTGTGTAGCTAAAATTAATTGACCTTTCGACACTTTCCAAGAAGCGAGATCAAAATTGACATTACAACCTTGTGTATATAACTGACTGACTGAAATCAAATTATGCTTAAGTGTAGGAACATGCCTAACATCTTTTAGATCCCACTTACTTCCATTTTTCAACGATAATAAAATATCCCCTTTTCTCACAATATCACACTCTTTTTTATCCCCAAGAAAAACTTTACCAAACATACCTTTATGGTAATTTGTGAAAGCACTTCGACATGGAGTAGCATGAAAAGATGCACCAGAATCGAGAACCCATGAGCTTGAATCTGTGTCACCGGCTGCAAGTACCAAGGCTCCATCAGTTGCAGCATTAATGTTGTGATTGATAACATTATTTTGAGCCTTCTTGTAATTCCAACATTGCTTCTTTGTGTGCCTTGGTTTTCCACAAAACCAACAAGTGCAATTTCTTCCTCTCGATTTTGAGTGATGATTCGATCTACCTCTTCCATTATTATTATTATTGCTTCTTCCTCTCTCACGACTTCTACCTCTATTGCTTGTGCTCACAGCTATTAGAGCATCACCAGAAGAGGGTTCTTGATGCTTCTTTCACATGTCTTCACTAAGTAGTGTGGCTATGACTTTATCAAATTTTAGCTTGGTCTTGGCTACAATTGAGGTACTCACATCCATTACTATGCCTTCCCAATTGTTCGGAAGTGAGCATAACAATAAGATTGTCTTTATTTCATCATCTAATGGGATACCAACCGAAATCAGCTGAGTAACTAATGTATTGAGCTCGTTGAGATGATTCGATATCACTCCTCCTTCTTTCATTTTCAGATTGTATAACTTTTTCATGATGAATACCTTGTTCGATGCTGAAGCTATCTCATATAATGCAGATAACTTATCCCACAACTCTTTCGTTGTCGCCTCTGTCAAAACATTGAAGAGCACATTGCTTGAGAGTGATAAGAAAATTACTGCTCTCACTTTCTGATCGATCTCCCCCCACTCTTGATCTGTTAAAGATCCTTTACCCTCGGTTTTTCCAAGCAATGCGATTGATAAATCCTACTTGATTAGTAGTGACTCTATCTGCACTTTCCATAGCCCGAAATTTTGCTCTGAAAACTTTATGATTTTTCATTTATCTGCCTCATCTGTGACACCTGCAAATCTTAACCGATTTCCAGAAAATCAAACAAGCTTAAACTTCTGTGATACCAATTGTTGAGCCAATGAAAAATGCTGAAAAAAAATTAAAGTCTAAAATAAAAAACTAGTGAAAGAATGCAAGAGAAAGCAACGAAATTTTATAGTGGTTCATCCAGCTAATCTGGATTACGTCCACTCTTCAAGAAGGGGTCTTTTTCTCTTATTTAGATAATCACAGTTACAACAATGCAGCAGCATCAACTGGATTTGCTTATACAAATATCAGTCATCAGATGGAAGATGAAAAGTCTGAGAGGAGGAAGAGTAGGCAATGATTGGACTGCACCATCAGAGCCCTTACAGATTCCTCTGTCAGAACCGTTACATAACCTTCTTTCCTAATGTGTAGAATAGAAATAAACTCTTATAAACCCAAATTAAAATATTAAAAGGAAATCATTTGCAATTAGGATTGCATTTCACTAAATTAATAGTCCCAAAAAGGAATGAATTTAGGCCGTAACAATTCTATGATGTGGTAGGAGTATCTACTTAAAGATCGTCAAATAGAAAAAATATTCATAAAAGGAGCTTGCCAAAGATATTTATAAATAAATTAAATTAGATTCTAACTAGTTGTGTGCCCAAGCAATTTGCGGATGAATAACTTTTTAGATTGGATGTCACTCCCATTTTATGTTCTTCAATGGAAACAAAAGAAACTGAAAGAAAACCTGTCAAATGTCAAATATATAATTCTTCTATATTAATAATAATTGTGGGCCGAAAGAAAAGTTGGTATGGCACAAAATTCTTCACAGTTCCTTAGCCTGAGATATTTTGCCGTGTATGTGTTGTATAAAAAATTTAAACTGGTTCCAAATATTCGAAATAAAATAAGAAGTATAACTGAAAACTTTTGATCGTAATGAAAGAAATTTTAGAGCTACAGTATTCTAATCATGACTGCATCACAAGCTTAAATCTGAAACCATAATTCGATAATCAGGAGAACAAATCACATCTCAGTAAGCGTGATGATGATTATCATACCACATTTAATAATTAATAATACGAAGTACTTCACTATTTGAAACGATTGTCCTCGTAGGCTGCACACGACATTGACATTAATTATCATTTCTATAGTAAATCAATTGAATTTCAGCAGAAGATACAGTAATATTCTTTCTTTAGTCATCTCTTGGACTGCTTTTCACCTTGAAATCAAATGATATTTTAGCTGTGTTAAATCTATGAAGTTATAATTTTGATGAATAGAAGTCTTTTCATTAAATTAAATATAAAAATACACTATTACAGGAACAATCTATGCATGACATAGAAGATTGCCTTACTAGGGAAAAACAAAAAACTCATATGACATTAAATCATAGAGAATATCCAACTCCTTGTCAAGAAGGTTACAATTACCATAGAGACCAAGGCATTTTTAATGGCATCAAACAGTCAAGCCATTATCGAATTCTTGCTCAATTATTTTGTAGAAAAAATACCCCTAATCAAAGCATCTCCTTTGAACTTATCATACTTTCTAATTGACGTAGCTAATGAAAGACCTCCAAGAGCTTAACTCCCACATAACTATCAATTAAGTTTTCTAACAGAGCTTGATCTTGAACCATATCAACACCATTTGAAATAAACACCATTAATACCTACAATGGGAAGATGATTCTTGGTGAATTTGGCACTAACGCTTTATCCCCAATAACATGACAAATATGTTTTTTTTGTCCTCCAATCTTCCCAGGTGAACACCTTTCTCAGCTATGTAATAAGGACCATACCTGAAAATGAGTGTTCCCAATTTTTAATTGGAACTGAAACCTTGTTATTAAAAGGAGCATACCTCGTGAATGAGATTGCAAAGGAATATAGAATATTGAAGCAGACAAAACTAAGGGTATGAATGTAATTCTCACAAAGGTGATACATATATTGGGATAAAATGCCCATAAACTTTGTGGAATAACTACTGCATTTAGTTTCTGAAAGGTATTTCGCACACATGAGAAAAATAGGATAAAGGAGGAATTAATTTTCACTTCGAATGCAGAGGGAAAGGACTTTCCCAAATCATGGCCAGAAAATACATGGTGAAAATCCTTTCCAAAATCTTGCTCTGTGAGAGAAAGGCAGTATATACCGTTACACACATGCACTGGAAGAAATTGAAAATAATTTGCCTTAATGCTAGAATAGGGGAAAAATCATAAACATGAGATCTTATCTTATTGGGATGCATCCATCGTCAAGCGTCCAGGCTATTTGCACATTGTAAACTTGTGAAGAGCCCAGTGGTGAACTACAAGAGCGCACTACGAGTGGTGGTACTTATATTAATGTGATTTTTAAAACATAGCATACCAATGACCTCATCTCCTAATTTGGTAGGGGTGACAAAAATGATGGGTGATTTAAAATTGTATTGTTTGAGTTGACATCACCTTGGTGTCACGTCAAGACCTTTTGCAATTTTTTTATTTGGATGACACCTTAGCCAAGGATATCGCCTCCACCGGAAAATAGATTTAAAACTAAATCTTTACTAGTGAAAATAAAGCTGGCCATTTACGAACACCCATACCCATCATACTATGGACAATAACGTCACCTCAATCCGAAAATAGATTTTAAAAAAACCTGTATTGGGCAAAATAGAGCTGGCCTGTTTCAAACACACTTACCGATCATATTTATATTATTATGTTTACTTACATGTGTGTTGATAAAAGTAATTTTATAAATTGTTCAAATTCATATGCCAGTCAACCCTAGTCACCTTGTGAGTCATTAAGACTCCACCATACACTAGCACTTGTACTGGTAGAAGGTGCAAGGGGTACACTGATAAGTTGTAGATGTGAAAGCACTATTTAGGAAAATGTGGCAGTGTAGAAGGAAGTCTTATACTTAGCAACATCTACTATGGGTGAGTTGAAATTAAAGTTTAGGTGTGCTGCATATTTTGAAGGTATAACCCCCCAAAAGTGTAGAATTTAAATAAATTTGAACACATTAGAAAATGGTGTATATGTAAATAGAAGCAAAACAGGTATAAACAAAAGCACGGTAGGAAACCAAGGTTTTTTTTCCGTTGATGGATGGAAATAAACATGAAATGTGCACAAAGAAAGCATAGTTTTTTGCATGTCATTATGTTCAAATAACTAAATCATAAATGTGATAGTGTATTTTTTCTGAAACCATTTACCAAAATCCAAAACTAATAAAATTAGATTTTCACAATTAAATGGTATTCTCTATAATAAGAATTCTCAAATTCAAAAACAACGGGTCATCAAAGTGCAAAACTTCTATAAGTATGATAGTTAAAATAAAGTGATTCCAAGGACAACTTTGATAAAATAAATACTTCAAGTTTGAGAAATTGGGTGAGAATTTGGTGAACTGATGGACTTCATGGTCTTGAGCTGCCCTATCTAATACTATCCAGTGGAGCGTATTCATGGATTTTTAATTTCCTTATGGAATTTAATGGGTTGTTTCCTGTGCAATGCATATATTCATGAAAGTTTTATTCAAATACAAAAATCAATGTTTATATTGGAGATGATTCAAACTTGGAAAACAAATTAATACACGAAGAGTTAGGACTCAAGAGAAACATGGTCTATGAATGGAAGGGGAGACAAACGAATGCAAGTAGAGTTAGGACTTAAAAGTCCTATAAATGCAGTTACAAACTAATTTTGATAAAATGAATTCCTTTTATTAATAATATATTTTATAAAAGAGGGGAAGAAAATAGCTAGGTCGTGCCAGGATATAGGTAATGTATGTAGAATTTAGAAGCATAAACAAGGCATGTGTATTGTTTGGTAGAATGAAATGGAAGACATGTATCCAAATTTTGAAAGCATAGACAAGGCATATGAAATTTTGATAGAACGCCTATAAGAATGGTTATAGAGAATGTTGTGATTGCACGATATGAAAATGTTGAAGTATTCTTAAGGAACTTGCATTGTTTGACAGAATGCTACTAAGAAACATATTCTCATGGATGCCCTTATTGCATGAAATTGACAGAATAGATCCGGTACATTCATAATACATTGAGTTTTTCAACATTAAAGGCTCTTAACAACATCTTTCACATGTAAAAAAAGCAATTCAGTGCTTTCAATTAAGGTTTGATAGAGCTCACTAATTTTTCACATAGTCTGAATTTCACAAGACAAGGAAATGCCAAGCATGGATTGGAGTTACAGGATGTTATGTCGTAATAATTTGTTGAATAGGGTTTGCACATTTTTTCATGTGAATATCGATAAAAACAAGCTTTGTATGAAACATCAATCTTACAAATTGAAAACAAGATAAAACATCAAATCCCAATATATTATCGTTGACCTCAAAGAAAATACCAATCCTTTCGCTATGTACATAAAAATGCATCGACATAGAAAATAAGACCCATGGAGACTCATCCAAATAATAATTTCATCAACAAATTAAGCACTAAAACCACAAAAAATCATTTATAAAAAAAGAAATGAGAAAATCTTATGTCTATCAGATTTTTATCTGCATTCTATAGAGCTCTAGAACCCATACGGTAATCTCCTTGGAAGAATCCACCCAATTTATGGATCAGGCCAATAGTACAATCAGAAATGTAGATCAAAACAAACAAGATATGTAAACATGGTCACTACAAAGAAAACATGATTGTAAATATAGTCTTATAAAAATCATTCAGAGGGAAGTGATTTCTTAGAGAAATGCACAAAAACACATGAGAATACTTAGAAGAGTGGTTGAATGCAATTCTTAGGTGCCCATATGGAAACACATATTTTGTCAAAATTTAGATTTATTATGACTACCGACGTAATGAATGGTGTGAATCATTCACATTTGTAACATCCATGGGAAGAGCTGCATTAATGAAAACTCTTTCTATAGGATTGGATGTAGCTAAGAAGTAAATGCACTTAGGGTACCTGAAGTGACATACCATGATAAAAACAACTGGACAATGCATTGCATGTACTACATAGAGAATAATTATCATCATCAACTTCCATCATAAAAGGTGCACATAATCTGGAGAGGATGAATAGGTTAAGAAATATCTATGGTTTCCCTAGCTAAATCAAGGTTTACGCCAAACAGGGCACCTATAATCATTGTAAAACAAGAATGAATAGTTCTAGAAAATTGGTACCTTGGGTAGGGGAGATTGATTTCTTATGTTTTGCAGAAATGGGATGTCAATGAGCTGTCCTATTTTGACACATTTGTACCAATTGCCAGCTGGTATCACTAAACCATTATGACATTAGATGAACATATATGTCCTTTGCAAACTCCAGTCGAGTAGCCCAACACAAAATTTGGTCATCATGGTAGATTTTGCAAATCTGTACACCCGCAACACATGTTGTGTGCGCTAAAACCAAGTTTCACCATCACACTTCAAAATTGGAGAAACAGTGGTTTCAATCCCAAGACAAGTTTTGTGGCGTTCGTATGTGAGCAACCTCGCAAGTAAAGCATATCAGGTAATAAACTTATATTTTTTTAAAAGAAAATATTTATAAAAACTCTTAAAAATTATTATTTATGTACTGTTATCAAATGTAAGATGACTAATCATTTAATTTCAATTAATATATAACATATTTAATTCATCAAAAAAATTTAAGGTTAATTATATTTAACATATGTATCAAATTAAAAATTCTTAAAAAAATCATTTAAAATGCAAAAGGTAATATGCTTTATAAGGTTAGTTATATTTAACAAATGTATCAAATTATAATTTCTTAAAACAATTTATTTAGAATGTAAAACATAGTATGTACAAAAATAGACTTCTAAAAGTAAGTGTTGAAGAAATAGATATTCAAATTATATTAGTTAATATAAATTTTAAAGAATTCTAAATACGAAAAATCTTAATCTATTAAAAATAAGAACAATCTCCAAATCTTGTTTAGAATTTATTAAAAATTTAGATCAAATTGTTTCTTATAAACTCCTATTCATTACATATCTATTAATTAAAAAAATTCTTTTAAACTTTTATTCATCTCATTAGTATTATTTAAATAAATAATAATTATAAACTTTAATTATATGCATATTTTCATAATCAAAGTAGCAAGTCACGGGTGGCGGATGAGTAGAGAGAAAGGGTCGGCTATGTCTACGAATTAGGCTTTTGGACTATAATACATACATGCTAGAGAATTCATTTGGTCAAAGGCCACGTAGATGGATTTATGTTAAGCTAGAGGCCAGAGGTCAGGTAGTGGTGACTTAGGAGATATGCTACCGCATTCAAGATGATTCAGGTGTCTTTCAAATTCAACAACGCTTCTAAATCTGTTTACCTTTGTGCTCATCAAGGAGCCCGGTCACTAAGTGATGGAGCGAGAGGAAATAATATTGTGGATAGAGGTGAAGAAAGGCGCATTTCTAACATAAGGGGTAGTGTGAGACTCTCTACAAATAGAGATGACCATGTATAAATGGGGATCACAGATAACTCTTCCCTTATGTTCAACTTTTCCTTGTTATTGAGACATTTGGAAGAGAGGCAGATGCATGTTAATGGTTGTATCATGCCTTGTAGCTTACAGGCACTGGGATCTATCTTTGAATGTAAGATGTTCTACCTGAGAGATTAGATGAGGCGGCCATGTCTTCAAACGTCCCAATAAAAGAGGTGTTTCCTGAGATGATGATAGTTACACTGATATCTTCCCATTGGAAAATCGATGTGCAAGAAAGCAAAATCCCATTAAATAGTTAACAAACGAAAGATGTTTTCTTCCATATCAAATGAAAAGAAATAAATTAGCAGACTTTTCTTGCCAATCTCAGCCTATATCCAAGAACGAAATAAATTAAATAAATTAGTTTGTACAACAAGATAAAAATTGAATCAACACTGAACTTTGCATCACTCTAGCTTGGAGAGGAAGATGATGAAAGGCAACTCCAAGAAGTGATCCAATAGAACAGTGCGCCTTAACCATTCATGTTTGCCTACTATGCAGGAAGATGGATGGAGAGAGGAAGTGCCACCCGACTCCGCTCAGACGAGGCCTATCCTCTATAGTGGGAGTTACCATTGGAGAAATCTTAAATGGCAGGAACCTTCTTTCATGCACGGGTGTTCATATGTTGAGATCAATCTTGCACATAGCCAGGTGGCAGATCTAACCGGTTGTGCTTCCCTGAGAGAGATTAATCTTTGTTTTTGATCCCTCAGGGAGTTCCCAAGGTTGAAATGTTTACGAAATGTTGAGAAAGTGGAATTTAGTGTGTATGATAAAGTGAAGGGGCCCTTTGATTGTACATAATACGTGGAGCTTCAAAGTACTGACATCAACAGTCGGTCTTGGTGGGTTGTGTTAGTATTCCTCATTGAATATAAGAAAGTTTACCAAACTGTATTGTGGCATCGTGATGCAGTGAAGGCATATCCAGATATAGATGTGCCAAGTGCTTTAGTGGCATGTTCAAATATAGATGTCCAGATAGAGCCGTGTGTTTCATTAAAAAATTTCTCAGCGCTCAAAGTTTTGGAATGTTGTGACAAACTGAAAGATCTTCAACTTTGAAATTTAAGAAATGTAAAGAAGCTTCTGAATCTGAGACTTCTATCAAAATTGACTATGCTCAAACTTGGCAAGTGTAGAATAAGGGAGCTCCCGGATCTTACATCATGTATCTTGTTGGAGGATGTTTGTTTTCCCACCGTGGAAAATTTACAAAGTTTTCCCAACATCTCACAACTGGAGAAACTAAAGAAGTTAAGATTATATAATTGTTGGAGGGTTGACGATCCTCCTGATATCAGTGGATGCAATGAATTGTAGGTATTCCATCTAGTGTATAACGCTAATATGAAAGGACCGCCAAACATGGGAGAATCCCCAAGATTAGACGAAATCAAATTGAGCTGGTATTCTAATGAGGAAATAGATGTGGACAGTTCTAAGTTCCATGTGGACCTTGAATGGTGGAGAGCTTTACAAAGGAAACCTTATCTTATTAACAAAAAATCGCTTCGACCGTGTGCGTTTCGATCGAATAGAAAGGTTGGGAGAGAGAGATGGGAGTTCAACTTGTGTGAAAACAAGAAAACTTTCTTGATTTACTTTCCTTCACAGCTAATTAAAATTAACAAACCAACAGGCTTTCAAAAACCAAATCACAAGAAACCACAAGCATTTACACACAAAAATGGAGATTATTCTGAAAGCACAATAATGAGAAACCATTTAAGCAGAGAAAAACAAAGACGATATTTCCATTTAAGCAGCGAATTTTTTTTTATTATGCATGAATTAAATTGGGGATGTGAGGTGCGCCATTTAACCTACAGGTTAAACATGTAAACACCCGGTTTGTATGCTTACAATCTGCAGAATCTTCTCCAATCTGTTATCCTATTTTCTTGAGCACCTTCATATTCTCCGCTTCAAAACAATATCAAGAAAAAGCAATACATTGTATTATCCAATCCCGTTATAAAAGACGAATGAGGCAATGAGTTTGGAGAAAGTAGTTGCAAAAATAAATCATCCTGAAAAAGAAATGATAGCACATTGTGTGGAAGTTTAGTTGATGTTATGAATGCTTCTGATCTGTGACCCAATACATCACATCCCCTCAAGAGAGGTGCAGGAAAAAATCATAACCCAAATCTATCAAAGAGTACACGCGAGTAACTTGTGTTTTGCAGATTTGTTCTGGTCCCAACGATCTATATAATCGAGTTCTACAAATCTGTATGCTCAAAGATGTGACACATTTACTGAATGTTATCATGACAACGTGATCTACTAGGAAAAAATGAACTGTGATCCCTGAGCATGGTTTTTGAACATACACTTTCTACTGACGCAGTTCAAAACCAGAAAATTAGCAGTTTTAGCCATGAGACAGGTTTTCCCTGCGCCCGTACGCGAGCAACATTGTAGGAAAAGCCTATCGGCTAATTAAGTAAATTAATTAAAATAGTTATATTCTTATGATAATAAATAATGCATATTATAATTAAAAAATAATAAAAGAATAATAATTAAAATATTATATTTTATAATAATAAATTAAACTCAAAATATAAATTTAATACTTTACTTTTTACTATTTGTGGGGTGTATATTATTTTTGTTTCAAATTACATATATAATCCTTTCCATGTAGTTAAGCTTGGACTCATTTCTAAGTCTACAAATATTTCATCTAACCTAAAGTCTTGAAGGAATTTTCTCAAAATTAGAGCTGTTGACATTTCTATACTTGGAAGTCACGATAGGCATAGCGTGGAAGGATAAAAGGGTGCAAGATGAGAAAAAAAATTTAGGAAGTAAATTAGTGCATAAAGGGGGAATAACTAGAGCAGTCATAGGGGTTTTTGGGTAGCTAGGTTAGGATGACTGGGAAGAGGCCTTGTTGCACTGGCTAGCACTAGTTCAGATGTTTATAATAGGCATGTACAACTAGCTCTAAACCCATGTTACCTCTTCTTATCTTTGTGTCAATTCACTATAGCTTGAGCTTGGAACCATTAACTATTTTATGTGTGTTATATTCGAAATAGGAATTCTAATATTGTTGTTACAAAATGAAGGGTTAGAAACAAGCATGTGGTAAGAATTCTAATACTACTATTACGAAGTTGAAGGGTTATAAATAAGCATGTGGTGAGAATTATAATACTACCATTAAAAATTTGAATGGTTAGAAATAAACATCTAATAGGATTTCTATTAGTGTTGTTACAAATTGAAGGGTTGGGAATAAATATTTGGCAATAATTTTATAATTATTGGACAAGAGTGAAAGGCTAGAAATGAATAGGATGATTGTGTTTCTTTTAAAGAAACCCTATTACTAATACTCCAAAGAGTAGCATTTTAAGCCTTCCCTTATTTCAATACTACCACTTTCTGATATTGCAAATTTACTATGTTTAGAGATCTCCTAAAGCACTAAAATCATATTATTAGTTTATGTTGTTTCTTATCGAGTCAGCAGGGGAAGAGCCTTGATCCTAGAAAATACAATTTAGCACATTATGGAAAATATCAAGTTGTTACAGCTTAAGGATTAAGAACCTTTCTATAGTAAAAATCAACCAAAAACCCAGAACAAAACAAAAGCAATAGCATATTCAAATAGTAACTCCTATCACTATACCCTTTAGTGTTTTTAACATCATCAAAACCCATATAATTATGATATTTTTAAACCATCAACTTAGCTAATGATATTTTCTCAACATGCAAGCCATATGTATTAAAAATTAAAGACCTAAACAGTTCTTAACAGTAAAAAAATAAACATACTTTCTGAATGTAAGTGGGTAGTTAATGACAACTACATTTGGGATTATTCACGCATGTAAAAATCAATCTTGTTCACTATAGTGACAAATTATTTCATTTTTCTTCATCTTCAACAAATTACCCAACTAAAATAAATATCCTAAAAGCTAACACCCTATATATCATGGACCAAAGGTTAGTGGCCTTAACTACTTGTATCTTTAGTATCATCCTTTTTAGAAATATTCCCTCAATTATTTGAGAGATTCTTCAAGTTCACTATCCAATCTTTGTTATCTTTGTTCTCCTAGTGCTCCTCCTTGTTTCAATCACATTCTACCTTCCTCTTCCTCTTATAATTTGTCTTAACTCTACTATGACTAGAAACCATCACAAACACTTTTTATTTCATGATACCATCTGTAATCCTACAAAGGGAAGAAAGCAATTTGGCATTGTCTAAAGAAGGTATATTATTTTCCAAGGCTATAACTCTTCTCTACAAATTCTCAAATTACTAATTGAAGCTAGTAGGCATATCTTTTTCTTTAGAGACATTAGGGGATAGAGGATCCTCTTCATCGCTAATATCCTTATTGGGTATAGGGTAGACACATGCTCTATTTATTACCTCTTCATAGTCAACTAAATTAATAATAATATCCACATATTTTTGTTTACTTTCCTCTTTGGAATCTTCCTCGCCCCTTTATAATATTCATCATAAGAGTTATCCAGAGACTCCATCTCTTCAAGCTCACATTTGAAATCCATTTTAGGGACAATTTTTTATTTGATTTTCCTCCCTTTTAGTTCCTCTTTTAACAACCGAGACAACCTTCTTTCTCCAGAGCTTATATAAATTTTGGTAACCACCTGGTTTCCCATTTCCTTGTTTTCTTCTTCAACATCTTCAATATAAACAAAATGAATACTATTTTTATATCCATCCCTCTTTTCATTATCTTAGTCAAGCTAGCTTGTTCATAAGGCCTTTCCACTTTTCTCGAGTAGCCTCTAAGATATTTTATTTGACAAGATTTTTGACATGGGGCTTAATGGATTTACCCTTCTTCTTATGGTATTATTTTATGTTGTTATAATTTCTATTTAAACCTATTTTTTTAAAAGAACCATATCACTAATTTTTTTTAGACTGGAACTAAGGAAACACTAAGGACCAAATTAACTACCCAAATTTAGATAGGTTGCTACTGGTGAAACCTAGATCACTCCCTCTCTTAATTCTAGTTTGAGTTCATAAACAAATTTGTCTATTTTTAAAAAAATTTATAACGGGTTACATAAGCTTAGAAACTAGTTTTTTAGTTTAGCTAAGCTACTACGTGCATTCGGTGTTGATATTTATATTGTAGGCATCTAAAAACAAAGTTAATAAAATTTTTAATAACGACAAAATGATGTCTATCATATAGATTAAAATTAATGGTAGAGGTGGTAGATGGTCTTTATTATTTGAATGTGCTTGGAACCATAGATGTTTAAATGGTTGTCAACTAGGAAATCAATGTGGTATATCTAATAATATTGGATATACCTAACATACAAGAAGGGAATATTTTTGAATTTTATATCTAAACTTTACATGTAGAATTAAATTGTGGAAATTGTTGTGCCTTATCCTTTTTATTCAGGTCATGTATTTGGCCAAGGTAGAAGTATTTTAGTCATTTTATCAATTAGTTCACTCATTCCAGATGTCGTGTTTAGTCGGGGGTCATACTAGTTAGATGTAGGTATAGTGTATGACTAGATAGACACATGTAGGAACCAATCGCCAAGATCATAGAACAAAAACCTTCATCATGTTTACACCCTTGCAAGGGTTTGGCCATATCAAGTAGGAATCTTTGTAAGTGGATTAGTGGACCTGTGGTTGGGTGCTAAAATTGCTTGACAATATATATTTACTTGTAAACACAATTGAAGAATAGAAGAATTTAGCTCAAGTCTCTAGTGGCTTCAACTCTCTCAAAGTAACCTCTTAATTCATCATAATAAGAGAAATTATGTGTATAAGGTTATCTTAAATAATGGTACATTTTAGGATTGGATAACCATTTTTGAATAAAATGGTGTAAATTGATAAGATTTAGCATAAGAAGATAAATGGAATTTAATTTATTAAAATATCCATAATTTATCATCTTTTTGCAAGGTATTATTTTGTTTCTTCACTGAAATTCAATTGTAGTGTTTATTGTAGATTGACTCTAAAAAATCTAAACATGTTCCTAAATCATCCTTTCTCTTTACAAATAGTTACTTCAATTTACTAACTCTTCTATTTATGGAAGTTATTTAGGATATGTAATTGAGACTCAAGACGTTTTGTGAAAACCTATGAGAAAAACAAAAAATAAATAAGAAAAGCAAAGGGTAGAGGATAATTACATTTGATTAGTTTTAAAAATGTTTCTTTCCAGATATATTTTTTCTTGCATCTTGATATGCATGGTGAAGCCTTTAGGAAAAAATATGCATGTCTACAAATATCTAATTTAGTGTTTTCCAAAGAATATAAGAGAATAAAAATTCACCATTGATAAATACAAGCTTCTTAGAAATTTTCATCTCATTTCACCTAGTTTAAATTTTGTGAATATGTAGAACAAACTATTGAGATGTAGAATATGTATAACTTTGGCCTCTTCTAAGGGCTCTTGGACCTAGAATGTAGATTATGAGGGTATTCTATTTAGATGCAAGAAATGCCACAAGACTGGCCATCTTGTTGTGCAGTGTTCATCTGATAAGGTTAAATCAAAGAAATTTCCTTCTTGGTGGTTTGGGGCTTCTAACCACCATTATACGGTTCACAAAGTTTATAAGGATGGGGTATTGGCTCCTTCTCCTCCTTAGATGGATCATGCTTTGGCTGGTGATACTAATGATGTCTCTATTAACACTGATGTTGTCTTTGATGCGGCTTTGGTTCAGAATGTTAATGATGTCTCTTCAGGTGTTGTTGCTATTGTTCCTAACCATGTGGTCTCTAGATCAGGTGTCTTGTCTATTGGGGCCATGATTTTTGTTTCCCATGTTTCTCTTGGGAGGGTTTTGGGGATTGCTATTGGTGCTACCCCTGTCCCCTCTGTGGATGCTAATGTGATATGCCCTTTAGTGGGATGTTCTAGTTTACCATTGGATTGGCGAAAAGCTACTGAGAAGGTGGAGGATGGATGGACAATAGTTAAAGGAAAGAAAGAAAAATTCTCCAAGCCTTCATTTGATATGTCTTTGCATTCACACAAGGATGGGCTAAAATGTAAATCTTGAATGCCCTTTATTGTGGTTATTTGGGCTGATTTTTGTTCCACTTGATGGGAACCATGGTTAGTTCCTCTAGCTTGTTTGATGATGCTTCACAGTTATTTTTTGGTCTTTCATTGCCCTATCTTTCTATGCTTTTTGTTTAAGGTTTTGGGTCCTTTAAAAACTTGTTTTTACTTAATCAAAATGATTGAGATGTAGTAAGTTAAAGTTTACTCACTTTTGCCTCTTTTTCTTATATTTTTGTTGGTTTTGATAGTTGGTATGAGTTTATTAATCCATCAAATATAGTATGTAGAGTGTGCATAATTTCTAATAATCTTTGTGTGCATATTTTTTAATCATATCTATTATTAGCTTTTCCCTTTCTATTACTTCTTATTTGTGATAATCCTTGTTTATTTATGCACAAAGTCTTTTGATAGCAACAAAATTGAAGAGAATATGTTTTCAATTGTATCAGATAATCAATATTTATTTTAATTACTTAGTTATAATATAAATATATTAATAAAATCAAATCATATATATATAAATATAGAATAAAGAATAATACATAAATAAATGTAGATTATGATATGGACAAAGTTAGAAATTAAATAAAGACTATAAATTCATACAAATAAATCATTGTATCATTGACTTTAAATACTAATATATTTTATTTAATAAATACATAATTAAATAATATTATATTAAAAAAAATTCAAGGGTGACAAAAAATCCTATTATGAACTTTAAAAAATGCATAAGAAAGAGATCTTCCTTATAAAATTAAAAATTTATTACTCAAAAAATTCTAAAAAATCTTAAATACATCCATTTAAAAAATAAATATAGAGTTATTTTATGCAGTTAAATATTTTTAAAATCATATATTTATATATTACAAATATAGATATAAATTTTAGGTAATAAGTTTTTGTTATTAAATTGTGTTCATTGTATTGATCATGTCAATCATACTATTCATCACTTTCAAAACATACAACAACATCAGATTTTTTCATTCCACATAGCTCCAAATAGCTATAAATTTTGTTTCAGATACCTTATACTATGTAGGTAGACTTAAGTTTCTTAAGGGAAAACATTAATTTATGGATCAATTCTATCAAATGAAGTTTAATGGTCTGCTAAAAAAGTTCATGTGGATAAGTTTAGGTTCAGATAGTTGTCTAATTAAATCTTAAGAAATTTTAGTTGCCAAGCTTCATTCTTTTAGTTACATATATTATAGCTCACTGAATTTATATAATAGTAGGAGGTGAAGGAAAATAAATTAAGAAACAACGATCTGCTGATCACAAAACAATTATATAAGAAAAAGCCCCAAATTGCCTTAAAGAAATGAGAGGCAGGGCATCTATTAAATAGAAAACCAAATGAGAGGTGACATTATCAAATTCAACCATACTCCCCAATATTTCAACTACAATATTAAATATCTGCAACTATCAACTACAAAATTAATAACATACAACCAGATAATCAATATCAAACTGTGAAGTCAATAAGGACTACATAGGTAGGCCCCAAATGGGCATTATTGATGTCATTCTCCCCCATAATGACCATTGGAAAGAACATGAAGTTGATCCTTGAGCTTCTGGAACCTTTCACGAGCTAGAGACTTTGTGAAGATATCTGCAATCTAATCTTCTGTACTACAGTACATAATTTTGATCAAACCTTGTTGAACCAATTCCCTAATATAGTGATGTTGTATCTCAATGTGTTTGGTTCTACTATGAAATACTAGATTCTTTGTCACTTGTATAGCACTCTTTTTGTCGCAATACAACAAGGTAGGCTCATTCTAAATTTGGTGTAAGTCTTCTAGTAGTCTTCTGAACAATACAGTTTGACAAGCTGCTGATGTTGCAGCTTTGCACTTTGCCTCTGCTATAGAAATTGATACTATATGTTGTTTCTTGGACTTACAAGAGAATATTGTAGAACCAAGGCTAAAAGTGTAACTAGAAGTGGACTTCTGATCATCAACAGAGCCTACCCAATCTGAATATGTATAGCCAACCAGTCTTCTATCCTTTGAATGCTAAAATTTGAGACCATAGCTCAATGTACCTTTAACATATCTGAGAATCTTTCTAGCTGCATTCCAAATTGTTTCCTTAGGCTCTGACATGAACCTAGAGACCAAACTCACTGCAAATGTGATATCTAGATGAGTAGTAGTTAAGTAGATCAAGCTTCCAATCAACTATCTATATAGAGTTGGATTTATTAGATCTGACACATCTAAAGTAGACAATTTAAGTCCAACTTTAATAGGTGTTGCAACTGGTTTGCAACTCTACATCTGAAATTCTTGGAGGATATCTGAAGCATATTTTTTCTGAGACATAAATATTTCATCTTTTTTAATCCATACTTGTATACCATGAAAGTAGTGCATTTGTCCCAAATCTATCATTTCAAACTCAGTAATCATGGCTACTCTAAACTCTACAAATAAAGTTGGATTATTCCCTGTGTAGATAAGATCATCAACATAGAGAACCAAGATAAAGATTTCTTTAGCTGAGTTTCTGATATAGAGATTTGGATCTAATTGACTTCATGAAAAACCTTTCTTCTGTAAGTATGAGTCTATTCTTGAATACAATGCTCTTGGTGCCTGTTTGAGACCATACAAGGCCTTCTTTAATTTGAAAACATAATTTTATTTAGAAGCTATTTCAAAACATTTAGGTTGTGAAACATACACTTCCTCATCAATATATCCATTCAAGAAAGCATTCTTCACATCGATTTGATAAACTATCCAAATATGTTGAGCTGCCAATGCCAAAACCAATTTGATAGTATCCGTTCGTGCTACAGGTGCAAATTTCTCAGTATAATCAATACCCTCCTGTTGAGTATACTCTTTGGCTACCAATCTAGTCTTATACTTATCAATGCTTCAATCAGATTTATACTTTTTTTTTGTACACCCATCTTGTACCAATAACTTCCTTACCAGGAGGTAATTAGACCAAATCCCATGTGTCATTCTTTTCAATTGTATCTATTTCATTGTTCATTTATTCAATCCACTCTTCTTTATCTCATGCTTGTTCAAATGTTTTTGGCTCATTATGTTCCATGATTTGAGTCATCAAATAAAAATTCACTTTTGTTTGTGACCTTGTTGTCATTTAAAAAAAAATTGAATCCAACATAAGAGTTGAAGGATGATTCTTTTCTATCCTTCTTTGATATGTTTTATATTTTATTTCTCCCGCACTAGATGATTTAGGTACATCTTCTTCTTCATCCTCTTCAATATCATCAATTACTATCTCTTTTCCTTTTGTTTCATTTTCTTTGGTATATTATGCTAGTTCATTGAATACCACATCTCTGCTTATCACAAGCTTTTCCGCTACTAGATCATACAACCTATATACTTTATTTTCAGTTCCATAACCAATAAAAATGCATTTAAGGCCTTTATCATCTAACTTAAATTTTTTTTCTTTTGGTATGTGTGCATAAGGAACACATCCAAATACTCTAAACTGATCAACACTTGGCTTTACCCCAGACCATGCTTGTTTAGGAGTCATCCCTTTAACTAATTTTGTAGGAATTCTATTTAGAAGATACACTGTTGTGTATACTGCTTCTACCCTAAAATGTTTATCCAAAATTTTCTCTTTCAACATACTTCTTTCCATTTCAACAATTGTCCTATTGTTCCTTTCAGCAACTCTATTTTGTTGTGGAGTGTAGGAAGTAGTGAACTCTCTTTTGATTCCATGATTTTTGTCAAAAACAATAAACTGATTAGACCCTCCATTGTCTGACCATATCACTTTCATATACTTACCACTTTGTTTTTCAACCAAGTTTTAGAACTCTACAACTTTTCAAATATGTCTGATTTTGAAACCAAATAATACACCCAAGTGTTTCTTGAGTAATCATCAATAAAGGTTAGAAAATACTTGGATTTTTTCAAACAAGGTATTTCCATAGGACCACACAAATCTATATGAATTATCTCAAGATGTTGTTTAGCTCTGCTAGATTTACCAATACAAAATTTTATCCTATGTTGTTTTCCAACAATGCATGTTTTACACACCTCTTTTGTGTCTTCAATTAATGGTAGACCTTCAACCATTTCTAATCTTTTGAGTAAAATTAACCCATTAAAATAGAGGTGACCATATCTCTTGTGCCAAATCTTACTTTCACTCATTTCACTAGACCTTAGTGCTTTGTTCCCATGAGTAAAATGAAGAGAAAACATCATATCCACTGTCATTTGTGCTCGTGCAACAACTGCATTCCTTTTTAATTTATCTCTTCTTATGCACTCATTTTTATCAAAAGTTAATTGATAATTTTTCTCTAACATTTTTCCAATAGACTGTAAATTCTTTTTGAGTGCTAGAACCAATAATGTTTCATTGATATGCTTCACTTCACTATATTTTGTTGTAACTGCAATGGTACCCTTACCTTTTCTTCCATGAGAATGATTATCTCCTAGTACTAAAGTACTTTGATGCTTTTGATCCAAGTTGACAAATAGATTCTCATTAGATGTCATATGTGAAGAACATCTAGAGTCTATATACCATACATTATTTTTACTTAAACTTGTATTGAGGCAAGAAATAAGCAAATTTTGTTTATCTTCAATAGTACTATGAGCACTTCTCTTTTCAGTTTCACCTTGTTTGCTCCAACATTCTAAAGCATAATGTCCAAACTTATTGCAATAAAAGCATTGGACATTCCTTTTACTATTATCTCCCCCATTACTTCTACCTCTTCCTCTTCCAGCTCCTCTTAAGTTGCTACTTCTTCCTCTAAAATAATTTCCTCTTCCTATGGAATTACTAGATTCACCTTTGTATTCATTCTTATTGTTATCATCATGTTTATTAGGACTATTGAAGAATGTGTTTCTTTTTCCTCTTATATTGTCTTTAGAGAAAAATTATTTCTCTAAACTTTCTTCATTACTTTTCACTCTTTCTTCAGCAGTTAACAAAATTCCACTTAATTCCTCAATTTGCATGCTTGAGAGATCCTAAGATATCTCAATTGTAGAGACCACACCTTCAAATTTTGGAATCAAGCTTCTTAAAATATTTTCAATGACATGCTTGTCATCTACATCTTCCCTGAGTATTTGTTGGCATAATGGTCAGCGCTCCCCTCGGGATTCATGACATGGCTTAACCGCCTCATGTGTCTTCTATAAGTCTATTGGTTGTATCGGGCATTAACAGGTTGATCTTTTGGTGTAACGACAACCGCTACTTGTAACAAGTGGTATCAGAGCTTGGTCATAGGTTCGAATCCCCTAGGGTAATGCTGAGGGGGAGATTGTTAGCATAATGGTTAGCGCTCCTCTTGGGATTTGTGACATGGCTTAACTACCTCTTGTGTCTTCTATAAGTCTAGTGGTTGTATTGGGCATTAACAGGTTGATCTTTTGGTGCAACTGCAACCGCTACTTGTAACAGTATTTTTATATAACTCACTAGACCTTCTATCTTTGTTAGAAATTCATTGACACATTCATGAGATGTCATTTTTACATTTTCAAATTTTTTTCTCATTGTTTGAAATTTAGCAATTTGTGCACCTTGATATGCATCGCTTAATATTTTCCATTCTTGCTTAGAATGAAGAGCACAACTTATCTTGGGAAAAATAGCTTGAGTGATTACACCCTGAATTAAGAATAAAGCTTCGTTATATTTTTTACATTTTCTTTGTATTCCCCTTTTTGTTGGTCAGTTAATGCATTTTCATCTACTGTGTTGGTAGTTTCCTTTGATCTTCAACTTGTAGATTTATACTTTGATGGATAACTTTAATATAACTTTGACTCTATCACCACTCCAAAGTCTACAAGAAAGAGGGCCAATTAACAATGATCAAAAGAGATCCTCCTACACTTTGAGCCTTAATGTTGAGGCGGGTGTACCCTTGATTCACTTCTTCAAAGGAATCACAAAATAATATACAACTATACCCCTTACTAATTGATTGACGATTTTATCATTTGAATTGTGTGTGTGATTGATGATGATGGACTGCCTCTACAGAAGGGATCAGTGCCTTATCCAGGGCAAAGAGTCACTTGATAAAATATATCAACTAAACCTTAACTCAAACACACATGAACTCACAGTAAGTGCTTTGCCTTTTACTCCCCTCACTCCCAAACATGATCATGAAATTCCAATCTAATAATGAACTCACTAAAATCACCCTAAAGGCTTTAATCCTAACTTTGTTAGGAACTCCAAGCTGATCTCACAATACTCTTTGTTTACCATATGCTAATCCACTTTGTGACCTTAACATATATGAATCCACAATCAGAAAAAGAAGACAATTAGAGATTTGAGAAAGGAATTCAAGTGTATTCTCATTAATTTTTAGAATCAATACATTACCAAGACAACAAAATGCCAAAGAAATAGACCCAAGATCCAGGCTCTCCTTACTTAGTATAATACCATCAACAACAACTAGTAACCAAAAGAAAGTTTTGGAACCTGCATTAAGGCAAAAAAGCTACAATATATACCACCACTAGTCACCTTGGAATCCTCAAAGAGGATGCATCAAGCTTCGGGTGACTAGGGTTAGGGTTTCAACCACCCAACCAACTAGAAATGGTCACAAATTAAATGCAGGGGATGAAAACTAGTCGGCCATGCCTAAGAAAGATTTGCACTTATGATAGATCTCTAGGAAAGTATTGCAAATCATGAAAATTCAAATTTGTCAACCTGTTTTGCCACCTGTAGCATGCCTCGAGCACAAAAAACATAGTACAGATCCTTGTAGACGATCATGGACCACACTACAACAACAAGCACCACCAAACAAATGAAATCCAGTCGTGAAAGCATTCAATTCTGGTCCTTTTGGTCATAGGAAACCCTTAGAAATTTGAATTTGAAATCAAAGAGTCAGTTTCATAGCGCCAGTAGTAAATCGACGGTCCGCATTTGAATCTTGATCAACTTTAAGTCCTGACCGTTTGATCTTTCTTTTTTGTAGTCTTTATGATTTTTCATTTAATAGGACCCTAGCCAAAATTAGTGAATTGGTGACTGAAGGATACCTCCAAGTCACAGAATACTTTACATCTCTACCACATAGTTTAGTGATTACATGAATGCTTGTTCGCTAAACTACTAAAACATTTAGAGAGCTATCATCTTTCCTCATGAACGAGTGAACCACTTTGAAATTTTCTAGAACCACTAAGCATTTTATCCAGACTACCAAACTTTAGACCCCCGCCTGTCAGAAAATTGATGGTCATCTCATCTTCGCATGGCCTGACAAGATTCCATCAGATTACATGCCTGTCATTGATCTAGAATCTCCTCCCTGCCCTGACAACCCCCTAACACTGAAATAAATCAACGGTCATCGCAAAAGCACAAGCCTTTGACAAATCCCTTGTGCTTTTGCGAAAACTATTGGATCAAGATGGTGTCAGGAAGCCGGGCCTAGGAAATCACATGACTAAAGAAAAGAAACCACCACACCAAGTCACTAACTATTAAGAGATAAGCCACCAGGAATAGGAGACTATGCTAACATTGTGTTCATCCAATCGCTGGAAGAAATAGATAACCGCCGGAAAACCAAGTGAACCAGCGACAAACATGCATTCGCTAAATCGCCAAACAAAAAGATGAACTGCCCGAGGACTAAATGAATAAGTGACCAATTGGGGAAAAGAAATGCGCACATGCATTTAATAAGACTTAAGTGACCCGAAAAGGTAAAGAGAAATTAGGACAGGGCTAGGGCATTCCAAAGGGTTTTTAACACAACAGCTAGTTTTTGAAATTTTTTGCAAGGGTTTCAAAGCCAGGGAAATAAAATTGATTGCATGGACCAAAGGAAAAGTGCTTTAGCCATGAAATTTTTTGCACGTGCTAACAGTGGCCCTATCTGGGGATGTATGCCTCCTGCAAGCATAACAAGGATCTAGAATCGCTAGTTAAAGCAGACCATCCCACTAGAAAACTTGAGAACAGAGAGAAACATGACCAAAAACTTATAGACCAGGACAAAATAGGATAGGGGAAAGCAACTTTACAAAGATTTATAGAATATACAAACCTAACTACTATTCATGGAAATAGAATACCCTCAATTGAAGTATTTCTTCAAGAATTGTCCATGAACTAGCAATTCCTGAACTTCACCATTCAACTCTTTCACAATATATGAATCTTGGCCCCATTTCTCATGAATTAGATATGGCCCTACCAATGTATACCTTCTTAGGTGCCTCATGTGTTCCAAGATTTATCTCCTCTAGATCAACATGATCTTCTCTTTTGATATTCTTTTGAACTCTATCCTGGTTATCAAAGACAGTCTCCAAAACAACAAGCCCCTTGGGCACCTTGTTAGTTCTAAGTTGAATGACCTCACTGCCAAAGACAACCTCTTTTCCTTCTACTGACTCAACCAAAGCTGAACAATCAAATTCCTGACCATGATACTGATCTTCACAATTCATAAACTTCAAGATATCATTATCATCATCAAAAACTTGCCAATTTTCAATATTATCTAGTATACTAGGCCTAGCCTGAATTTCAACTTTAGAGATACCAGCAAAAGTAATATCAGTGGGATTGATTGCAATATTGGCTAACAAGTCAGCCATCTTATTGTTACTCCTATCCTTCCATTCAATATTGAAGGCATCAAAATGTTCAATCAAATCCCAAACTGCATTCCAATATGGTTTCAACCTCTTGTTCTTGGAAGCATATACTGACCTAACTTGGGACACCACCAACTCAATTTCACCAACAATACTTAAGCAATTAATACCATACTTTTGTGCCAACCTCAGTCCTAACAACAAAGCCTCATATTCTGCTATATTGTTGGTACAAAAGGAATTCAATGTGAAAGAAAATTTGTAGGTGTTTCCATCAAGAGAAATAAGTAAAATACATTCTCCTACTCCATCCTTGCAATTTGCACCATCAAAGTACATTACCCACAAATCACGCTTCACAGAATTAACACTTACCTCAATAGAGATAGGTGACAAAATAGGTTCATTTTCAAATACAGGGGTCTCTTCCCTAAAAGCATTAATATCAGTATCCACAAAAAATGTAGTTTCATTATCAATATTTCTCTCAATCATGTGGCATACTCTTGGCTCTTGATCAATCTTGACAAACTGGTCATCAATCTTGAAAGTGGCATAGGATAGATCACACTGTAGACTTCCACCCATGGCAGCACTCCACCTTCTAGATAGCAGCATCCCATAATGAGGAGGGATGTCCACCACCAACACACTCATTGTCAATTCTTTCTTTGGATATGTCGCGAGCCTATATGGCATTGCATTGATAGTCCCAATAATTGGTACCTCCCCTTGATCCATTGCACAACATCTACCTTGAACTATATCAACTTTAAGGCCCAATTTCTCCATGATTTTGAAATGCATGACTATATTAGAGGCACCACTATCAATCATACAATTTCTTAGTTTAATTCCATTCACAAGGACACTTAAAAAGAATGGATCGATGTTTTCAAGGCTGGCATTGACAGAACTATCCAAATATATAGGAGGAATTTGAGATACAATTCCCTGAGCAGCAACACCTTTCAAAGCTTTGTCTTCAAATCCATTGCATGCAACATCATTATTGTAAACATTATCTACCCATGTAATAGCTCTGTGTTTGTGTTCAAGGATCCTCAACAATTCTGACAATGGAACCTTAACTGTAATTTGGGACAATACAAATAACATATCAATAGGAGCAGAGGAAGGAATCTCAATCTAGATAGCCTTAGTATCCTTTTTCTTATCTGATACATTAGGTGCATTGGCCACCCTCATTTTTTCAATCTTAGCCATTGTGTTAACTGGCCTTTCAATCTCACTATAAATTCTTTCAACTCCAACTCCCTTAGGCTCACAATTCTTACCTTTTACATTCTTGAATTTCACCATGTGATCACCTTTTGATTTATTCTCATTAGGCTCTCCAAAGTTGGTACTCTTTATAAACATTCTTGCAACTTTCTCATTTGTATTCCTTGCCACCATGCCTCTAGTTTGCACTTGGGTGATCATTTCTGCAGTAATCCTATCCATCTCTTCTTTAGAAGGTCTTCTTAAATTTACTAGTTCAGAAGAAGAGTTCATGTTACATGTCTTCTTATCAATGTCTTCACCATCAGAAAAAACCTCTTGATGAAAAAGGGCCTGAGGTGTCTTTTCACATTTACATCTGCCTCTTCATCAAAATTAGAATCATCTTCATATCCTAGATATGAAGTAGCCATGTTGCATCCAACATCATCTTAATCTTCTTCTTGATCTATCTCCTCATTGCCAGAATCTTGATTTGCAGCCATAGAGTGTGCAACCACACAATGCTCTGCAGACTGAGGGGACTGGCATGCAACACACCAAGGTATGTCCTGCATGACATTTATTGAAGCTTTTTTTAGAGGGTCGGGGACACCTCTGTCATTGTTATCTCTTGCAGCAGGGACAATAGGCTTGCCATCCTTCCACTGGGTGTTTTAGGGGTAGTTCTGCAATCTATTCTGCTTATTGAAATTTTTGAACTGAGGCCTTTCATTGGTAGGAGCACTGATGTTCCTATTTGTAGGTGCCTTCACATCCTTCAATGCATTGAGCACTTTATCCAATTTTTCTTCTTCTTGCCTCTTAGCTCCAACATTCCTATCATTTTCTTTTTTGTATTTCTTATCCCCAAACAACTTAGGGTCATCTCTCTTCCCATCCAACTTCCCTGATATTTTCATATTGTTTTCAATATTGACAGCAATCCTAAAAGCACCTCTAAGAGTTCTTGGTTCTTTGTCCCTCAACAAGTATCCCATCTTTCCATCAAATGCATTGAAGTATGTGGTCAGACAAACATTTTCATGTAACCGCACAACTTGGAAAAACTTATGCATACCCTTCTGAAATCTCATGTTGAATTCAGTTGCAGTCTAATTCTGATTTTTACTTATGGTATTGAATTCATTCAACATGAAACTAGCATTAGGCCTATCACCATATTGCTCTTTAAAACATCTCTCAAAAGAATCCCAAGTATCAATACATTTATCAGGAAGTCTCTTAAACCAATCTCTAGCATCCTCCATTAGAGATTGAACAAATAATTTCATGACTACATCCTCATGCTCTACCTCATAATCATTAAGCATATCAACAAATAGTCTAAGATGCTCCTCACAACTAATAACATTATTACTAGCAAACTTAGGTACCTTATCTCTTATATCATTTGGAAAAGCATTCGGGTAGCTAGGAATCCCATCAAAACTAATTTGCCTATAGCCTTCTAATTGCATAGGTCTTCTTTGAAAACTTGAACTAGTGTTAACCCTAGGATCAACATTTGCATTTACATTTCCATCTACTTGTGCATTTGACTACTATCTAGGATCAGCACCTATCCTAGAAAATGAAGAAGGAATTGAACTAGTAGTAGCATTACTAAGTGGAATAGTAGTAGTCATAGATGGCATACCTAGTTCAGTAATAGATGGACCAAGATCATTTGTAGATGAAGCCTTCAAGAACTGAATCTTTCTTCTCTTTTCTGCAATGGAAGCTTCAATTTCAGCCTTTTCTAATTCTCTTGCAAGGTCCTCATCTTGTTTTCTTCTTCTTTCTATCTCTGTGTCCTTATTTGAATTGGGTGGTGGGACCCCTGGTATTGTCAATGATCTACTTGTTTGATGTCCCACCATATTTTTCTTTCCTTTCTCACCAGTGGCAACAACAAGCCTAGTGATCTCATGCCCATCTTTATCTTTAGGGAGGGAAGCATAACTTTGAACCTGTCTAACCACAGGGCCCTCCTTATCAAATTCATGATCTTGTAGTAAGCGCTCTTGCTCACTCCTGAAAGCATCAAGATCACCAAAGACATCATGTTGCAAAGTCTTAGGAGAAGAAGCAAGCATCTTGTTTCTCTCCTTCATTTCATTAATCTTTCTAAGGAGAGACTGTCTTTCTATCAGAGCGTTCACCTTTTCAACTTCTCTCTCCTCTTGTAACCTCTTATATATGGCATCTTGCTCTGCCAACTATAACCTTAGTGCATTTAAATCATCCAAGTCTACCATAATGTCATCAGAACCTGATGACACATCCATATCAGTAAGATTTTGATATGGGAAGTGGACTTGCCTTGGTCTCATGGGCTCCCTCTTGAAATTATCTTCATCAAGATCTAAATCAATCTCCAAACCCATCTCTCTAGCTTGTTCATCCTGACCTACAGGCAATGGACCCTTGTCTTGAAATACAGCCTCTGGGGTATCATAAAATCTATCTTCAAAGTGACCACCATCTGATCTAGAAAATCTATCATGAAAACCTTCCTCACTTGAGGAAACATGTGGTGCTCTACCTCTAGTATTTCTTTGTTCTATTATGGGAGCACTAGTAGACTCACCATTCTTCCTGATCCAACTCTTCTTCTCTTGTCTAGGTAATTGTTCCAGAGTGACCTCTAGATTCTTTCTGACAAAGGACCTAGTATTCCTCCTTTTGTCCATCTTTTACAATATGACACTGGTTCTAACCTCTTGACTTGCCACCCACCTAGATGGGAAATCTTTCAACTGAATACAAAAAGAAAACAAGAGTGCACTTAACAACCTTTTCTCTAGACTCTCCCCAGTAGAGTTACCATATTGTTGGTAGTTCCCTTTGATCTTCAACTTGTAGATTTATACTTTGATGGATAAATTTAATATAACTTTGACACTATCACCACTCCAAAGTCTACAAGGAAGAGGGCCAATTAACAAGGATCAAAAGAGATCCTCCTACACTTTGAGCCTTAATGCTCAGTTGGGTGTACCCTTGATTCACTTCTTCAAAGGAATCACAAAATAATATACAACTATACCCCTTACTAATTGATTGAATATTTTATCCTTTTAATTGTGTGTGTGATTGATGATGATGGACTACCTCTAGAGAAGGGATTAGTGCCTTAACCAGGGCAAAGAGTCACTTGATAACATATATCAACTAAACCTTAACTCAAACACACATGAACTCATAGTAAGTGCTTTGCCTATTACTCCCCTCACTCCCAAACATGATCATCAAATTCCAATCTAATAATGAACTCATTGAAATCACCCTAAAGGCTTTAATCCTAACTTTGTTAGGAACTCCAAGCTGATCTCACAATACTCTTTGTTTACCATATGCTAATCCACTTTGTGACCTTAACATATATGAATCCACAATCAGAAAAAGAAGACAATCAGAGATTTGAGACAGGAATTCAAGTGTATTCTTGTTAATTTTCAGAATCAATACATTACCAAGACAACTAAATGCCAAAGAAACAGACCCAAGATCTAGGCTCTCCTTACTTGGTATAATACCATCAATAACAACCAGGGACCAAAAGAAATTTTTGGAACCCACATTAAGGGAAAAAAGCTACAATATATACCACCACTAGTCACCTTGGAATCCTCCAAGAGGATGCATCAAGCTTCGGGTGACTAGGGTTAGGGTTTCAACCACCCAACCAACTAGAAATGGTCACAAATTAAATCTAGGGTATGAAAACTAGTCATCCATGCCTGACAAATATTTGCACTTATGATAGTTCTCTGGGAAAGTACTGTAAATCATGAAAATTCAAATTTGTCAACCTGTTTGGCCACCTGCAGCATGTCTCGAGCACAAAAAACATAGTACAGATCCTTGCACATGATCATGGAACACCCTGGACCACATTGCAATAGCAAGTGCCACCAAACAAATCAAATCCGGTTGTGAAAGCATTGAATTCTGGTCCTTTTGGTCGTAGGAAACCCTTAGAAATTTGAATTTGAAATCAAACGGTCAGTTTCATAGCACCATCAGCAAATTGGCGGTCTGCACTTGAATCTCAATCAACTTTAAGTCCTAACCATCCAATCTTTCTTTTTCACAGTCTTTATGATTTTTCATTTAATAGGACGCTAGCCAAACTAAGTGAATTGGCGACTGAAGGATACCTCCAAGTCGTAGAATACTTTATATCTCCACCAGATAGTTTAGCGATTACGCAAATATTTGTTCGCTAAATCGCTAAAACATTTGGAGAACTGTTGTCTTTCCTTGTGAACGAGCGAACCCCTTTGAGATTTTCCAAAACTACTAAGCATTTTATCTGGACTACCAAAATTTAGATCCTCGCCTGTTAGATAATCGATGGTCATCTCATCTTCACATGGCCTGACAAGATTGCATCAGATTACACGCTTGTCGTTGATCTAGAATCTCCTCCCTACCTTGACAACCCCCTAACACCGAAAGAAATCAATGGCTATCACAAAAGTGGAAGCATCAGATAAATCCCTTGCGCTTTTGCGACAATCATTATATCAAGACGGTGTCAGGAGATCAGGCCTAGGAAATCACCCGAACACGTGACTAATGAAAAGAAACCGCCACACCAAGTCACTAACTATTAAGAGATAACCAGCTAGGAATAGGAGAATACACGAACACTGGGTTCGCCCAATCACTGGAAGAAATAGATAACCACCAGGAAACCAAGCGAACTAGTGACAAACATGCATTCGCTAAATTGCTGAACAAAAAGACTAACCACTCGAGGACTAAATGAATAAGCGACCAATCAGGGAAAATAAATGCGCACATGCATTTAACAAGACTTAAGTGACCCGAAAAGGTAAAGAGAAATTAGGACAGGGCCAGGGCATTCCAAAGGGTTTTTAACACAACGTTTAGTTTTTGAAATTTTTTGCAAGGATTTCAAAGCCAAGGAAATAAAATTGACTACAGGGACCGAAGGAAAAGTTCTATAGCCATGAAATTTTTTGCACGTGCTAACATACTGTGTCAACATAGCCATTTTGAACAATTTCCCACAAATCCTTAGATTTGAGTAGAGTTTGCATTCTAGTGCACCAATATGTAAAATTGTCTCCTTCAAAGACAATAATCAACACATTACTAGACATTACATTGCCTACCATATTTTCCATAAAAATGTGCACAATGACCCAAGTTGCTCAACCCCAAATCTAGGACACATCTACAAATGAATACTCTCCTTGTCCCTTCAAATGGGACCCACAAACAAAAAGATTTTTTTTATTATAAATTTTGGATAAATAAGTGTCGGTTTCAACTGAAAATGCACTTAGTTACAAAAGATTCATATATCTCTTACAAAAAAAATTTGATAATCCTACTAAAATTTTTGATTCCCAATCTATTATTTCTTTGTACAATCAACTCTTATTATATATAGATAACTTTTAAAAAAAATATTACTATACTTTCCTTTAAAAATTTCTTTATATAGTCTCTTCTAAAAAATAATCTTCAAGCAATCAAAGCTTTAATAATGTTTTTAAAACATAAAAATCTACAGAGGCATAACGATCAAATGTTAAACATTTAAAAAATATTTAACTTTGCTAATACACCATGGAAAGAATTTTCTGCAAACTCCTTGCACGCTACTTATTTGAAAATTATCTTTTTCAAATGTTAAATTTCACAAAGTAGCCAACGCCATAGGCTTCTTAATTTTCCAATTTGCTACTCTAGTTTCTACCCATGTACTTCTCCAATTGCTGCTACAATTTCTACTCACATAATTTTGTGATGGAAAACTTTCATCACAAATATTCCTATTTTCACAGCTCTGCACATAGACTTCTGAGATTGGCTTCTAAAAAATGTTTGCAAACTCACTCTCTACTTTTCTTTCTCTTATCTATAATGACTATCAATTTTATTTTTTTCAAGCTGGCTCTGATACCAGATGAAGGAAAATAAATTAAGAAACAATGATCTCCTCATCACAAAACAAGCATATAAGCAAAAGCATCGAATTGCCTTAAAGAAATGAGAGGCAGGACATCTATTAAATAGAAAACCAAATGAGAGGTGACATTATGGAATTAAATCATACTCATCAATATTCCAACTACAATATTAAATATCTGCAACTATCAACTACAAAATTAATAACATATAACCATATAATCAATATCAAATTGTGAAGTTAATATGGACTGCATGGGTAGGCCCCAAATGGGCATTATTGCTATTAGGAGGCAGTAGTTTTGACACTCCTCAACATTTATCAATGTCGTTAATTGAAGCAGTAAAAATAAAATCCATCCTTCAACCTCTCCAACTAACTTATTCTTAAGTGAAATAAATTGTAACAAATGGATTTTTGCTTATAACTTTTTCTTGTCAAATGGAAGTTGATTTTGAGAAGCCAAAGCACAATAAGATGTCATATTTTTGTAGATGCAAGTGCCTAGGTAGAAATGTATGCAAAATGGGAAAGGATACACAAGGCATGTCAACTTTTTCACATAAATCCTCAAAGAAATGTGGCCTCATGGACCACAATGATTGTAGGATTTGCATTAAATGGACTATTGAAAAGGCTCTAGAACATTTTAAATAGATGCAACAGGTAGGTATGAAGCCTCCCATAACTTAAATAACAGTAACACAATCTATCACCAACCTATAAAACATCCTCGACTGGACTAGTTGTACATAAGTCTAATTTGCAAAGAATAGGAGCACAAGTGGTGTGAGAGAACATGGGAGCTGCATTATCCCACTATAAAATACTTGAATGAGCCGTGTAGGCCCATATAACAAGAAATTTAGTGGGATATTTGGGAGGTGAATCCAAACTGAAAGCTGATTAAAAGACTCTATAAGAGGATAAAAAATAAAGATCCCAAGGATTGAGTAGGAGGGCACGATGTCTCCAAACTAAGAGTGAGCATCAACAAGGACATCCCAATTGAAGATTGAATCAAAAGAAAACAAAAAAAATCCTCAAATAAGGGTAAATTTTCATCAAGTCTTCCATTATAAGATGTCACTACTTAGATATCCAAAGGTTTAAATATCAAAGATTGGGCTAAAATATATCAAACGTATAGATCAAACATAGGGACATAATGAGAGATAAAGGCAAAAAAAAAGAAAAAGGTATGAGAACCTCCCCATTAGAAGTATTAACAGAAGGATAAAAAGATATAAGCTCTGATATCAAATGAAGATATTAAAAGTAATACAATTTAAATTTTAAATCCAAGAAAATAATATAAAACACATAAATTGTTCTAAAAAGAAAATAAATCATTTTATTCAATCAGATCTTTTTGAATGCATGTTCAAAGGTCAATTGATCTAACAATCTGGAACAAATAATTCATTACATTTTACCTTAAAGGTCTTTGACATATTGAATACCAGATAAAAATAAAAGAAATAAATGCATATTTATACACAATTATAATTAACAACTTCAATCTATTTTTAGAATTCTTAATTTAATTCTAGTAATATAAGATAAATTATCATATTTTAGAAATTATATATTTAGCTTATGTAGAAAATTACAAATTAAAAATGCTTATATTATCTCATATAAAAAATTAGAACTACAATTTAAACTACAACTGATCACATGCATATAAAAAATTTAGAGTTCCAACACTAACATCACCAAACAAACCCAACATTGAAACATGATAATCCAAGTGCATATTTCTTTGTCATATCAATGATTGCCTCCAACTGCATAGAACCCTTCGTGCTACGTGAATTCACATGACATTCAATAGGCAGCAACAAATTGCATTTTGAAATTTGAGCAACACTCAGGAGAGAGTAGGAGGAGACAATATTAAAATTAAATATTAAGTTGCTTACCCTAATTTTTATATAGAACAATGAAAATATGAAAGATTTTTTTTAAAGTAATTATTGCAATATTAAAGTAGAACACTAAGTTGCTAACACTATTTTTTCTAGGAAAATAACAAAAATATGAAAGAAATTCTTCAAAGCTAAAGAAAAGAAAATAAAAATTTTCACATTTTAGAAAATTTAATATATATAAACATATATGAAAGTTATTTTGTTTTCTAAATTAAATTTTCAATTCATTTCAATATAGAGAATTATATGGTTTGAAAGTTAAGTAAGTTGACATTTTTGCATTGGATCTTTGATTCCATTTGCAAACACAATTTCTTACAAAGAGGAAGATTCAACATATAAAAAAATGTTTGATTGATCACTATATTTGACCCTTAGATTCAAGAACTGAAACTTATTCTAAATTGAGGATTGGATGAAATGAAAATACAATTGAACCAGAATGCAATTGCATTTTAATGGTTTCATGGGCCATACATCTTCATGTATATGCCTATTATTTTTAGGATGATATGAAATATAGTAAAATTGACTATCATTATAAAAATATTTTAAAAAGGAAATTATTTTGATTAAGTAAAAATAGATTTTGAAAGGACCCGAAACCTTTTAAAAAAGTAGCGAAAGATAGGGCAATGAAAGAATATAAAATAACTATGTTGCATCACCTAACAAACCAAAGGGACTAGCCAAAGTTCTCACCAAGTGGAACAAAAACCATCCTAGTTGTGTGTGTGAAAATTGTACCTGATCTGTAGACACAACACTTCAGTAAAACATTAGAGGTTAGCAAAAATCAAAATCATGCAAAATTGAAATCTAATTTAACCAAGCGATTTACTGCCTTCTAGTAGGTGCGAGATTGATGTTCTCAGATTGTTATCAAGATCAGTGACCTAGACGACATGTAAATGAAGGATTTGAATGCAATTGATCTAGATATGAATTGAATGCAATTAATCTTTTTTTTTTTTTGATATTTTCTATGCAATAATATGAAAAATGATATGAAATCTATGATATGTAAAAACTGATATGCTATGAATTGATCTAACAATAATATGAAAACAAAAGTGATCTCACAACAATGTTGATTCGCAATAAGCTTTGATCCTTCCAATTCTAATTCTCTAGCGTGATTGTGCAAAAATATGAGATGCTTTGAGATGAGTTGAGGCTTTAATTTTATAGAAATCCAAGGCTTTGCAGGTGCATGGAAAAAATCCATAAATCACTCAGATTAACTCAGGTTGATTTTTGAGTTATCTGATGATAAAGACAATTAATTCACAAAATTATGCAAAAGCATGCAAAAATAGCTTTTTAACTCAAATTAGAGTTTAGATCAACTTTTTGAACTCCAAAAGGATGTTGAGTTCTAAAAAGCCAACACTTTGCATTGATTTTCTAATTTGGAGTTTAACTGTTTCTTTTGAATGTGCATAATAATTATGAATTAATTAAATAAATAAAGTGATTTATGCTCAACTTAACTGATTTTTGAAAATAAATAATTGATTTATGGGTTAATCAATTATTTAATCAAACTTTTATTAAAAACTATATTATTAAATAATGACAACATACTTTAATTAATTAAATAAGAATTTAATCAATTATTCATAAGATATTAGATTTATTATCAAAATTAAATAATACAATTAATAATAGATAGAATTAAATTTAATTACACAATTAAGTGGCAAGATATTAAATCTAATTAATTAAATATGAAAATATTAAATTAATCAAACTTAGGATAAATGTGATTTATCGCCAAATAATCATTAAATTAAAGATAATTAAGATAATTAGGAATATTGCTAGGAATATTCTACGATGCAGAATTTAAGATAATCAATTATGATTCGATGATGTTTAGATGTGTCTTAGGTTAGGACTTTGATGTCAATTTTGTTTGAATTGTTCATATAGAAGATTAATGAACTTATAGCCCATTTTTGGGGTATTACATTTTGCCCCTCTTTGAATTATTGTGCGGAGTGCAGTGGTTCAAAGATAGTCTGTGTTTGATAAAGATATGAAACTGATGTTTGAAATTGATAATTGATATGAGACAGAAGCTGATTGATATTGATTTGATATGAAGATAATAGGTCCTGAATGACCAAAGATAATGTTCACTGTAGCAGCGATCAACCAAGGATTGCGAAAAAAAAAGTGTCAAAATGCCTGATTCTGAACCTTATGATTGCAAAGAAGTGAGTGACCGGTTCTAGACTCGATTGTCTTAGCAGAACTAGCAAGTATCACATCTAAACCATTCAGTTGCCGAAGAACCAAGGAAATAACACTGATGAATCGATGGTTGCAAAAACTGATACAGTTTACAAGATTAGGAGAATACCAGATTGATATGGATCTTGATGAATCTGATATGCCCCAAGTGATGACAGATTTGCCCCAAGCGATGAGGTTTTTTGATGAATCAACAACTAGATGTGGTTGTTGTCTTGATTACTGAGGAAAGATTGATAGAATTTGATTTACAGACTTTGAATGATGTGCAATACCATGCTCCCTTCAGGATTAAAATTGAAATCTGACAAGAAAAGTCAGTGTTGAGAGTTTAGAAACATGTTAATTGATTGGAAAAGTGATTATACACATTCAAGAATGCATTCTGCATCGTTGGAAGGTCCCAAAAGACCAAGTTTGACTAGGTTAAACCATGAGTTGACCATAGTTGACCAAGTTGAAATTTTGATAGTTTGATGTTAGATAATTAGTTAAGTTGAATACTAGATTTCTGTGATGATGGAAGGTCGATTATGCAAGCAGTAGAGCGTCCTAGGCCCAAAAATTTTAAATCATCATTTTGACATATTAAATGATCTCAGATTTGAATTTTGATATTGAAAATGGATTTAGAACGTCGAATGCAATTTTCATGAAAAATGGAGCACTTTTGAAAATTAGGTCAAATGCTATATAAAGGCCTGAAGGGTCATTTTCAATTCATTTCAACCATTTGACTTTGGAGATTTTGTGCAACCCTCTGAGCGAGAAAATGGTAGAACAGCAAGATCCAAAGGTTCTTGTGAGTTCGCATCGATTTGAGCGCAGCCGGAGATACCAGAGACCCTGACAGTATGGACATCTGGTAGGTGGACCTTTGTGCCCCTCTGAAAATGCAAATTTTTCATGTTTCACAGCATTTTTTAATTTTTTCATACGTGTTTTTCTTTTTTAATTTTTGCATGTGTGAAAACTCATACGAGTCCCATACCAGACTCGTACGACATTCCATTTGAAATTTATGTGTCGTTTCAAGTCCACCCAAGTGTTGTATGAGAGGGACACTTGTGTCGTACGACATTTCATCGGGTCCCTCAATACTCGTATGACACTGTGCAAAGTGTCGTATGACTATGAAGTGTTGTTTGGTATACTATGGAATGTTGTACGACTTTAGAGCCAGTCTGGAATGTCATTTGAGAAACAGTGAGCCTAGAAATGATATTTAGGTCAAAATTTTGATTTTTTTGATAATTTTGCCTAACTGCTGACTCTTTGATCCACCATCAGAAATATCAATTTGTTCCGTTCTTGTACTATTAGCCTGATTTTGAACTTTATTTCTGATAAAACACCTCATTTCTATATGATTTAGGTCACATATCCAGACGTTCATGTTCGTCATTCTTACCCAGCAACATAGAGACTGTGTCTCGCTTCCTGACCCTATGAGGGTTCATCTTGTTGCATGTGGTTTTGAGCATCTCATTCATTTACCCGATATTAGGGTAAATCATGGCCTATTGAATACCTTGATAGAGAGATTTCACTCAGAGACTCAAACCTTTCATTTACCGACTGGAGAGATGACTATGACTCCAGAGGATATTTATAGGATACTTCGCATTCCATTACATAGCAGTCGGCATCCTAAGTATGTGAGTTTCGGCCAGACTGGTCTTCATGCCTTTAGGCATCTGTTTGGTGATGATACATAGTTAACGGGGTCCATTTCCTGGGAGACCCTTGTATAGAGATATGGTCAGATGCACTGTTTAGAGTGCATTATTGCTGGTATGATTGGGGAGGTCATCATGCCAGGCCGTCAGCAGAACAACTTTTTGATGGGATGGGCTCTGATGGTAGCCCTTCTTATGGCCACGCCTACTAAGCTTGCCTAGGGTCAGTGCCTGTTGGCCCACATGTTTTCAAAGATGCACAAGGTTGTGTATTAGGATTGCAATAGCTTTGCTTCTGGAGCTCTTGTATTACAAATATGGGCATGGGAGCATATCTCAGTGCTGAGACCGGTTTTCCAGACACATCGGCAGCCAAAGGAGCCAGTGATATATACTTATGTTGGTTATGTCACACAGGTCCATATGGGTCATACTGAGTATTTTAGATGGTGCTTAGATGATATGACCTTTGTGCATTGAAGACCCTATTTGCAGACAGAGGCCTGGCCCACTGCAAGGGAGCAGTACAGATTTCTTTTTTAGAGTTGGATACTTATTGACCGGTCTCCCACTGTGTTGGAGAGATTCTTGATTACCAGAGTGTGGCGTCAATATGGACGCAGATAGGATGCCCCACAGGAGTATACTGCATATGCACGCATTGTTCATGAGATTGCTCTTGGATGGACAGCTCGAATTACATATTCCTTATGCGCAGATGAGTATAGTCGTATCATAGGGTGAGATTGGGACTACCGTCCATAGGTTGTTGATGTAGGGGTCACAGATAGATACACTACTTGGCGAGCTGATCATGCCATTCCTAGATTCTCGGATCCTACTGAGTTGATACTGTCCATGGAGGAGGTGATGGATGTTGCAGGTACTCCCATGGGATAGGGCCCAAGACCTCAGGTAGTGCATCCTACACCACCCAGACAGAGAGTGATGACTCCACTTCAAAGACCATCAGGACATATGAGGCCCCCTTGTCCTTCTACTTCCACAGCAGGTATATCCATAGGTTCACAGAGATGGAGTCGGGGTGAGAGGGGTACTTTGGGCAGTGTTGGGTCTGTAGATGAGGTTTTAGCCACTGAGTAATTTGTGGGTGGTGAGATAGATCCTTCGCAGGCAGATACCACTTTTGATCTGGGAGCCGAGGTTAGACGCCACAAGGCACACATGGTAGAGACTACTGAGCAGCAGCTAGAGTAGCCATAGGATACAGAGATGCTAGTAGCTGAGGCCGATCCTACTATTCCTCTTACTTCATCAGAGATCATCAGACGTCTCAGAGCTCAAGTTTGGGACCTGAAGGTACAGAGTGCTAGGTGGGAGGAGAGATATCGAGAGGCAAATAGGTAGCGCACAGAGCTCTGTGCAGAGTTTCTCTCAGAGGTTCAGAGATTATAGACCAAGGTGACCCATTAAACCTCACAGGCTTCATACTATGTGTCTGCATACTATGCTATTGTCCCTATTGTGTAGAGAGTACCGACGTATTCTGAGTACATGGCAACGTCAGAGGGAGCTAGGGCACCGAGAGTAGAGGCCATACCAGATGCACCACCACCTCCTCCACCAGATACTGAGGAGCATGCTGATAGTTGATTCCTGTGCTTATGTTTTGATATACTCTATTCTTTTTTATCACTGACATACTATTCTGATTCTTATAGCTTTCCGGAGCTCATTCTTTTGTACATTGTGCTAGTAGTGCACCCTTGACACATTTTGATATTTTTGATATATATGAGATCGATATTTTGATTGTGACTTTATTTGTACTTGTCATTTTTCAATTTTATGATGATATCATGTGATGTTTATGCTATGAGTAGTGTAGAATGTATGTATGGATCAATGCAATGCAATGATTTCTATCATATGTTTGGATGTTATGCAAATGTAATTGATTATGAAGATGTATGTATGATTTATGCTTTATGCAGTGGATGGAAAATAATGCAACACATGGTAATGATATGAGATGTAAATGATACACATGATATGTTTTTGCAGGTTGATGAAGACAAGTACTCAGTCTTATGTCAAAAGGATGTTTAACCCCGGAGGGTTACTGCTTGCGGTTTGATGAAGAGACCTTCGAGTGAGACTCAGCTCTCATTAGATGTGAAGAATTGATATGAAGAATTGTTTAAGCTTTGAAGTGTTTCCAAACAACTGTGAGATATGCAAACATGTAAAATGCAAAGAGACATGAAAAATGAAATGCAACTAAAGACCTAGGACCTAGTAACTGATCATATGTCAATTTGTTATCATCATTGAACTTTTAGGTAATCGGATAAATCAATACAATGCCCACTAGCTAAAAAAAACCATAGATATATGAATATTGATTTGTATGCGCAAGAATCAATACAACACCCACTGGTCAACAACCATGGATATATGAATATTGATTTTGTTTTTGGAATGTCGGATTAGACATAAGCACCAAGGCACAAACGCCAGGATGACTTGAATATCATGTCCATTTTGATATAGCAATTTTCATTTAACATACACATCAAACAATCAAGAGATCATTCTAAATCCAGTGTGAATTACCCGTAGTGACCCTTTAGCGTTCACATCCTTAGGTAAGATCGCGTTTCACAGTAGGAGAAAGAACTCACTCAAAAAGACAATAGTTAGATCAAACTTCCTTGAATTTTTTGGGTATCAATGGTTGAGGTACGCATGGCCATCCAATTCGAGATAGAGACTCTTATAGTCAGACACCATTTCAATCTAGAATTTCCAAAGTTGTTTAGATTTTACATAAAAGTAGAAAACAAAGAAAAGATTATGCCCCCAGTCATCACTCTCTAAATCCTATAAAGGACATCATCAAAGAGCTCAAAGGGACACAATATGCAAAAATCTCAATGCGAATCAGTAAGCATACAAGGAGATAAAAGCATGAAGCATAGATCATTTTCAATTTGTGTTTGATTGCATTGTTGTAGATGCAAAATCCTTTCTGGAGACAAGACTGACTTGACTGACTCAAATGAAGCTTCAAAGGACTCTGACTGGATATGATACGTCTAAGATATACTGGAGACCATAGGATATGACATTGATTACCCCCAATTGTTAAGCATTGATAGGATACAGATGCTGGAGCTGATTGGTGTACAAACTGACTTATTGAGAACAAGAATGCAGAAACAAACCGGGAGATATGTACAAACTAAAGCAAGACTGAAAGCTGGGAAAGACCAAGATTGCGCTGATAGATGGAGTATTTTGAGACAAGTGGTGCCCGTTTGCCAGGTTTTCACCATCTTGGTAGAGATTCTTTTTTTGCTACCAAGGCGCCTGTTTCCAGATTTTCACCAAGGCACTTTTTTTTTTTTTGAATTTTTGATATTTTTTGGAATTTTTGATATTTTTGAATTTTTTTGAATTTTTGAAATTTTGTCAATTTTAAAGATTTTTTCAGGACATTTTACCATAGACTGAATGCCTTATGCATAGAATTTCTTTAGATGGAGAATGTTGATTGGTTCTCAGAGCTGTTCTCCTTCAGTTGTTGAGAGTTGATAGGCAACAGAGCCAAAAGTAGTAGTGATAACAAAGGGACCCAACCAGTTGGGTTCAAACTTCCCCTTGCATTCTCGATGGGATTGATTTTTAGGTGATGGGATTTCAACCTCAATAGGCAATACCGCTTCAGACCCATAAACTAAAGCAAAAAGGTGTAGCCCCTGTAGGCATTCTAATACTTGTTCTATAGGCCCATAGAGCTGGATTAATCATGAGATGCTAGTCTCTACCAGTTTTGTTTACTGTTCTGTGCAAGATCTTTAATAGATTTTTGTTGGAAGCCTCTGCTTGGCCATTTCCTTGTGGATAGTACATAGAAGACCAATGTTGTGTGATCTTGAATTTGGCACATAGATCATCTAGGTCTTTGTAGTTGAATTGTCCACCGTTATCTATGATTATGGAATGAGGTATCCCATATCTGCATATGATATAGTTCAATATGAACATAGATATCTGTTTCCCCATTGCTTGTGTCAAAGGGAATGCTTCTACCCATTTTGTAAAATAATCTGTAGCTGTGATTATATGGCTATGTCCATTAGAAGAATGAGGATGTATAGCTCCTATAAGATCAAATGCCCATTGGTGAAAAGGCCATTGTGCTGTAAAGGGGATTAGATCCCTCCCTAGAGCATGAATTAAGTTTCCATGCACTTGGCATTTTTGACAATTCTTAGCAAATTTGATAGCCTCTTTCTCCATTTCAGGCCAATAGTACCTAGCCCTAATAATTTTTCAAGCTAGTGTTAAACCATTCGAGTGTGACCCACAAATACCATCATGGACTTCCTCTAATGCACGTTGAGACTCTTCCCATTCTAAACATCTAAGTAGCGTACCATCTAGACCTCATTTGTATAGATCATGACCAATGATGACATATTAGGAGGCATTACAGATAAGGTATCTCTTTTCATGGCAGTTGAAGGTATCGGGAATGATTTGGTCTTGGAGATAGGAAAAGAGGTCTTTGTATCTGGATGAATCATGACCAACAATAGTGCAAATCATGCGAGTTTCAGGGGAGTCATATGCAGGATAAGATAGTGCTTCCAACAGGAACTCATAGCGTAGCTCATGTTCAGGCTACTGTAATAAAGTAGATAGTGTTGCCATTGCATCGGGAGCCTTGTTCTCCGTTCTATAAATTTGTTCAAATGTGATAGATATGAAATATTTCTTAAGATCATCTACCATTCTCTTGTAAGGAAGGAGCTTTTCATCTTTAGTTTGGTACACATCATTGACTTGATGAATAACAAGTTGAGAGTCTCCATGAATGTGTAGCTCTGTTACTCACCATTCAATTGCTATTTTCATACCATTCAAAAGGGCTTCATATTCTGCAATATTGTTTGTGCAGGGGAACTTTAGTCTGAATGCTTTTGGGATAGAGTATCCTTGAGGTTTTATGAACAATATGCCTGCCTCGGAGCCATTCTGTGTGTAGGAGCCATCAAAGAACAATTACCATTCTCTAGAAGATAGGTGCATAATAGAGGAGTCTAGAAATTCTATTTGTAGTGGTGTATTAGCAATCATAGGTGCATCTGCTAATTGATCAGCAATAACCTATCCTTTTATAGCTTTTCTTTCTATGTATTCAATGTCAAATTAACTTAAGAGCATAACCCATTTAGCTAATCTACCTGTGAGGGCAGCTTTGCTTAGTAGGTACTTGAGGGGATCAATTTTAGCTACCAATTGTGTGGTATGAGATAACATGTAGTGTCTTAGTTTCTGTGATGCAAAGATCACAACTAGACAAGCTTTCTCAATCATTGAATAGTTCTTCTCATATGCAATGAATGTCCTACTGATATAGTATATAGCTCTTTCCTTTTTCTCTTCATCATGTTGCACTAGCAATGCCCCCAGTGATGTGGCTGTTGCAGAGACATATAAGATCAATGGCTTCCCATGAATAGGAGGCATCAAGATAGGCAAATTTTATAGATACTTCTTGATATGGTTAAATTTTTTCTCACATTCTTCATTCCATGCAAAGGTCACACCTTTATGTAATGTTTTTGTAAAAGGCTGTGATATGTTCGCTAGCTGTGATATGAATCTTCTGATAGATTGAACTCTTCCTTGCAACGTCCTCATTTGACTGATATTCATGGGAGGTTGCATCTCTATTATAGCCTTGACTTTAGCCGGATAAACTTCAATGCCCTTCTTTGAAACTATGTATCCTAAGAGCTTTCCAGAAGTGACACCAAAAGCACACTTCTTAGGATTTAGTCAGAGACTAAACTTTTCCATTCTATCTAGGATCATGGTCAAGTCCTTTAGATGTTCAGTTCTGATCATAGATTTTGCTAAAGTATCATCAACATAATATTCCATAGTTTAATGCATCATGTCGTGGAAAGTAGATGTCATTGCTCTTTGATATGTAGCACCAACATTTTTAAGCCCAAATGGCATGACATTCCAACAGAAGGTGCCCCATGCACATGTGAAAGTAGTTTTCTCTTGGTCCTCTGGAGTAATTTTTATTTGGTTATATCCAGAGAAACCATCCATTAAGGAATACATCTCGAAACCCACAGTCATGTCCACTATCATATCAATGTTAGGTAGTGGAAAATCATCCTTAGGGCATGCTCTATTCACATCTCTAAAGTCTGTGCACACTCTGATTGAACTATCTGGTTTAGAAATAGGTACAATATTAGAGATCCACTCTGCATAGTCAATAACTCAGATGAATCCAGTGTTTAGGAGCTTCTCTAATTCAGCTTTTACCAAGAGTGCAACGTGAGGATGCATCTTTCTCAATTTTTGCTTGATAGGTTTGACATTTGGAGCAATAGATAAATAATGCATTATAAGATTAGGATCCAATCCTATCATATCTGAATATTTCCATGCAAAGTTGATCTTCTTCTCTGTTAGGAATATTGTAAATTTTTGCTTCTCTTCTTCTATTAATGATTGTGCTACATGTACTAATTGTGGTTCCTCTATTGTACCCAAATTGATGGATTGAGTGGGCTCAATTAGAACTGGAGATCTGTCCTCTAAATGACTCAGAAGGACATCAAATATCTCATCCTTAGGCACCTCAGAGAGGTTTTCACCGTTGGATACGTCTTTTATTTTTACTTTTGTAGGTTCTGAGACTGCCACAAAGTGGTTTTCACCCTCAAAACTCTTTTTCTTTTTCATTTTATTCTTGTTTTTCTGACTAAGATATTTGATGTCCGACTCGGTCATGCTAATGCTTAGTTCACTGATGGAAGTACTCATAGGCTCAACTGCATTAAGGTAGCAAGCAAGGGTATAGTCATTCAGGAAGGTATAAATACCATGGCTCAGATTTGTGGAGGTTTGATCAATAAGTTCTCGATATTTGATAGTCAAAGTAGGGAAAGATTGGGAGATAGTGTTTACAGATATGGATCTATCATCAATGGGCCTAACCTGATGCTCGAGTTCAAAGGTGATACTACAACTTAAGACATACAATTTGTGAATAGGCTCAATGTCATTGTGGGAGTCCCATTCAGCCATAGGTGGATCAGACTCGATAGGTTCATCATTTCGCTCTAGACTTACACTGGTTTGAGGTGCATATTGGTTAATAACATCAACATGTTTCTCTGTGATAAGTTCATCTGGTTCTGGGATGACTCCCCATTCATAGTCATTAGATTCATCTTCTAATTTAGGATCTCTAGGAAATCTTAGAACATGAGTAAAGTCAAGGTGAATACCCCAAGAAGGGTTACCCTCAGATTCTAATTTGTATTCATACTGATGGGAATTTGTCTCAGAATCACTACCACTTCCCTCTTCTTGATTGTTTTTGAGATTAGCTGGTTCTTGTGTTTCAACTATCTCTTGATTGATAGTAGGTTCTTGTGTTTCTACTACATTAATTCTCTTGATAGGATCATCTTTATCATCAAGAAGGTCTTTGATCTCTTTAGGCAATTTTTCATAGGGGATGAGTTTTGAACTATCTGAATCACTATCTGATGGTTCTGTTTCTTCTTTCTTAAGAAGAGGTTCCCCTGGTGTGATCTGCTCTATGACATGAGGGAAATTACCTTTGAGGTGATAGGGTTTCTTCTTAAAGCCTAAGCTGACTTTATCTTTGTTTTCTCTACCAGTATGTGGGAGAGGTGCCACGAGACCTTTTCCTCTAACTCCTAGAGGCCCTTGACCTGAATATCACATCTTAGCTATTAATTTACCTACTAGACCATATGAATTAGAAAGGAGTTTAGATACTATAGAGTCACCAGTTTGAACAACTTGAGATTCAGGTTCATCTTTGTAGAGCCATGATAGCACAGCTTCATCCTCTTCAAACTCTTTCTTGGATACTTGTTCTACTACAAAATTATTTTTATATGCTTTTAGAGGTTCTTTAGAGTCTAGTTTGGATTGTCTCAAAGATTGCCCATAAGACTTAGGTGAGATAGGGAGAGATGTCAAAGATAAGACTGGCTCAATAGTATATTGTCAAATACTATTTTCTTTGATATTAACCTCTTTGGCAAGATCTTCCATTTTAGATGTGGATGCTTCTTTAGTTAGTTCAATGGGAGATTCTTTGTTATTAGGCACAAGCTTATCTACACTTTCCTTCAAGGTGTTGCAAGTTGTATTCAGATCTATGGGGATAGTAACCTCTACTCCTTCATAAGGAAACTTCAAACATTGATGGTATGTAGAAGGAATAGATTGCATTTCATGTATCCATGGCCTCCCTAGAAGAATTTTGTAAGCCAAAGGTAGATCAAGCACTTGACAGATGGTATCTTTGATAACTAGACCTGCTCTGATAGGTAAGACAATGGTGCCTTTAGAAAATCTTTCTTATTCATCATAGGCTTTTATGGTGATCTTCTTTCGAGGATCAATAGCCAATTCTGAAAATCCCAATTGTGTGATCAAGCTGTAAGAACAAATGTTTAGGCCAATACCCCCATCTATCAACACACGTTTGACTCTATGGTTTTGGATCAAGACTTCCATATGCAAAGGCTGATTATGTGGGTGACTCAAGGAGTTGTCATCTTCCTCTAAAAAGGAGATATATTGCGGAGATGTAAGATGTCCAACCATAGTCTGGAACCTGTCTAAATCAAGGTCATCAGGAACATTGGAACTGAGCAAAGCTTTATCAAGAATGGCTCTATGAGCTGGAGATATTCAAAGCAACTCAAACATGGAGATTTTTGCATTAGTGTGTTGGAGTTGTTGAACAATGCTATAAGATGTAGGCCTTGTATCCTTTGGATTGGAAGATTTGGAAGCAGCCTTCTGTTTAGAAGCAGATGAAAGATTGAAGGGCACCTTAGGGACATTTGATGAATCTAGGATTTATCCTTTCAAATGCATTGGAGCCTGTGATCGAGTAACTACATTAGTTGAGGAATGATCTCCATCTCTTTGTATAATTGTGATGACATTGCAACTTTCAGGGAGACATGGTTCAACCATATTGATGACAACATTATTTCCAAGGTAGGCATAGTTGACTTTTTCCCCCATATTAGGCTGAGAAGTTGAAACTTCTTGACCATGTTTCAGAAATGGTTATGTGAATGATGTATGATCGTTATTGCTCTGGGGATTTTCAATTGTGATGTGTCTACTATTGATCAGATCTTGAATGGTATGCTTCAAGTGGTAGCAACTACTAGTTGTGTGACCTTTACTCTGATGGAAATCACAGAATTCATTTTCTCTCCATGATTTCAGTTTGGGGTCCTGATCATTTGGTTAGATTGGTGGTCAAGAGATGATGTTATCAGCTAGTAGAGTTTTCATAGCTGATTCTAAAGACTCTCCTAGAGGAGTAAATTTTTTATGTTTATCCCATCTTTTGAATTCTAGCTTCCTTTGAGATGGTTGAGAAGACTTTTTCTCTAAAGCTTTAATGGCTTGAGTGCCAAGAGTGAGATTGTAGGCAGGTGCCTTTGATGGGGCACAGACAGTGTCAACAACACCATCTGTGATGATGCCCTTGTTCTTGTTCCAATTTTTGTTCTTGTCTTTTTGAAGTGTGATTTCCACCAGCTTGTCAAAAGATGTATGATCTTGCATTTGTAAAGGATAATTGATTTTTGGAACAAGGTTATTGATGAAGATTTTCAATTTTCCTATTTCTAGAATAGGTCTGGCATATAGAGAGAACTTCTTCCTCCATCTCTTGAGAAATGTTAGGAATGGTTCCCCTGGATATTGCTTGAGATTACAGATATCAATCATGGTGACTGGATGTTGAATATTGTAGGAGTATTGCTGGTAGAACAATTTGATCAACTCCTCAAAAGTTTTGATAGTAGAAGGCAGTCTAGAGAACCAGTGGATGGCTGCTCCCTCTAGAGATCGAGGGAAGAGATGCATCGGATAGGTCAGTTCATGCATGAACTCCATTGATTGCGTACAAAATTCTCTGACATGATCTTGAGGATCAGAGTGTCCATCATACTTGTCATACTTTGGCATCTCCACTCTTTTTGGAAATGGTGGCATATACAAGTTTTTGTCAAAAGGAAAAGGGCATAGAGCTTCCATGGAGAACTCTTTGGGTTCCTTTTCTTTCTCAAGACTATTAAATTTGACTTGTAAAGCATGTATCTATTTCATCATAGCTGTGAGTGGAGTTTCTTCCTCATGCGTAATGATATCTTCAACATTAAAGTTGGGAGGAAGTTTAGCTCCTTGATGAGCTAGTTGTAAAAAGTATGCTTCTCTATTTTCTTTCAAGAAATGCCTCATCATCTTGTTAAATTCATCATCATTTTGATAGCAAGCAATTTCTTCAGGTGTGGGTTCCTGATCTGCACCATGTCGAGATTGAGCTCTCTGAGAGCCAAAGTTTGTCCCAGCTTGAGACATGGTAGGAGAGTGTGGACTCCCTAGATTAGATTGATGGGGGGTATGTTGAGTACCTCTGTGAGTTGATGGAGGAGGTATGTAACCAGATTTCAATCGATAGTTGCCAAGACCATCATCCTCATAAAGACCAGAATTGATGAGTTGCTCAAGAGTTGAAGTTTGGAGAGTGGTGATAGATTTCTTGTGAGAGGAAGCTCTAGTCTCCACCATTCACCTCACGTGAAACAAAAGAATAAGATCCAGATAACCAAAGAATGAATTGAATCAAGATGATCAAATGACGCAACCTTGTCAAAGTTTGATTGATTTGAAGATTTGATTAGACGTGGATGAAGGATACTATGCCCTGGATGTATGGGTAGGTTCCCAAAAGATAGCGGACAAGATATCACAACACTTAGTCATTTTGATGATTGATTGAAGATTGATAGTTATGACAAGGTTTTGACACGAGATGATAAGGACTCAAATCGATTAAATAGAAGGTTGAATCGGATTCAAAAGGCCACTTTAGGAAAATGATTGGATTCTTAATAGCTACTTCTCTATTCCTGACACAGTGATTCATTCGACATATTCTGAAATTAGGCTAAAAAAGCTAAATATCTGGCAATTCCGATAATTTTTTGACAACTTTCAAAAATTTCCCAAACGACACTCTGCAGACTCGTACGACAGTGGGTATGCTATGAATTGACAGTTGCAAAACTTGTACGATAGTTGGGTAGCAATGAAATGACAGTTGAAAAACTTGTACGACACTTAGGTAGCAATGAAATGACAAATGAAAATCTCATACGATAGTTTCAAAACTCACACGATAGTTGCTAGCAGGATTTGACTTTTTGAATTTAACTGGCAGAAAAACTCATATGACACTGGGTTCTTTACCATATGACAGATGGGTTGTAATGAAATGACACTTGGAAAAACTTGTATGACTTTTGACTTCTAAAATGATTTTTGACTCCAAAAAGGATTTTACGTCAATTTTTGCAAAATTTTGAGTTTGCAGATTTGGATTGTTTGCAAATTTCAATGTCCAGATTTGAGGATTGTAACGGATTTGTTCATTTTTAGTAACCAGATAGATAAAGAAGCACACAAAATAGCAAGCAAGTGATTTCAAGCATGTCTGAAAATAATGGACAAGGGTAAAAGCAACCTTGCCCATGAACAATCAAGTGACTTATTCATTCTAATCCTCAGAAGTGTTAATTATGTACGTTTCAAAATGTTTTGCAATGATGCACATATGCCCTAGAAAATGAAACTTTGGCCTCGCTAGGGTTTTTAGTAATGGTTTGACTCTGCAACTTTTATGATCCAAAGGGGTGAACTCCAATCCCAGCGCACCAGGGTTTTGACACAATCTGAGAACTTAATCTTCAGGAGCTGCTTGGGAGATCTGACAACCCAAAAATGAGCCATACCTATGGAGATTTCTTCCACAAGGACATTTATATAGCGGCTATCACTACCACGGTGAAAATGGCTATTACCACTTGAGGTTCCATCAACAAAGTTTTCCCTATGAAGGGAGTGTTTGCTATAGTTAACACTCTCTCAAGGTGACTCACAATAGTATACCACAAGGGGACTTGGCTCCAGATTCAAGGTTTTTGACACCTTTTCACTTTTAACCCAAACAAAGCAAGCAGATTAATCCGACACGCTAAGACAAAGTTTTTCTTCACCAAGGTCTATGATGTCAACTCCATGTGATCTATCAACCTCTCTGGGGAGAGAATGTATCAATCAATAAGAGAAGGTGCACTAACCAATTTTGATTCACCAAAGCTCATGATGTCAACCCCATGTGATCTATCAACCTCTCTTGGGAGAGAATATATCGATCAATAAGAGAAGATGCACTAACTGAGTTGAATGTGAAATGCACTAAATATCCTCCCTACCTACAAGGATTCTATCATCAAGAAGGATTTCAATGGGAATCCAATCTCTCAAGAATCATGAATAGTATTCATAGGGCCTAATTACTATGTGAGCACAGATGTATGTTTCCAAAAGCAAATCTACCAAAAGTACCCAAAAAGTAGAAAGAGGAACACTTAACGCTTAAAGAGAATATGAGATGAGTCCACAAGGTGGAACACTTAACACCTCACACAAGCTAAAAATGAGTCCCCAACTTAGAAAACAAGTGAGTTCCTAAAAGCACAAATGGGTTGCCAAGTGGAACACTTAACACTTCTGTCCTGTTGACCCCTCCCCTTTAATGTGGCACTGATATTGCAACCATGGGGTGGAATGAGGGGTCAACGGATTAGCGAGTCCAATAGCCCAAAATAGCAATCAAGATCAATCACAAGTAATCTAAGACTACTAATAAATACTTATGGTGTCACAACGTAGTATCAATTATGCAAGTGTGTAAAACAAAAGCATGAAAAGAATCACCCAAGCTAGACACACGAGAGATTTATTTTAAGCCCAAATCAAAATATTATCAGCACAAGTGGAATACTTGAGATCCTTGCAACGCGCTTAGTAGATTTTTACCTAATTTTAGCAAACTTTACACTTTTTTCAATCAAAACCAGCAAGAGTCAATAAAAAATAGAGAATTCCAACTATTAAGATTAGCTGTTAGTCAAAATCCAAAAATCAAATCTGACAAACTGCTTGCAAAAATGAAGTGACAATTGAAATCTGATGCCTAAACTCGTACGACAGTGGGTATGCTCCCAGACGACAGTCTAGAAACTCGTATGACACTGGGTGTCTGATGAAATGATAATCCAGCTTCCAAACGACAGTGAGTGCCTGATGAAATGATACTCGGTCAACTGTCATACGACACTAGGCTCAAACTTATACGAAGATTGTATGGACAAAAAATAAATTTTTTATTTTTGCACAAAAACCGAGGAGAAAAAGATAGAAATTGATAGAATTGAATTGGAAACCCATTTCAGGGCCCCATGATGGGTGCCAGAAATGTGTGTGTGAAAATTGTACATGATCTGTAGACACAACACTTTAGTAAAACATTAGAGGTTAGCAAAAATCAAAATCATGCAAAATTGAAATCTAATTTAACCAAGCGATTTACTACCTTCTAGTAGGTGTGAGATTGATGTTCTCAAATTGTTATCGAGATCAGTGACCTAGACGACACCTAAATGAAGGATTTGAATGCAATTGATCTAGATATGAATTAAATGCAATTAATCTTTTCTTTTTTTTTTATATTTTCTATGCAATAATATGAAAAATGATATGAAATCTATGATATATAAAAACAGATATGCTATGAATTGATCTAACAATAATATGAAAACAAAAGTGATCTCACAACAATGTTGATTCACAATAAGCTTTGATCCTTCCAATTCCAATTCTCTAGCATGATTGTGCAAAAATATGAGATGCTTTGAGATGAGCTGAGGCTTTAATTTTATAGAAATCCAAGGCTTTGGAGGTGCATGGAAAAAAGCCATAAATCACTCAGATTAACTTAGGTTGATTTTTGAGTTATCTGATAATAAAGACAATTAATTCACAAAATTATGCAAAAGGATGCAAAATAGCTTTTTAACTCAAATTAGAGTTTAGATCAGCTTTTTGAACTCCAAAAGGATTTTGAGTTCTAAAAAGTCAACACTTTGCATTGATTTTCTAATTTGGAGTTAAACTGTTTCTTTTGAATGTGCATAATAATTATGAATTAATTAAATAAATAAAGTGATTTATCCTCAACTTAACTGATTTTTGAAAATAAATAATTGATTTATGTGTTAATCAATTATTTAATCAAACTTTTATTAAAAACTATATTAATAAATAATGACAACTTGCTTTAATTAATTAAATAAGAATTTAATCAATTATTCATAAGATATTAGATTTATTATCAAAATTAAATAATACAATTAATAGTAGATAGAATTAAATTTAATTACACAATTAAGTGGCAATATATTAAATCTAATTAATTAAACATATAAATATTCAATTAATCAAACTTAGGATAAATGTGATTTATCGCCAAATAATCATTAAATTAAAGATAATTAAGATAATTAGGAATATTGCTAGGAATATTCCCCGACGGAGAATTTAAGATAATCAATTATGATTCGATGATGTTTAGATGTGCCTTAGGTTAGGAATTTGATGTCGATTTCATTCGAATTGTTGATATAGAAGATTAATGAACTTATAGCCCATTTTTGGGGTATTACACCAGCAGATCACAACAAAGGGCATTCAAGATTTATATTTTAGCCCATCCTTATGTGAATGTAAATTCATATCAAAAGAAGAATTGGAAGATTTAGATTTCTTTCCTTTAACCATTATCCAACAATCCTCCACCTTCTCAGCAACATTCTCCCAAGCCAAAGAAAAACCATAAGAGCCCACTAAAGCAGGGAAGGCCACACCAGCATCCACAAAAGGGATAGGGATAACACCACCACCAATCCCCAAATCCCCCCTAGAGAACCAAGGAAAACATAACCCATTGCACTAACAGACAAAAAAGATTATCTAGAGACAACATCAAAGATCCAGTAAGGAACAACATCAACACCTAAAGGGACAACACCAATAGTCTGAACCAAAGCCGCATCAAAAAAAACATCAGTAGCACCATCCATAGCGCGGTTATCCTGAGAAGGGAAAGCAACCAAATCCCCATCATTAGAAAATTTATGAACCATATAATGGTGGTCAGAAGCCCTCAACCACCAAGAAAATGATTTCTTTGATTAAACCTTATCAGATAAGAAATGCGTAGCAAGATGGTCAGTCTTGTGGCATCTCCTACATCTGAACGAAATACCCTCATAGTCTAGATTCTGGACCCAAGAGCACAAAGAAAAAGCCAAGGTAATATTCTTAGGGGGACCCTTAAAAACATCAACCTCCACAAGAATATGAGGATACATAAGATGAAAAACATCAGAGGAAGCTGAATCAACCATCTGGAAATCTCTTATAGCCTCCTGCATAGATTCCAAAATAGAATCTAGCCAAAGATGAACGGGAAGATTCGACAGTCTCACCCATAAGGGTGTTTTATGAAAGGACTCAAAAAAAGGATCAAACCCCTGATGCCAAGGTTTGGCCATCAAGGGGAAACACTTCTCCCAAGAAAAACAAATATCACACAAAATAACTTTTCTATCTTTAGCATTTCCAAACTTTGCAATTAAAAAAACCTTCACCATAGGGTATATCTGAATAGTATCAGTTAAAATGGGTTCCCAATGTTTGGAAATCCAAGCATGCAAGTCCGAAAGAGAATGTTAGAAACCCCTAAATCTAAAGATTGCAACATTAGAGGAGAAAACCTTTGTAGTTTTAAACATCTCATCAACTATATCAGGTTCTAGATTAACCACAATGGGATCACTTATAGAGACAGACTTCATAGAAGTAGGCTGGAAGCCCACTCTCCTAGTAGAGGATGCACCATTAATACCCTCTTTAAAAGTATCAATATTAGCATCAGATATTGTAGACCTAGAAAACCCCTTAACAAACTTATCCACACTAAGAGACCTACATGTTTGAGAAGTAACGAGCCCAAAAATGAGGACATTTAACTTCGAGTGAGAAAAAGTGGGTGACAAAGCACCAGAACCGACCACCACAAAGGGGAAACAAACATCTATGCAAAAAAAAAAACCTCTAGATGCTGAAGGAGCATGATCCATTTGTGTGGGAGCGATCATATATCAAGCAATAGGAGCAAGAACAGTTTGAGTGGGAGTAGCAGCGAGAGACATTTCTATCTAATTCTATTCGATCACTTTAGTTAAAAAGGAAATTGTTTTGATTAAGTAAAAATAGGTTTTGAAAGGACTCGAAACCTTTTACAAAAGTAGCGAAAGATAGGGAAAATAAAGACTGTAAGACAACTATGTTGAATCACCTAACAAACCAAAGGGACTAGCGGAAGTTCCCACCAAGTGGAAAAAAAACCATCCCAAAAAATACAACAAAGGGCATTCAAGATTTAGATTTTAGCCCATTCTTATGTGAGCATAAATTCATATCAAAAGAAGGATTGGTAGAGTTAGATTTATTTCCTTTAACTGTTGTCCAACCATCCTCCACCTTCTCAGCAGCATTCTTCCAAGCCGAATAAAAGCTAGAAGAGCCCACTAAAGCAGGACAGGCCACACCAGCATCCAAAGAAGGAACAGGGACAACACCACCACCAATCCCCAAATCTCCCTTAGAGAATCAAGGATAACAAAACTTAGAGAACCAGCAGACAAAATAGTTGATCCAGAGACAACATCAACGATTCGGTCAAGAACAACAACAACAACACCTGGAGGGACAACATCAATAGTCTGAACCAAAGCCGCATCAGAAATAGCATCAGTAGCACCATCCATAGCGTGTTCATCCTGGGAAGCACAAGAAGCCATACCCCCATCCTTAGAAACTTTATGAACCGTATAATAGTGATCAGAAGCCCCTAACCACCAAGAAGAGGATTTCTTTGATTTAACCTTATCAGATAAGCACCACATAGCAAGATGGTCAGTCTTGTGGAATTTCCTTCATCTGAATGGAATACCCTCATAGTCTAAATTATGGACCCAAGAGCCCAAAGAAGAAGCCAAGGTAATCTTCTCAGGGAGACCTTTAAAAACATCAACCTCCACAAGAATATGATCATACGTCAGATGAAAAACATCAGAGGAAGCCAAATCAACCATCTGGAAATCCCCTATAGCCTCCCCCACATATTCCAAACTAAAAATCCAACCAAAGATGAAGGGGAAGATTCGACAATCTCACCCATAAGGGTATATTATTAAAGGACTCGGAGAGAGGATCAAACCTCTGATGCCAAGACTTGGCCATCAGGAAGAAATGCTCCTCCCAAGAGAAAAACAACTATCACATAAAATAGTTTTCCTATCTTTAGTATTTCCGAAGTTTGCAATAAAAAAACCCTTTGCCAAGCCACAGGGTATATCTGAACAGTATCAATTAAAATGAGTTCCCAATGTTTGGAAATCCAAGCATGCAAGTCCGCAAGAGAAGGCCAGAAACCCCTAAATCTAAAGATTGCAACATTAGAGGAGAAATCCTCTGCAGTTTTAAAAATCTCATCAACTATATTAGGTTCTAGATTAACCACAATGGGATCACTTACAGAGACAAGCTTCGGAGAAGGAATGGACCAGAATCCCACTGTCCTAGCAGAGGAAGCACTATTAATACCCGATTCAAAAGCAACCACATTAGCATAAGATATCGCAGACCCAGAAAACCCCTTAATCAGAGACCGACCTATCTGAGATGTAGAGTGAGAAATAGGGGGTGACAGAGCACCAGAACTAACTGCCGTAAAGGGGAAACAAGCATCCAGGCCAAAAACAACACCTCCAGATGTCGAAGGAGCAAGATCCATTTGAGCGGGAGTGATCACAGATCAAGTAGCAGGAGCACGACCAGTTCGAGCAAGAGTAGCAGTGAGAACCATTTCAAATTTTTGCACATGACTTATGCATTAAAAATGAAATGGTTGCTATTCCAATGGCTAATAATTTCATAGAGATAAATGGTTGGTGGTGTAAAAGTAAGATATAATTTTGTCAAGAACAATTCTAAATATATCCGAATCATTTTATCTTAAAATGAAAATTTTATTTTTCTTAATTTGTTATACAACACAAACCAACATTTTATGACATTCCATTTTTTTCAATATTTCAACCTCCTATAACTTTTAAACTTCTTTTGTAATGTGTAAAATACAAATAAGATTAGAGTTCCATTTAGTAAATTAATAATTTCACAATGATTGTATTTAGGGAAGAAGAATTCTATCATGTTTGGTTTATCTATAAGTAGATTTAACCATTAGATTCTAGAACTGAAACTTATTTGAAGCCAACGATTAAGTTGTCAATCATTAAAAAATGCAATATGATTTAACAAAACTATATTATGAAAAGAAATTTTGAACCATGATGAAATAGAATTATAATGGTTTGGCCACATTTTTAGAAGAGTGATCATATTGTTTCTTAAAATGCTTTTTTAACCTCCATTTTCATATACATGTTTATAATTTTTAGGAATATTGTAAGCAATTTTAAATTTAGTGAGACTATTTAAGAAGAAAACTTTACCTTTTTATAATTTATCAAGGACATTCAATATCATAATTTATGAACCATATTTTTTTTTCAAACATTCAACTTAATTTTTTAACTTCTTTTTCAGTGTGTAAAATAAAAATAACAGTTATAAAACACAAATTAAAAGATTAAAAGGGATTTAATTGTAATTAAAGTTGAATTTTAGTAAATTAAAGGCAGGGCCTCATGCAGCTGCGTGGTTTATTCTGGGTAACAGACACTGGTTGACATTTTAAAGGGAGATTTGTGAAGTTAGTAACTCCACCGTGACCAAAAAAAAGTCTTTAAGATTCCAATTTATTCTGTTCCTACAATTGAAAATTTGAATGAGAACACTCAAACTACTTAAATTTAAGCAAAGCATCACAATAATTCCAAAACAAAATGTACTCAAACTAGAACAAATCTATGATGCGCCCATAAATGCTAAAGATATTGGAATAGAACTATTATTCTTAAAGAAAGGTTTCTAAAGATTAAAAAAAATTTAAAAAATAGACTGATGTTAGTTGCGTGCCCAAATAGCCTAACATTATAATTTCCTTGAACGTTGTGTATTGCAATGGATATATCATTTTCTTCTACACGCCAGGTACTTTCTCAGATTTTGTCTTATAATTGTCTACTCTAATTTCGATGCAATTTCCAAATTTTTAAATCACTTCAAAGACCTCAATATTCACGTTCTCCATTAAAATTTGATAATTGGTCGTAATTTGCGGCTCAATAACTTGTGAGAGTGGATGCCACCGTGACAATGATGTGACTGTCATTTTATGTTCTTCAATGAAAACAAACCAAAGTAGGAGAAAGCCTGTCAAATACGTCAAATATATGTTCTTCCATATTAATAATAATTGTCGGGCGAAAGAAAAGTTGTCGGTATGGCTCGAAAATCTTTCCCATTCCTCACTCTATCTCGTACTGTCCGCGTGCCTCAGATATTTTGCCGTCTATGTAATGTTTGAATAATTTAGAACTGGATCCAAATTTTCCAAATAAAACAAGAACTGCCACTGAAAACTTTTGACCCTATTGCAAGAAACTTTAGAGCTCCAATATGCTTAACATGGCTGCATCACAAACTTAAATCTTTAACCATAATTCAACGATGAGGACTCATAATATCCCAGCAAGCGTGATGGTGAGTATGATACCACCATTGATATTTTACAATGCAAAGTATTTCAATAGGTGAAATGATTGCCCTCCTAGCCTGGACACTTCAACTGTCCTTTGTACACTAGTAAATCAAATGAGTTTCAGAGGAATAGAGACTAATATTCTCAGTTTCCTCTCTTCGTTTTCTTAGAGAACTAGCTCTATTTAATCTATAATGATATGATTTAGTTTGATGTGAAAAATATGATTTTTAGCATAATATTAACTATCTTCACAGCCTTTGGTATTTTACATTTATGTTAAAGTTGTATAATATGTATTAAAATGGAAACTGCCACCATGCAAGTCTCTAATATTGATGCTTTTAATTTAGGGAGAAGATCCAAATATAAATTTACCTAATAATATAGAATTATTTTTGCATTTCTTAAATGAACAATTAAATGATTCAAATAACTTATTCTGCCAATTTAAATAGGTCTCCCTGCTTTCAGAACTTTATATATATATATATATATATATATATATATATAAGTTTCCCTGCTCTCAGAACTTTCTCTTATGTACCCCACACACATAAGATTGATACAATGGCTGATCTAGCAGAATTTTGATCCCTACTTATAGATGGAGCAGTTAATCACGCTAGAGCCATCACATGTTTAAATTTTTTGAATGTATGCTTAATTGCTAAATAATAGCTTAGAGATCAAAACTAGCAGTTGTGCTTATGTATGTGTAACGATGAGCTGATACGCAATGGGGTTTTCTTGTAAAATTATATTCTTGATAGCAAAAAAATGATAAATAAAACATAAAATAAGATTAAATCTTGTGAAGGAAAGACACCATAAAATCTGAGAACAATCTACGATATAAATTTTAAAACAGAGTTAAGAAACACTCAAAATCAAACCCCACATATTTATTAGAATGTGGCAAACACAAAATAATATTCATTCCCAAATTATTAGTAAATTGGAAGATAAGAATTCATTCCCAAATTATTACACAAAAAAACATTCATTCCCAAATTATTAGTATATTGAAGATCAATGTTGCAAACTCTATGTATTTATTACAACTTGAGATCTTCCCAAATTATAACTAAATTTGAAACACTAAAGAAAGATGTGTTAGTGCTTATGTGTGTCCGCATATAAAATATTCTCCTCTTTCCAATTCCATGAGATGATCAACCTTCTAGAAAGATGTGGTTGATCTTTCCCTAGATAGTGCGTCAAAAGATATAACCAACACATAAAAATGTAGCTAGATATTGCAGAATTTTAGGATTTTAAAAATCATAACTAAGCTAGAATATTGTTGCCCCACTTCTTATCCTATTTCCATGATGTCAAAGTGGTAGTCTTGATGTTACAAGTCAAGTCTGGTCATGTAATGTCTAGGTCTAGATTTCCTTTAGGATAGGAAATCTTTGCCGGGTTTCCCTCCAAATTGCTTTCATGTTTTAACCAGGTGGGATGTTTTCAAAGTCTCATTATATTGGGTAGGTTGTAGATCCCAACCCGGCAAAGATTATATGCTCCTATTGATGCTCTTTCTCAGATGGAATGACAATTATGGATCATGATCTTCAGGCATTTACAAGGGATCAGAGGAAAGTCTTCATGTGACTGATGTAATAATAGAGTTGACATTGAAACATTCAGAATTATACTTCTTATGATAGTGTATGCATTCAATTGATGAACTCCTTTTATTCTTAATGAGTACATTGATTATAGAAAAGTAAAGTTTGTAGTTGAATACATTGGGGCTATACTAAAGTCTGTAGGTCAAAGAGATCTCAAGATATATTTCGAAAGAATTACCAAAGAATGTATGGTTGCATCTTATATGACATCACAATGCACAGGTTCAAAGTATAAAAGATACTTCAAAGGAATGCATCTTAGTTGATAAATCTATGGATTGGACGGGTGCAAAGATATTGTTGACTAGTTCGAACTATGTCATATTGTAGTGTTTACAAAGGATTTTATCATGCCTATTGTATCTCAATGTTTTGAGTATGTTTCAAACAAAGCTTAATACTATCTGCAGCAATCTGAAGATGACATGGAGTTTTCATTGGAATTTCCTGGGATCTAAGAATAGTGTTATGCTGTTATGAAGAACTTAATAATAATTTCGAACTATTGACGTTGCAAAGCGGAACACTCATTGATCTAATGTTTTTTCAAGTAACAGTAGAAACTAATGTTCTCCATGAAATGAATGTATAAATTGATTCCTTAAGTCTCCATGATCCTAACAGTGAAAACAGTGTACGATTTGATGTTGAAATTTGCCAAGATGGGAATCCACGTGCACCAATCATAGAGTGGTCGCGTGATCGCATAGATTAAAAAAGTGTTATGCGATCATGCGACAACGGAAGCTCAGGCAGATGAGAAAATTTAATGAACGACAGGAAAGACCAAGTAAAAGATGCTCTGCTGGGACCCACATACGCCAACAACGCAAATGCGACAACATAGACCGGGCAAGTGAAAGTTTTAAGTTTTTTTTTGATATTATATAAAGCGCCAATAACAGAACGGTCGCATGATCGCATAGATTAAAAAAGTGTTATACGATCTTGCAAAAAGGTGAAAGGAGGGGGGGTCCACATAGGTTAAGGGATCAGATGATGTAAAGCCTTGCAGTAGGTGTGTGGTCACATGATCACATAAATAAAATAACACCCATGCGATCATGCGACAAGGCATCAAGCGTAGCCAATTAGGTGGGAAAGAGGCACAAAGGACACGAAGGATTAAATTGACTCCAGTTGGAGTCCACATATGCAACATCATGGATGCGATAATGGAAGCTCGGGCAGATGGATGGTACCTTGCTGGAACCCACGTGCTCCAACGATAGAGTGGTCGCATGATCACATGAATAAAATAACACCCCTGCAAACATGTGACAATGGAAGACCAGGTGGGACCGAAGTCAACGGACTTACCTATGGTAGAATAAAGGAGCGCATCTGACGGTCCTCGCAAGATCATGACCCCTGCCAAATGTTTATGCGAACTTGCAAGATTCTTCCAGGTAGCCGTGGGACCAAAAGAGTTGCGATACCAAATCAACAGTAGTCGCTTTGTCGCTAAGTCATGGGAGATTCATTGCGATCATGCGAGATGCGTACACGTGTCTCTCGGTGGGTCCGAAGGAGTTTGTATGTGATACCAAATCAACGGTAGTTGCTTTGTCACTAAGCCATGGGAGATTCATTGCGATCATGCGAGATGCATACATGTGTCTCTCAGTGGGCCCGAAGGCATCTATATGAAGCGGCTCTCTGAAAGATGATCAACGGTCCCCATTTTTTTTGCTATGGAGCAAAAAAGTCATGGAGGCAAAGCGGGATCTTGACGCGTGTCTAGCACGTAAAAGAAGTAAAAGATTATTATTTCAGAAAGGAAAAAAAGGTATTCGGCATAAATGAATTCTCAGTTTTTATTCCAGAATCATAATGGTTGTGTAGTAGAGCTGCAACTTATGACTATGAAGGTTGATGCTTTCTACAAAATTAGAGGACTATGTTAATGACAAAGAGAATTACAGTGCAGAGCATGCTGAGTATAATGGTTTCATCATATGTTTGTGTGGTGATTAGTCATGGTTCAACAAAGCTCCAAATTGTGGTCTGATGGTGACTGATGTGCTGGGAAGCAAGCATATCAATATCATTCAGCTTCTACAAGTTGTATTCTATTGATGAAGAATATTCATTTCATATTCTCAAAGGCAAGCTACAGGAAGAGATATATGAAAAGTCATAGTCCTTTGACTTTTCTGTAGTTTTCAAAATTTTAGAAGTTGAATCACTTCACATTCCCCTAGAGGGCGTAGGCTATGTTTTCTATATAAGATGTTGTAAAAGATGTAAAAAAGGTCGGCAAACTGGTGAATATAGAAAAGTAATTCTATTTATTGAGCCTTCTTCTTGTTTGTTGTTCCATAGATAGTTTCTTCTGCATTATGAATGGAATGAACAGTTGCATGCATAGCTACATTTTCTTACTGGATTCTACTTCATGTCAGGAAGTGTAGTGGGAGTGATTCTATTCACTTTTTGTGTATAACTCTTTGTCCATTCATTCATCATTTTAGTTGCATTTGAATAGAAAGCACATTTATATTCTGATATTGTGATGTCTTCCTGAATTCTATTTCTTGCTAAGTAATTGCGAGTACTAGTGATTCTATTTACCACTCATGATATAAGTATATTTCTATTCACCAAGTAGAACCTATTTTCATATAGAGTAGGATAGAATTAGTTAGATGTCAAAATCATGTGATGATCTATGGTCAACATTCTATTGGGGGTTGTAGATTATCTTCATATATCCTTGCCTAAGTTGTTTGTGTCTACAAGCAATTTGGTTAAAAACACATAAGAGACAACCTGGTGGTCAAGATAAAACATATTCATTTCATATCTTACACAATCAGGGAGCTGTACTTGTCAATTCAGAGGATAGTGATAGAAGACTTACACTGACCCATTTGTTGGTGGACATCCTTTTGTTCTCTCACTTTGGGTGTATAGAGAGTCAAAGATTGAAAATCTTAATAGAGGATAAACTGTTAGCCAACAGTTTTTGGCGACTCTACTAGGGAGGACTTTGAAAAGAAGAAGATATTGATATGTTTTTCTCAGATTCTTAAGGCATCCTGGATTCCAGATTTACTAGGAGTGCAAAACAAAAGGGAAAGGTTGATCCAGTCTACAAAGAACTCAAAGCGGTCAATTTCCCTATCCTTGAAGATATTTTCAGAAAAGGAAGAGCAAAGGCAAGAGAAACTGAAAATAAGAAGCTTGCTGATTTTTAGTTATCTACAGTAGTTCCTTTGAGACTGAAGAGAAGTAAGTGTTCCTGTCCTCCTATTGGTAGAATTTGTATCTCTACCACTTGCAATTCATTGTTATTGCACGGTATTGCACTTCCCCTCTCAGTTTCAATCCAAGCAGTTGCACAGAATATAGTAGTAAACATGGTTGCTCCTTGGGGAATGCTATTGGACCATTGAATCTTGTAGCAAATCATGATTTACCAAAAGCTTCCAGGAAGAACTTCCCTAGATTCAATGGTGATGTCTCAGTGTCAGCTAAACAACATCTAAGTGCTTTCTAGAAAGCATGTAGTGTGGTGAATCCTCAGCATGAAGATGTTGCAGTCAGGATGTTTGTGGATACTTTGGTGGATGATGTAGCAAATTGGTTCTAGGATTTACCCACAGGCTGTATTACAGGATGGGACGCCATGAAGTAAAGATTTGAAGGAAGATACAAGAGCACTGAAGATGCTCAAGTTCTCTTCTTACAATTAGCCCAAATTAAGAAAGAACCATCCATCTCTATGAAATATTTTAATGCAAAATTTAATAAACTTATTAAAAGAATACCAGCTACTAGTGCTCCAATAGGAGACAATCAGAAAACTTTCTACATTAGTTCCATGCCTACTGAACTTGGTTATCAACTAAGAAGGGCTAATGTGGCCACTTTACAAGCTGCACAAACTCTTGTAGTAGAGATGGAGGATGACATGATAGCCTCTCGAAAATGGAAGAAAGAGTATCATACTGGATCTTCAAGCAATATAACAAGCACTTCAAATAGTACTGAGGCTATGTTACAAAAGTTGTCCAATGAGCTGATTGCATTAAAGAAACAAGTTGCTAGACTAGCTCATTCATTATATCAGCTTTATCAAGAAGGACCGAGATATCAAGGTGGAAATAAGAACTTGCAGCTCCCTGCCCCTCATCAAAGATTAGCTATTGAAGCTGCTCCTAAAGGTCAGACTTCTTGTGCCTTTCATCTCAGAGCAGATCATGATGGTAATACCTGTGAAGACATGATCAGATATTTATAGATGAGAGGAGAAGAACTGCAAAGAATTTAATATCTAGAAGATGATGATGATCATGCTCCTCATGGCGACTCCATAAATTTGTATTGTGAGTATGAGTCAGATTCAAAAAATGGAGTAAATTGTTTTGCCACCTTGGAAGGACCTCAGCTAACGGTGATGACTAGAAGTCAGAAAAATAAGAGTCAGGTTTCTAATGCTGCTCCTGCTAAGAATCCAACACCTTCTCACAAGGCAGATAAAGACAAGAATGCAACATCAAGTTCTTCACAAAAGGATCTAAAAGATAAGTCATCTACTTTTTTTGATATTATAAAATTTTGTGAGGAAACTAAGATTCAAATAACTACCATGGATTATTTAAAATCTAATCTAGATCAATTGCAAATACTAGTAGAACATTGTAAAAGTAAGGAGAATGTTCTTATTAATGCTAACGTTCATGATAAAAATCAGACCAGTACTAGCAAAGAGAATTCAATATATGATGATTTTTCAATTCCAAGATTGTTTCATGAAGAAGAATCTGTTGTCCATGCTACTTGTTCTAGTAAAAAAACCAAAGCCTTTCTATGTATCACTTTTTATCAACAAAAATAAATTGAGTAATTGCATTATAGATTTGGGAGCTTCAGACAATGTGATGCCTGCTTCAGTTGCTAAAGCTTTAGGATTTCCTTTAACTAAAGTCTTTGGTAGATGTTATTCTATGGATGCTAAACAAGTTCCCTTAATTGGTCAAATCAAAGATGCTCAAGTTGCCTTAGCTTCCTATCCCTCTAAGAGATTGAAGCTCACAATCCTTGTTGCTGATATCCCTGAGAGTTATGGAATGCTACTTAGTAGAAGTTTCTGCAAAGACTTGGGAGGAGAAATCAAGTTAGATTGGACATCTGCCTATATTCAAGTAGGAAATAAGAAGGTGAAGTTGGAACCAGAAGGAAAAGCAAAATTCACTGTATTAAAGTCAGATGATCCTAGGTCACAAATTCTTTATCAAGAAATGCAATTTGGCAACTATATGATATCTTATGATGGCCCTGATGTTCAAGAAGATATAGAAGAAGCAAAAATTGAGCAATTATGGACATTAGAGTTTGATGGAAGTTGTGCCAAGGCTAGTTCAGGAGCTAGGATAGTCTTGATAGCCCCTGATGGAGAAACTACTCATTTGGCCTATAAATTGAATTTTAAAAATACCAATAATACTGCAGAATATGAGGCCCTTCTCCTTGGTATAGAGGTAGCTAAACAAAAAGGAGTTAAATTGCTCAAAGTTCAAGGGGATAGTGAATTGGTGGTGAGACAAGTAAGAAATCAATACTCTGTGAAAAATAATAGATTGAAAAATTATAGAAATAAAGTATGGGATGAAATAGAAAGTCTAAATGCCTTTTCAATAATTTTGGTCCCAAGAGATCAAAATTCCAGGGCTAACTCTCTAGCAATTTCTGCATCTCTACTCTTGCCTCATCCTGACTTCAAGAATCAAGTATACAGAATGGAGGTCCTATTCAGACCTAAGGTTCCTGATAATGAAGAATCTTGGCAAGTATTTGGAGATGACAAGCATATTCAGCAGTTTCTAGAAGGAACAAGCCCCTTTGCCAATATGTGTTTTGAAAATGACAAAGAAGAGCAGTCACCAATTGATGAAGAAGAATTAAAATCAGGTATCACTCAATTGAAAGAAAATAGAATTCCTTCTCATTTTGTGTCATTATAAAAACTCTTTGATAAACATGATGCCTATATAAGGAGAGAGAGAGAGAGAGAGAGAGAGAGAGAGAGAGAGAGAGAGAGAGAGAGAGAGAGAGAGAGAGAGAGAGAGAGAGAGAGAGAGAGAGAGAGAGAGAGAGAGAGAGAGAGAGAGAGAGAGAGAGAGAGAGAGAGAGAGAGAGAGAGAGAGAGAAAAAACTTGTGGATAATTTGATGGGATCAACATAGGAATTGAGGATAGTCCTAAAATGATCAACATTGGAAAATGCTACACTCTTGAGGAAAGAATAAAAATCAGAGAATTGTTGATTGAATTCCAAGATGTTTTTGCTTGGAGCTATGAGGATTTAAAGAATTTTATGAATGGAAAATTCAGGCATACTATCTGTCTTAAATCTGGAGCATCACCTGTCAAACAAAAATAGAGAAATTATAATCCTTTGATTGAAGGAGCCATTTTCAAAGAAATTGATAAGATGCTGAAAGCCAAGATTATCTATCCTATTCATCATTCCACTTGGGTAGAAAACATTGTTCCTATGAGAAAAAAGAATGGAGAAATAAGGATTTGTGTTGATTTTAGAAATCTGAACCAAGCTTCCCTCAAGGATAACTATGCTCTACCAAACATGGATCATTTGTTGCAAACTGTTGCAGGGTCAGAGATGATGTCCATGTTAGATGGTTTTTCAGGATATAATCAGATACAAGTAGATGAAGCAGATAAGTATAAAATAGCTTTCACAACACCTTGGGGCACATTTGCTTATAATAGAATGCCTTTTGGGTTAATTAATGCAGGTGCAACCTTTCAAAGGGCTATGGATTTATCTTTTGGTGATCTTAAAAATAAAATTATTGTGATCTATCTTGATGACTTGACCGTTTTCTCCAAGAAGAGGAAAGATCACCTAGGAGATCTGACCAAGGTTCTGCAAAGATGTAGAGATCAAGGCATATCCTTGAACCCAAAGAAATTAGTGTTTTGTGTCACTGAAGGTAAGCTTCTTGGTCACATTGTTTCTCAAGAAGGAATCAAAATTGACCCTGATAGAGATAAAGCCATTTAGCAATTAAGTTTACCTTTGAGTAAGACTGGTGTTAAATCCTTCTTTGGACAAGTGAATTTTTTGAGAAGATTTGTACCTAATTTTTCTGAGATTGTGCAAAGCATAGTTGACATGATGAAAGGAAATCAAACATTTAAGTGGACTAATGATGGTAAAAGAGCTTTTAAGGATATAAAGAATGCCATTGCAAATGCTCCTGTCTTGTTTCATCCTGATTATACTAAAGAGTTCATTGTATACTGCTATGCATCTGAACACACCATGTCAAGAATATTAATGCAAGAGAATAAGGAAGGTATACAAGCTCCTATTGCCTTCATGAGTATGCCCTTAAAGAATCAAGAGCTGAAGTATTCTCAAGTTGAAAAGCATGCTTATGCAGTGGTGAGAGCATTAAAGAATTTCAGATTTTACATCCTGCATTCACATTCAGTCATCCATGTGCCTGATGCTGCAGTAAAAAGTGTGTTAACACAGCAAGATGTTGGGTGTAACAATAGAGGAGCTTGGATTGCAAAGGTCCAGGAGTATGATATAGATGTTAGGCCAACAAAACTCATAAGAGGGAATGCTCTTTGCAGGGCCATAGAAGAGAATCAACAAGCTAAAGAAGATGATCATAGAGTGCTCATGGTAAGTCTACAAGATCCTTGGTTCTCAAACATTGCATATTTTTTGACTTATGGTGAATGTCTAGATGGATTAACTGCTAAACAAAAGAGGAATTTAAAGAATAAAGCCTTGAAGTATGTTATACATGATGATGTTTTATATAAGAAAGCAATTGATGGTACTTTTCTGAGGTGTGTTGATATAGATCAGTAGGAAAAGTTATTGAAATCTTTCCATGATGAAGCATGTGGAGGTCACTTCTCATCTACCGTGACTGCTTTCAAAATTTTAAGACAGTGCTATTATTGGCCTAGCATGTTCAAAGATTCATATAAGTGGGTTGCAAATTGTGAAAAGTGCAAGATGTTTGTAGGCAAACTACAGTTGGCTGCATTACCTTTGAAACTGGTAGTGATAGAAGCTCCTTTTCAACAGTGGGGTTTGGACTTTGTAGGACCCATCAATCCTCCTTCAAGTCAAGGACATTCATACATCTTGACTGCCACTGATTACTTCAGCAAATGGGTTGAAGCTAAACCAATGAAGAAGACTACATCAGAGGTGGTATGTGAATTCATTAAAGAACAAATATTGGTAAGATTTGGAGTTCCTACAAAATTGATATTGGATAATGCTTCTTACTTTTCATCCTTAGAAATTGTTGCCTTTTGTTATGATCATGGGATTCAAATAGGACACTCTTCTGATTATTTTCCTTAAGGTAACGGATAGGCTGAGTTAAGCAATAAAAATTTGATTAATATCTTAAAGAAGTTGGCTGCTGATAATCAGAGGGATTGGCACAAAAGGATATATGATGCTCTTTGGGAAAATAGAACTACTCCTAAAAGAGCCATTGGTATTCCTTCTTTTGAATTGGTGTATGGAGTAGAAGCTAATTTACCATTGCTATTAGAACTTGTTGCTTGCAAACTGAAAACTGCTATTGAGGATGATGTTTTCAAGGATGGCTTGGAAAAAGGGATCTTGTATTTGACAAAGTTGTAGGAAGAAAGGGAAGACATGGTTGACAGGATCACTGAACATCAGAACCGAGTCAAGAAGTTGTTTGATAAGAGGGCAAGGCCAAGAAAATTCATGGAAGGTGATATGGTGCTACTGTGGGAAAAGAGACATGAACCTAAAGGAATGCATTCTAAGTTTCAATCCTTATGGAAAGGTTCATTTCAGATTGTGCAAGTGAATCAAAACAATTCTTTCAGATTGGCATATCCTTCCGGAGAGTCTCTGCCATGTTCCTATAATGGGCAGGACTTAAAGCTATACCAGATGCATAATTGAAGAGCAGGTAACCCCTGCGTAGTAGTTAGTTAGGTAGGTTTTCTTTTTGTGTCATAGTTTAGTGGTTGTCTTTCATTTTTCTCCTTCTTTCCTTGAGTTTAGTTTTCTTGTTGTCAAGTTGTCAGTTATTTTGTGGAACCAGAGATTGCTAGGGTTATTTTAAGCATTGTAATGCTTAAATCCCCAGTCAGAGCCAGTTGTTTCCCTACTTCTTATCTTTTTTCCATGATGTCAAAGTGGTAGTCTTGATGTTACAAGTCAGGTCTGGTCATGTAATGTCTAGGTCTAGATTTCCTTTAGGATATGAAATCTTTGCCGGGTTTCCCTCCAAATTGCTTTCATGTTTTAACCGGGTGGGATGTGTTCAAAGTCTCATTATATTGGGTAGGTTGTAGATCCCAACTCGGAAAAGATTATATGCTCCTATTGATGCTCTTTCTCAGATGGAATGACAATTATGGATCATGATCTTTAGGCATTTACAAGGGATCAGAGGAAAGTCTTCATGTGACTGATGTAATAATAGAGTTGGCATTGAAACATTCAGAATTATACTTCTTATGATAGTGTATGCATTCAATTGATGAACTCCTTTTATGCTTAATGAGTACATTGATTATAGAAAAGTAAAGTTTTCCGTTGAATACATTGGGGCTATACTAAAGTCTGTAGGTCAAAGAGATCTCAAGATATGTTTCGAAAGAATTACCAAAGAATGTATGGTTGCATCTTATATGACATCACAATGCACAGGTTCAAAGTATAAAAGATACTTCAAAGGAATGCATCTTAGTTGATAAATCTATGGATTGGACGGGTGCAAAGATATTGTTGACTAGTTCGAACTATGTCATATTGTAGTGTTTACAAAGGATTTTATCATGCCTATTGTATCTCAATGTTTTGAGTATCTTTCAAATAGAACTTAATACTGTCTGCAGCAATTTGAAGATGACATGGAGTTTTCATTGGAATTTCCTGGGATCTAAGAATAGTGCTATGTTGCTATGAAGAACTTAATAATAAGTTTGAACTATTGACGTTGCAAAGCGGAACACTCATTGATCTAATGTATTTTCAAGTAACAGTAGAAATTGATGTTCTCCATGAAATGAATGTATAAATCGATTCCTTAAGTCTCCATGATCCTAACAGTGAAAATGGTCTACGATTTGATGTTGAAAAGTGCCAAGATGGGAATCCACGTGCACCAATCATAGAGCGGTCACGTGATCACATAGATTAAAAAAGTGTTATGCGATCATGCGACAATGGAAGCTCAGGTAGATGAGAAAAGTTAATGAACGATAGGAAAGACCAAGTAAAAGATGCTCTGCTGGGACCCACATATGCCAACAACACAAATGCGACAACATAGACTGGGCAAGTGAAAGTTTTAAGTTTTTTTTGATATTATATAAAGTGCCAATAATAGAGCGGTCGCATGATCACATAGATTAAAAAAGTGTTATGTGATCATGCAAAAAGGTGAATGGAGGTGGGGCCCACATAGTTTAAGGGATCAGATGATGTAAATCCTTGTAGTAGGTGTGTGGTCGCATGATCGCATAAATAAAATAACACCCATGCGATCATGCGACAGGGCATGAAGCTTAGCCGGTTAGGTGGGAAAGAGGCACAAAGGACACAGAGGATTAAATTGACTCCAGTTCGAGTCCACATATGCAACATCATAGATGTGATAATGGAAGCTCGGGTAGATGGATGGTACCCTGCTGGAACCCACGTGCTCTGATGATAGAGTGGTCGCATGATCGCATGAATAAAATAACACCCATGCAATCATGTGACAATGGAAGACCAGGTGGGACCCAAGTCAACGGACTTACCTATGGTAGAATAAAGGAGCGCATCCGACGATCATCGCAAGATCGTGACCCCTTCCAAATGTTTATGCAAATTTGCGAGATTCTTCCACGTAGCTGTGGGACCAAAAGATTTGTGATACCAAATCAATGGTAGTCACTTTTTTGCTAAGCCATGGGAGATTCATTCCAATCATGCGAGATGCGTACACATGTCTCTCGGTGGGTCTAAAGGATTTTGTATGTGATACCAAATCAATGGTAGTCTCTTTGTCACTAAGCCGTGGGAGATTCATTGCAATCATGCGAGATGCGTACACGTGTCTCTCAGTGGGTCCAAAGGAATCTATATCAGGTGGCTCTCTGAAAGACAATCAACGGTCCCCATTTTTTTTTCTATGGAGAGAAAAAGTCATGGAGGCAAAGCGGGATCTTGACATGTGTCTGGGGCATAAAAGAAGTAAAATATTATTATTTCAGAAAGGAAAAAAAGGTATTCGGCATAAATGAATTCTCGGTTTTTATTCCAGAATCATAACGGTTGTGTAGTAGAGCTGCAACTTATGACTATGAAGGTTGATGCTTTCTACAAAATTAGAGGACTATGTCAGTGACAAAGAGAATTATAGTGTAGAGCATGCTGAGTATAATGGTTTCATCATATGTTTGTGTGTTGATTAGTCATGGTTCAACAAAGCTCCAGATTGTGGTCTGAGGGTGACTGATGAGCTGGGAAGCAAGCATATCAATATAATTTAGCTTCTACAAGTTGTATTCTATTGATGAAGACTATTCATTTCATATTCTCAAAGGCAAGCTACAGGAAGAGATATATGAAAAGTCATAGTCCTTTGACTTTTCTGTAGTTTTCAAAATTTTAGAAGTTGAATCACTTCACATTCCCCTAGAGGGCGTAGGCTATGTTTTCTATATAAGCTATTTTAAAAGATGTAAAACAGGTCGGCAAACTGGTGAATATAGCAAAGTAATTCTATTTACTGAGCCTTCTTCTTGTTTGTTGTTCCATAGATAGTTTCTTTTGCATTATGAATGGAATGAACAGTTGCATGCAGAGCTGCATTTTCTTACTGGATTCTACTTCATGTTAGGAAGTGTAGTGGGAGTGATTCTATTCACTTTTTGTGTATAACTCTTTGTCCATTCATTCATCATTTTAGTTGCATTTGAATGGAAAGCACATTTATATTCTGATACTCTGATGTCTTCTTGAATTCTATTTCTTTCTAAGTAATTGCAGTACCAGTGATTCTATTTACCACTCATGATATAAGTTTTTTTCTATTCACCAAGTAGAACCTATTTTCATATAGAGTAGGATAGAATTAGTTAGATGTCAAAATCATGTGATGATCTATGGTCAACATTCTATTGGGGGTTGTAGATTATCTTCATATATCCTTGTCTAAGTTGTTTGTGTCTATGAGCAATTTGGTTAAAAACACATAAGAGACAACCTGGTGGTCAAGATAAAACATATTCATTGCATACCATACACAATCAGGGAGCTGTACCTATCAATTCAGGGGGTAGTGATAGAAGACTTACACTGACCCATTTGTTGGTGGACATCCTTTTGTTCTCTCACTTTGGGTGTATAGAGAGTCAAAGATTGAAAATCTTAAGAGAGGATAAACTGTTAACCAACAAATATAAAAATTTGAAATAAGACATTCAAGTGTGCCTGAGATATATATAAAGAACTTATTGGAGATACATATTGTATACACCTAAAAATGGTCATCTAGACTATTAGCCCCTTTGCTAGCATTTTTGCTAAAATCATCAATTGCTTATTCTTGATCAAATCATAGTTTTATCATTTATTTGATTATTTTCTATGGGCTAACCATTTTATCTTAAGTCTTTATTTAATTAAAAGGAATATTTCCTCCACTTTTATTAAATAAAAAGCTCTCACTTTTCCTCTTATCCTAAGTTGCACAAATAAAGCATTATTCTTATTTTTAAAAAGAAAAGAATTTTTTGTCTCATATGGGCACAAAAGTCAACTTTTATTTTCTCATTGGAGGATATTTGTGCACATGGATTGCTCCTCTTTGATGCTCCACTATTGACTAAATCTTTTCCCTTTTAATCTTCATGGTCCATTCCTTCTCATTTCTTATAAAAGGAGAGCTCTCTTCTTCATTTGAGGACCCAAACTTTTATGCTAACTTTATGCTTGAGGATTTCTTGGAGACTTTGGAGCTTTTGAAGACTTTGGAGCCTTTTGGAGATCTTTCTACATTTAGCTTGCATTCTTGCATTCTTAGCTTAGCTTCATGTTTATGCTTTCTTAGATTAGTTTCCTTTCAAGCTCTAGCTTAGATCTCACATAGTCTAAATAGGAAGGATTTGTAACACTTCCTCTTTCTTTTCATAGCTTAGTTGCATTGTTCTTTTATTTCCATAGCTTAGCTTGCATTTCAATTCTTAACATAGCTTGCATTTCATCTCCATTTGGATTCTTGGAGATATTGGCATTCTTGCCCTTGTCTCATTGAATCTCCCATTGCATGGTTTACTAGCAAGGTTATTGGCTTAATAGCTCTAGCTGAGAGCACTCTTAAAATCCTTGCACTCTATGCCTAGGGAGCTCTAAATCAATTTTTCAAAGTTTTCAATCCATGGATTCTCTTGGAAGAAATGATTTAGAGAAGTACACATCTTAGTGTGTACATTTTTAGCGCCCACTGTGGGGTTTTGAGCCTCATTCTTTGCATTTTTATCAAGTTTTGTATATTTTCAGCACCACTTTTTCATCAATTTTGCGTAAATAGGAGAAACACCACTTACGAAAAATCTACTCACGCTTGTGAGCATTCTGTTCATGCTTGTGAATATTCTACTCATGCCTGTGAGCATTCTGTTTGTTCCTGTGAGCATTCTGTTCATGCCTCTGAGCATTTTGTTCGTGCATGTGAGCATTTTGTTTGCGCCTGTGAGTATTTTGTTCACATCTGTAAGCATTTTGTTCGCACCTATGAGCATTCTATTTGGGCCTGTGAGCATTCTGTCTGTGCCTATGAGCATTTTGTTCATGCCTGTGAGCATTTTGTTCGTGCCTATGAGCATTCTATTCACACCTGTGTGCATTTCATTTGTGCCTATGCACATTAAAACTATTACCCATTTTTGAGAAATTTTCACAAATGGTATCAAAAATTTAAGTGTGATATATCATTGGAAAGGTCTTTCCAAGCTTGATCTAACTATGTTGGTTTCATTTTTAAATTTTTTCATTTGATCAGCTATTTTACTTGCAGATTATCTAAATTTTGATATGCTAACCTTTGTGGAGCTAACAAGTAGTGCTTGTAGGTGCTCTCATTGCTTGAAATTTTTCAAAAGAACACATGTCTAAGAGGGCTACTAATGGTTTTTCCAGGGCTTCCCTAAGCATAAAAACCAAATCAAGTTCTTGTTTAATTGCTTTCTTTATTGAGTGCGGCATATACTAGTTGTCTCTTTTAGTAGGCACATAATATCTTGTGGAAGAAATTTTGAGGTGGTAGGAGAAGTATGCTCTTCACCCTTGTGGTGAACCAGAAAATCTTGACCCATCTTAAGAATATGGAAACAAGAGGGTAATTGAACTCTTTGCTTGGTGTGTTTGGGAGAAAACTTTGAGATAGGGGAGTATGCTCTTCACCCTTGTGGTGAAACAAAAACCTTGAATCTTATAAGTTGATCCATTTCTTTGTTTAGATCTTTTAAAATCCTTTAGTGAGCCTTCTCTTGAGCAATCAAGAGGAATGACCCAAGTGGGGACAAGCTTATTGCTGGCTATTCCAACCCACTATAATCTCAAGGCTATCAAGGACATAAAACCTTGGTAGACGCAGTGCTTGTCTTTGCTTGATGTGAGTACTTGTGGGATTGTGACCATGAGGAAAGTATTGAGCAAGAATGCTTAAGGTACTCTTGAGGCTGTGAGGTCTGTTACTTGCTGCAAGGTAAGGAGTCCCTTTGGGGAGCAAGAGTGGTGCTACGAATGGAGGCCCTTACTAAGAACCATAGGTAGAGGCCAACCTATTTTTTTCGCTTAGCTTCTTGGTGCAAGGATTGATCCAAGTGGAATAACCCAGATCACCCCAAGATTACTCACTATTTTTGTTCCTTTGGTTGTGCCATTGGCACTTCCACGACAATGCCAACATCTATTGTGGGCAACCACTTTGTGTGAGGCAATGGAACATCAATTGTGGGCCAAGTTGCTAAGTATTGAGCCTTTGTCCTTCTAGGTAGTAAGTGCTTGAACTGTTCTCATTGTTATATACTTGTGCAAATGTTCTTGAACATTATGGTAGTGCTCATAGAAGTTTTCATTTTGATATCCCAATTACTTGTCTTGGAAAGGTTTCTTTTTCTCTTGCACAAGTGTTTGATGACATGTTTGATCACCTACTGTTTGAAAACTTGTCTACTTCCTGATATTATTGTGCTTGAAACCAAAAAATTGTACTTGCAACCTACAAAATTGACCAAATTGCTTTCAAAACTAATTTTTTTCACATTCACTAGTCAAGAGTCATATGATACTGAAACATCATTTCCTACCTTCAACCAAGAATCCTGAGTTATTCTGCTGTCCTACTGTTGTTGCAATTTGAAGCTGCTAAACTTGCATTTTAACCTACTGTAGAGTGTCTTTTTCTGTTCTTATCTCAAGCTGGTTTGTTACCTACATGCTTAGGATTGTTCTAGACTGAAACAAATGAGCTAAAACTATTGGATTTGAGCCTATCGAATGTCACTTTTGATCACTTGTCAAAACAGGGTTACCTCTCTAGCTACTTGCTAATTGAGCTTCTTGCTCACATCTAGGCTTGTGTCAATTGACTGTTGTAAGTTCTTGAGCACTTTGACTAGCCATCTCTATTGTTCTATCTCAGCAAGTGATCATCATTGGCTTTTTCTTATCTCAATATCTAAGAAACTTTGTCTCATTCTATTAGTCAACCAACAATTATTTTTCATGCCGGTTACAACTCGGTCTCAATTTGAGCAGGAGAATCATCCTCCATTCAATTACACTCAGTCACCTTCTCCAACCAGACACTCACAAGTGCCCACTCACAATGACAGTTCTATTTTTGACCACTCTAAGGATTCTAAGGCTACTCTGTGGTATAAAGGAGGCTTCCTCTTTTCCACATTCGAAACCCCCAAAAACATAGACAGTGTCTCATTTACTATGAACGAACAAGAGAGATATCATCGTATGCAAGAACACTTTGAGCAAAGAGATAAAAAAGCACTCTTGGATAGAGAGTATAGTAAAAGCTGAATGGTAGCTACTAGGTGCATGACTTCAACAAGGATGTCCCATGAACAACTTGGGACTAGTAGATATGAAAATAGACCTTTCTTTGGCACCAATGGAAACAATGGAAACAACACGCCACTAAGGTCCCCTCTAAGATGGACTTTTGATGTACCTTCTTCACCTCCTAGACCACCTCCCTCTCACCATGATGTAGAGGCCATTGATGATATTTCTAGTGAGGATCTTATTGCATTTGAGCAAAATGAAGACTCCCAATGAAAGATTCTTAAGCTTTTAGAGCACAATGGTGACCAATATTTCCAATATATGACTTCTAGAGGATACAAGCTTCCTCCCGGCTATGATGTCAGAAAAATTTTTCAACAAAGAGTATCGACTAAATTGGAAGTCCTTAAAGAAGAACTATGTCAGAAAAATCAACGCCTTACCCAAATGGCCATAGAAAGAGAGCCTCCAAAGGTCTCCTTTGTAGAATCTATTTGTGTTCTTCCATTTGATAGGAGTCTATTCATGGTCCCATTTCCTATGGATATTGAGGTTCCCAAATATGACAAGTATGATGGAAACGATGACCCCCATGACCATGTGCGTCACTTTTACGCTCTTAGCATGGGCTTCCTTCATGAAGACACCTTTTTGCTACAATTATTCCCTTGAAGCTTAAGAGGACAAGCTTTATAATGGTTTGCAAAGTTGACACCTCCTTTGAAGACTTTTGATGAGTTGGCTATGCACTTCACACAACACTATTTGTACAACATTCAACAACCTATCACTATGATAGATCTAAGTGCTCTAAAGCAAAATCAAGGTGAGCCATTTTTCACCTACTTGCAATGTTGGAGGTCATTGTATTCTAGATATTCTCGTCTGCTACCTGAGAGCGAAAAGATTGACATTTTTGTCAACACTCTAGTGCCTGAGCTATATTGTGATCTAAGGAAACAACTTTTCTCCTCTTTCAATGACATGGTTGAAAGTGCATATAGGATTGAGGATGTGGCCATAAGAAAAGGTGATATTGTTATCAATAAGGATATTGGAAACTATGGCAAGGACAAGAACAAGTCTTGGAATAGAAAGAAGTATGTTGTTAATGATGGGGTTGTAGATGCCCCTAAAGCTAAAGAGCCTACTTTCAACCTCTCTAATGCCATCTACACAACAAAACTACAAGAAGTTGCCAACACTCAAAATGCTCCTAAGCCTCAGAATGCAGATAAGCAAAAAAAGAAATTCCGACGACGGGTCTATACCCCATTGGCTAAAACATATGATGTGATTCTTAAGACTTTGGCTGAAAATAATTATCTTATGCTTCCTAAGAAAACTCATCCCTATGATCTACCAGTTAAGCCTGATTGGTGGAGAGAAGATCATTACTACCACTATCATAGAAACAAGGGACACAAGACTAACAATTGTTTCACACTTAAAGATACTATACAAGATCTCATTGAGGGAGGCATAGTTCTCATAGATGGTTTAGTTAAAAATTCTGATCACACATCTTTCAAAGATCCTCTACCTAAGTATGACAAAGGTGAAACCTCCCAAGCACATAAGAAGAATCATGATGCTAAGATCAACTATACATATACTTTTGATTCACCTGTGATCAACATGGTGGAGCCCATTGAGAGTGTTCTTATGATGAGACCTCAAGATGATAATAAAACCAATCATGGTATGCCAAAGTTGGTCTTGCAAACATGTGTTAGTTCATCTTTCTGAAGTGAGGCACTGAATGCTGTTACTAGGTAGCAAGCGAAATTGGTCCTTAAAACTACACCTGATCCTAAACAAGCCTCATCTTCCAAACTAGCAGTTCCTTCAGCTCTATCTAGCTATGATCTTGTCCCTCATTTGCAACAGACACCCGCACAGATATCTATTTTTGAGTTGCTTGAGCTATCCCCTTTGCACAAGGAGATCCTTGAAAAGGCTTTGCATACAGCTAATGTCCCCAATGAAATTGACCCAAATAGGTTCCAGGCTATGGTCAACCACATCTCATCACCTCATTATCTATCCTTTTCTATAGAAGATGACGTATCTATTAGTCACCCTCAAAATATTGCCTTACATATTGAAATTATGGTCTACCATACCTGAGTCTATCGAGTCCTAATAGACAATGGTGCTAGGTTAAATATTATTTCTTTCAATGTCATACAATAGTTGGGTTTGTTATAATTTGTTGTAGATCCTAAATGAAAAATTACTATAAAAGGATATGATGAAGTTGAAAGATCTTCTAGAGGTCTTGCCATGCTACCTATCTGATTGGGCCCTATCACAAAAGATATTATGTTCCAAGTATTGGACATCCCACTTTCTTATAACATTCTTTTGGGTCATCCTTGGATCCATGACATGCAAGCTGTGCCTTCTACATACCATTAGTGTGTCAAATTCCCACATAATGGAGCTGAAATTATTATTCCAGGGAATCATACTATTGCTATCAATACTCTTGTTGCTACTAAAATGTTTGTTCCTCACAACAAACCCTCTAATGATCCTACTGCATCCCTGGCTACTACTGAGAAAATTTTTAAGATGATGAGCCTTGGTATGGGTGAGTACATGCTGGATTCCATTGCTGCTATGCCTACTTCTCCTAGATCATATGGTAAACCTTTTGATAAGATGAAGCCTTCTACTTCTGCCATGACAATTTTTGGTAATTTTGTTCAAGCGTCCATACCCCTAGAGGTAGAAAGAGAAGAACAAGCTATTAGAGAATGGATTTATAGAGAAGAGGAAGACAATACCACTATTGCTACTCCTATTTCTCCTAAGTGCTATGGTAAAGGCTATAAGTTTTTGTAGAAAATGGGCTATCAAGGTCACAGACCTATAAATGATAATGGGCATGCCCTAGTCGAGCCTTTGAGTCATACTAATGGCCAACCCTTTAAGATCACAATAGGTCTAGGATATGGTGTCGATGATGACCTCCCTACATGTTCTAGCAATGCTCCCATGATTAGGGATTTAGACATAGATATAGATGAGTCACCACTACACACTATGGCTCAAATAAGAGATGATCTTCCTTCTACTTCACTCCTTTGGGGAGAAGAATGCATACCTACCCATGATTCAACTGAAGCTTCTATGTCTAGAGATAATGAATTTGATCCCAGAGCTAGACAACGTAGGAATATTTTATAGTTAATGAAAAGAGGAGATCTCACAAATAATGACATTGAAGCCTCTACTTCTAAAGGTCCTAAACCTTCTTGGTGCAAGCATCCCAGTAGAAGCATAACAACAGATTCAAATGAATATGCATGGGATAATCTCTCCGATGGATCTTCCATAATGGATATGGAAGTGGATGTGGTTCATACTTATGGTGACCAACCCAATGTAGTTGATGAGTCTCACGTAGGGTCTAATGAGTTTAATCCATGTATTGCTTTAGTGGACCATGCTGGTCCTTCTATGACAAGTCTAGATCTTAACACTTTCAGAGCTTACCCTATAGGCTCAACCTCTCTTGTCACCAAAGATGACATCCCTCACATAAATGCTATTGAACCAGTCACTTCATTTCATCTCACAAAATCAGATCTCATAGCTTGGTCCACCTAGGATCAACATGCCATTGAACCTGTTACTTCTACCAGCAAACCGGCAACAAAAAGGACTAAATCAGAAATCATGTATCTCAATCATCAAATCAAAAGAAAAGAGCAATGGTCGGATGGCAAAAACCATATTTTGGTTGTATTTGAACCTAAAGAAAGTAGAAATAAAAACTTGCTCGAAAATGATGATTATCAAATAAAAAAGGACAAGCTAATTCTCTACCAAAAAATGGTGAACTTTTTCAAGAATTATTTCACATTTGTCATATTTCAGCATATTCCTAGAACTCAGATCAAAGTTGCTAATGCCTTGGTTACTTCGGCATCCATTTTACAATTGACAAAGCATAAATCCTGCTTCAAGTTCCTGGTGGAAGAATTACACTATCTTGCTCATAGTCCTTACACTGCCATCATATTTTCCTATTTCCAAGATCACGTTATCCTTGAAAATCTCATCCATCACGCCTCACACTTTACCCTCATCTCTGGTGACTTGTATAGGAAGGGTCTAGACAAAACTCTCCTTAAGTGTCTAGAAATAGAGGAGTCGGGCAAAGTGCTAGTTGAAGTCCACGATGGTATATGTGGATCACACTTTAACGACCTTGCATTACCTTGGAAATTTCTTAGGGATGGTTCCTATTGGTTAGGACCTTGTATTATCACAACAACATTTGGGTCCAGTGCCTCTTAGTTATCTACATCAAAGGAAGCAGAGCTTACCAAGCCTATCAATGCTCTACAATTGCAAAAGTTCTATGCTTAAGGTCCTTGAGCTCTTTGTACATATTTTTATTGATCTTGAAAAAATCCAAAAAAAATCATATATGATGCTGAAAAAATCCTAAAAAGCATAAAAAGTACTAAAAAAATGAGCATCCTAGTGAAAACCTAGCAATAGGTGCTTTGATGTCTCACCAAAAAAATAAAAAAATTCAAAAATTCAAAAAAATAGAAGTGCCTTGGTGAAAACCTAGAAACATGCACCTTGGTAGCAAAAATACAAATTTTTTTTGTAAAAAGTCCTAAAAAAATCTTCCAAGTGGTGAAAATATGGAAACAGGCACTGCTTGAGACCCTTGCACCTATGTCTATTAGTCTTCCATGGTGCTCCTTCACTCCACTTCTCGCTTTGCCTCTCCTAGCCTGGAATTGACTCTTGTCTTAGTCTGGGGGGCATACATTGTTCTAGCTTATCTTGGGTCTCTTTGTGCGTTCAGGTTTCTTGGGCCACTTGGTTCCAACAGTGTTTTTCAACACCACCCCATCAATGTTTTTCAACACTACCCTAGCATCAAGTGTTTCTTAGCACTTATCAAATGTCTTACCCATAGTCTAGCATGATATGATATTTCTCACTGGCAGATGCGATACTCAAAGATTGACTCTATGAGCTACAAACACGCACTTAAACACTTGACCTGCTGACATTTGATTTATTTCTTTGTGTGCTTTCTATGATGATTTCTTTGTTGAGTGTTCTCTCCCTAATAGTTTTCGATGATGCCAAGCTAGAAGACTGGGGCATGAGGACATGTTTTATTGCTTTTTCTTCTTGTGGGTATATTTTGTTGGTCCTAATTGTCATTAGCATTTATGCTTGATCCACTTGGCACCTAGGATCTATAAGGTATTATCCTTGACTATTTACATGAGTGCATGCTTATAGTCATCTTGACCTTCTTATGTCCTGATGCAAGCATAATCTCACTATAGTAAACTTAGGTAATCTCACTGCACTAGTCATCTTGACCTACACATCTTTGATGCCTAGGTGGGATTCCCACATTCAATCTGATATAGATCATATTCATATACCCATAGTCATACTAGTGTATATTGTATGATCTTGTGATGCTACCAATAATGCTCAATGATGATTATTAGATGTCTATTAGCTTTGTGACCTTGCAAGTAAACCACTTTTCATGTAGCTTGCATTTTTAGGTTCATGTTAATTAGTTTTGCATCTTGCATATGGAGAGATCTCTCTTTCATCTTTCATGGACTTGTTAGTCAAACTACACTCACCTTTCGCTTCTTTCTGATCATGTCTTCCACTTCTTGTCTTTCATCTCACATCATTCTCTCTTCATTTCAGGATCGAAACTGAAATCCGCGTTCACCTTGATCACCTTTCTCCTTCTTTCACACAGTTGGCTGACCTTTTGAGGCCTGATCCTTCGATCTTCATTGGAGCATCCTTTCCTTCTTCATCTCCATCTCTCTCATCCTTCTAGTCTTTCATTCATTTCATTCATCTCTCTCTGAGGTCCTAACTAGGGCATATCTTCACTGCTTGATGGTTATTGTCTTATCTTTCATCTTCGATTCTATTTTCTAGTGATTTGATCATGTTGCTCTTACTTCTGCATCACCTCTACCTGATTTTGCTTTCGATCTCGAGGGGGAAAACACATTGTATCCTATTGGCTATTCTCCAAAGCATATGCTTGACCATTCCATTTGCTTTGATCAATCTATCTTTGGGCTTGACATGTTAGTTCTCATCTTGAGTTCTGATACTATCCATATCTTTCCTAAGTGTTCAGTATTGTTGCTACCAGGCTGACCATGCAAGATTTGCTATCTCTCTACACTTCATTCTTTAGAGTCAGATCGCTATCTCTTGCCTTCTTGGCTGATCTATTCTTTGACATAATGTGTTCCCAGATCAATCACACATTAGTCAAAGAGGGGCAAATCTATACACCTAAAAATGGTCATCTAGACTATTAGCCCCTTTTCTAACATTTTTTCTAAAATCATCAATTGCTTATTCTTGATCAAATCCTAGTTTTATCATTTATTCAATTATTTTCTATGGGCTAACCATTTTATCCTAAGTCTTTATTTAATTAAAAGGACTATTTCCTCCCCTTTTATTAAATAAAAAGCCCCCACTTTTCCTCTTTTCCTAAGTTGCACAAATAAAGCATTATTCTTATTTTTAAAAAGAAGAAAAATACTTTTTTGTCTCATACAAAAGTCAACTCTTATTTTCTCATTGGAGGATATTTGTGCCCATGGATTGCTCTTCTTTGATGCTCCACCATTGATTAAATCTTTTTCCTCTTAATCTCCATGGTCCATTCCTTCTCATTTCTTATAAAAGGAGAGCTCTCTTCTTCATTTGAGGACCCAACTTTTTATGCCAACTTTATGCTGCAGGATTTCTTGGAGACTTTGGAGCTTTTGAAGACTTTGGAGCCTTTTGGAGATCTTTCTACATTTAACTTGCATTCTTAGCTTAGCTTCATGTTTATGCTTTCTTAGATTAGTTTCCTTTAAAGCTCTAGCTTAGATCTCACATAGTCTAAATAGGAAGGATTTGTAACACTTTCTATTTCTTTTCATAGCTTAGTTGCATTGTTCTTTCATTTCCATAGCTTAGCTTGCATTTCATCTCCATTTGGATTCTTGGAGATATTTGCATTCTTGCCCTTGTCTCATTAAATCTCCCATTGCATGGTTTACTAGCAAGGTTATTGGCTTAATAGCTCTACTTGAGATCACTCTTAAAACCCTTCCACTCCATGCCTAGGGAGCTGTAAATCAATTTCTCAAGGTTTCCAATCCATGGATTCTCTTGGAAGCAATGATTTAGAGAAGTGCACATCTTAGTGTGTACACATATAAGCTATAGAAAGATGACATGATTCACTTGTATACACTAAAAAGTGACTTCATGAATTAATTAAATATTTATGATTTAAATAATATTGACTTGATGAATTAATTAAATATTTATTATTTAATTAATATTTAATTCTTCTATTATTAAATAAATTATTCAATTTATTTGATAAATTCACTATAGTGTATTCTTCTATCCTAAGTCCTCTAAATAGTCTTATTAAAGTGATTTAATCAATTATACAATCACCAAATATGACTAAGTCCCCTAGTCCACCTCATCCACCTAGTCACCTGACACATCACCTTGAATAAAATAATTAATTATTATTAATTATTAATAAGTCACTATCCTCACCCACATGTCCTATTTTTAAGGGCTATGTGGCCTCATAATACTTGGTCTCATAACCACATGTCTTCCCCTACACTAAGTCAAGAAGAAATCCCTATTCCTAAGGAGCTTCTTAAGACACCTCAAAGAGTCAAAGGTGACTCATGAAACACTTGTACCAAGAGTCCTCATGAGGAAGAGGTCCTTCCCCCTTCCTCTCAATGGTCTTTGTGAGACACTTGACACGTGTCTTTCTCTTCCACCTTCTTCTCTTTCATGTCAATGTAGGAGGAACATCCTCCCTATCCCTTCTCTCACATTCCAACTACCTCCCCTTTCTCTCAACCCCTTCAACCAAGTCAATTGTAACCCTAGGATCTTCCACCTTTCAATCTCCACCCTAGGATTGTGCCACCTAGGCTTGAGTCATCTAAAAATCTATAAAAGGAGCCTCATTCTCCCTTTATGAGATAATAGGAAATACTAATATTAAAGCATTCAAGCATTCTAGAGATCAAGCAGTTAAGCATCCGAGCATTCAAGCAATCATTTGAGTCATTTTCATAAGCATTGTATCCACCATAGTTGCATAATCAAGGTTTTAGGCTAGTTTTGCATATTTCATCATCAAATCTCCACACTTTGGTGACACCTTGGGAAATGAGATTCATTTCAAAATCTAAGAGCTCAACACATCCAAGGAATCAAGGCTAGGATGACAATGGAGACAAGCTACAATGGGTAAGTGAAGGTAAACTTGTTTTAAGTTCATTTGATCATTTGTAATCTTTATTGTGTTGTAATTAGATTGATTTATTACCTTAGATTAGTTAGTATTTCATTTATAATAGTTAGACAGCTAATTTTCATACATGTTTTGTGCTCACCATGGGCCCTCCCCACAAATTTAACATTTTGTTTTTAGTTTTTCTGTGTGTAGATTTATACAGGCTCTTTCTGTGCATCCATTCATGATTCTTGTGCATTCATTCTCCTTATCACCAATCACTTATGTCTCTATCCTTTTCTTTCATTCGTGCGCATCTATCACCATTTTTTGGACATTCATATCAAATTACTACATTTTTTGTTAAATTTGTGCATTCACTTCACTTTACTGCACATACATTCACTATTTCAGCGCATCCATATTTTTTACGCATTTACTTTCTATTTTTGTGGATTCATAATTTGTTTCTACACATCTTTTATTTTGGTTTGTATATTTATGTTTCTCATCATTTTTGTATTTAGCTAACCACTTTAACAATTTTCTATTCATTATTATAGACATCTAGGCTATTTTCCAGGTCGAATATGAAGACCCCATTTTAAGATTATTAACTGTTTACTTGCACAGGTTCCTTAGGAGATTAACAAGGGGTTTTGCATAATCAACTAAAATATCATTTGGGTTTAAAACAAGACATGAATTTTATTTTCATGTGTCTTCCTTAGTTTAATATTTATGTCTATTGTGTCTTGCTTTCATAGCTAATTGTAAACCCAAAATTATAACAATGTATCACCTCCCCTCACCATTCGTGGATCTTGGGTGTAAGAGAGAATATTATAATTTTTAGAGGGTGATTTTTGGTGGGAAAAGAGGTACTCACCCCAAGGAACAACCCAATTGGTAATTGGCTAAATCCAAGCCCTTCCAAACCGGTATATAAAAAATGCCACAGTGATTAGTCTCACAGTGGACAGGTGTGAATTCATTGTGGCAACCAAAATCTCATCAAGTACCCACGTGATGTGTTAAAGTCCCTACATTGTTAAGGTGAAAATATTACTTTGGAAGTATTGGGATAGACCCCTTAATTGGAAAAATGACTTGATCACAACCACCTAAATAGATGTCCTTACTAGACACTTTGTATAGTGGCCAAAAACCTTCTATTTGCTGGCTCAAGGGGTCATCCAAGCCCGCGAAGACACCCCACAATACTCACGGTTCATAGTAGAGATAGAAGTTCTTTGGGAAGTAATGACCCATTTAATTTAGAACTTGTTGTGCCTACCAAGTGAGTGCACTACAAGGAGGAGCCCGTGCCTTGAAGTTCTAATGCAGGAGCATCTTGGGTCTTTGGCAATCTTGCATAAAAAAAAAAACATTTTCTGATTTCTGTACCTATTTGCTGTTGTTTTCTTTATATCTTTGTATTTGATAGTTTCATTGTGTGTGAAGCTTAATTTATGTTGAGGATCTATTTGGGAACCTTCTCCTATGAGCACATAAAGTTTGGATGGACTGTTTCAAAGTTACAGCTATTTTCCTTGCCGTCGAAACAGTGTTTTCCTGTAGTTTTGGTGCTGATTGTTCATGTTGATTCTCTTGATCCATAAGGAATTTTATTTTGTGCACTTAAAGACATAAATAATACCTAAACTAATATCATTTCCCAAGAGAGAAAAATCCAATTCATTATGAGTAAAAAGTTATACATATTTTTCCTCAGGACCTATTTCCTGCTAGTTTTTGGGTGAAACGTGTGGTGTTTCTTCTTGCGATGTTCTATGTGCTCATATGGGACCTTGAACACTTAAAGGAATGTTCTTGGGTCAAGTTAGGACCTAAATCCAAAGGTGCATCTTATAGCATTAGTTTTGGTTTAAATCTTGAGACTGGACCTATATTGTAATTAAATGCCTGACTGGCCGACCTGTGGCTTAGCTGGGTATATAAGGAGTCTAGATTGATGTAGTAGAGCATGAAGGGAGATCATGGATGAGATTTAGGAAGGATTATCAAGATACATCATTGGAGAAAAAGATAGGATGCAAGCTGTAATTTTGAATTCATAATTCTCATTGTATAAGGCCGAAACCCGGAAGGCCTCACAGTCAGGCATGTTGAAAGAAATAATATAATTCTCTATTGTTGCTGCCTATTGATTGTCTCATATCCATTTTGTTTCCATTGTGTTAATGTGATATTTATATTTCTTCCATTGTGTAACTTTGAGCAAGGGCTTGTTGTGGATTCAAGTGGACTCAATTCTGCTTGATTCTGCTTGTATCTACCCTACCCCTGCGTCAAGTGGTATTAGAGTGAGTTCTTTCTTATGGATTGAATCATGGAGAACCTTATTGGATTTTGTTGTAGGGTGGTAGATCTGAGATCTGACCTATAACTTGCAAAAGGTTATGATCTTGCTAGAACCTGATTATCAAGATGGTTCGTGGTAGAGGAAATGATAATGCTATCATGGATATGTTGAGGCAAATTACAACTAGGCTTGAAGCTATAGAGATAACCCAAAGAAGAGGAGCACATCTTGAAGATGTTAGTGATGAAGAAGAAGAAGCAACACCTAATGCTGAACCTGAAGTTGAACAAGATGAGGAAAGACTTTTGAGAGTTTTGTCTAAGGCTAACTCCAGACCTGTAGTTGAAGTTGCTTGCTATGATGGAAGACTTGAGACCGATACACTTTTGGATTGGATCTCTAAGATGGATAAATACTTTGAGTATAAAGGTACTCTTGATAATGAGAAGGTTAAGATAGCAGTCACAAATTTGAAAGGGCATGCATCTCTTTGGTGGGATCATTTTCAAACTAAGAGACAAAAGAGAGGAAAAGAAAAGATCAAGACATGGATGAAGATGCTTGGAAAGATGAAGAAGAAGTTTCTTCTAGCTGACTACCAAGTTAGTCTGATGAGGAAAATGCAAAATTTGAGACAGAAGGACATGAGTGTGAAAGAATATATTGAGGAATTTTACAAATTGGATATCAGATCTAGACATGTGGGTGATGAAGTTGAAAAGGTGGCTAGATATCTGAATGGCCTAAGGACATCTATTCAAGATGAGATTAGTTATGTGAAGATTGATAGTGTGGAAGAAGCATACCAATTTTCTTTGAAGGTTGAAGAAAGATTGACAAATAAACAAGATCAAAGACAGAGAGGAAGAGGTGGTAGATTTTAGAGAAGTAGAAGCAGATATGATGGAGAAAGTAGCAGATCTGAAAATTCAGTGCAAGATAAAGAATGGGAAGATGACCCTACTGGTAAAAGAGGTAATTACTCTAGAGGTAGTTATACTAGTTACTCTAGGGATAACAATAATGGTAGAAGGGAAGAGAAATCTTGGTTTAAAGGTACTTGTTACAAATGTGGTGAAGAAGGACATAGAGCTTTTGAATGTACTAACTCTGGAAAGAAGACTGGAGGTAATGGTAGAAATAATTTGGCTTGTGAAGAAGTTGAGGAAGTATCTAATGAACCTAAACATGGTGAGAACTTGATGCTAATAAGGATCTTGTGGAATGAAGAAATTGATGAGGAACCTATTTTGAGGAAAAGTTTGTTCACAACCAAATGTAAGATCGTTGATAAATGTTGCAAGGTAATCATTGATAGTGGAAGTTTTGATAATTTGGCATCTAAAGAGCTGGTTAACAAGTTGTAGTTGCAGAGATTGAAACATCCTAAGCCTTACCATATTGCTTGGATCCAAAAGGAGCATAAACTACTTGTAAGTGAACAATGCCTTGTTAAATTCAAAATTGGGAATTATCATGATGAAGTCTTGTGTGATATTATGCCTATGGATTGTTGTCATATTCTTTTGGGTAGACCTTGGTAGTATTATAGGAAAGCTTTGTGTGATGGTAGATTGAATCAATATACTATTTGGATGGATGGAAAGAAATAAGTGTTATTGCCTTTGGTAGAGAATTTTGATGAAGGTCACTGTACTACAGTCAGAGTATGCTTGCTTGATGATAAAACATTTACAAGTGAAATGAAAGAAAAAAATAGTTGCCTGAAGCATAAAAGTGGACAGTCAAATAAGGTTGCTGATGCCTTAAGCCAAAGAATAAGTTTGATGATAGAGATGAGAGTTGAGGTACTTGGTTTTGATGATTTGAAGAGTTTGTATGAGTCTGACATTGATTTTTCAGAGCCTTGGAAAGCTTGTAAAGAACACACAGTGAGTGATAAGTGGTCTAATTATTTCATTCAAGAAGACATGTTGTTTAAAGGAGTTTAGTTGTGCATACCTAGAGGATCTATGAGAGATAACATAATGAAGGAGAAACATAGTGGTGGACTTGCTAAACATTTTGGGATTGATAAGATAGTGAATTTGATTTTAGAAAGATACTTTTGGCCACAGATTTACAGAGATGTACAGAGAATGGTTAGAGGTTGCAGAATTTGTCAAGTAGCAAAATGAACTAGTCAAAATTCAGGATTGTATACACCTTTTCCTGTACCTGATAGACCTTGGGAAGATGTGAGTATGGACTTGGTTCTTGGATTGCCTAGAACTCAGAGAGGTAATGATTCTATTTTGGTAGTGGTTGATAGATTTTCTAAGATGGCTCATTTCATACCTTTTAAGAAGACATCTGATGCATTGCATGTAGCTGAATTATTCTTCAAGGAAGTGGTAAGATTGCATGGTTTTCCTAAATCTATTGTTTCAGACAGAGATACTAAGTTTACTGGTTATTTTTGGAGGACAATTTGGAAGAAGATGAATACTGATTTGAAGTTTAGTTCTACATTTCACCCTCAGACAGATGGACAGACTGAAGTTGTAAACATAAGTTTGGGAAACTTGTGGAGATGTTTAGTTGGAGAGAAACCTGCTAATTGGGATTTGATTTTGGCACAAGCAGAGTTTGCATATAATAATTCAGTGAATAGAAGCACTAAGAAGACACCATTTGAGATTGTTAATGGATTTCATCCTAAGGGAACCATAGAGCTGAGAGATTTACCTACTGAGGCCAGAAGAAGTGCTGAAGCTGATCATTTTGTAGAATACATGAAAACTTTAGATGATGAAGTTAAAAAGAATCTGGAGGACAATAATTTGAAATATAAACAAAGAGCAGACAAGAGAAGGAGACATAAATCTTTTGAAGTTGGAGATGAGGTTATGATTCATTTGAAGAAGAATATATTTCTAGTTGGTACCTACAACAAGTTGAAAATGAAGAAGTTTGGACCTTGTAAGATTCTGAAGAAGTTTGACAGTGGAAATGCTTATGAAGTAGAATTGCTAGAAGACATGGATATATCACCTATATTTAACATTGATGATATATTTGAGTAATTTGAATCAAATGAAGAGATAAAAGATGATCTAGATTATCCTAAGAAAAATAAGGATAGCATTGAGAAGATCTTGAATAACAAAGTTGGCAAGAGTACAAGAGGAAAAGACTACATGGAATATCTAGTTTAGTGGAAAGACAAGCCAGTTGAGGACAGTTCATGGATTACACAAGCTGAGTTGGACCTTTATGATTCAGGTCAAAATATGAGTAGTGCCTAATGTGGACATCAGTTCTTTATTTACCCCAGGTGTCTGATGCAGGAGCATCTTGGGTCTTTGGCAATCTTGCATCAGCCAAAAACATTTTCTGATTTCTGTACCTGTTTGCTGTTGTTTTCTTTATATATTTTTATTTGATAGTTTCATGGTGTGTGAAGCTTAATTTATGTTAAGGACCTATTTTGGAACCTTCTCCTATGAGCACATAAAGTTTGGATGGACTGTTTCAAAGTTATAGCTATTTTCCTTGCCGTCGGAATAGTGTTTTCCTATAGTTTTGGTTCTGATTGTTCATGTTGGTTCTCTTGATCCATAAGGAATTTTATTTTGCACACTTAAGGAATTAAATTGGACCCAAATTAATATCATTTCCCAAGAGCACAAACTCCAATTCATTATTAGTTAAAAATTATGCATATTTTTCCTTAGGACCTATTTCCTGCCAATTTTTGGGTGAAACGTGTGGTGTTTCTTCTTGCGATGTTCCATGTGCTCAGGACCTTGCGCACTTAAAGGAATGTTCTTGGGTCAAGTTAGGACTTAAATCCAAAGGTTCATCAATTTATATTCATTCTAGCATTATTTTTTGTTTAAATATTGAGACTGGACCTATATTGTAGTTAAATGCCTGACTGGCCGACTTGTGGCTTAGCTAGCTATATAAGGAGTCTAGATTGATGTAGTAGAGCATGAAGGGATATCATGGGTGAGATATAGGAAGGATTATCAAGATGCATCATTGGATAAAAAGATAGGATGCAAGCTATAATTCTGAATTCATAATTCTCATTGTATAAGGCCGAAACCCGGAAGGCCTCACAGCCGGGCATGTTGAAAGAAATAATATAATTTTCTATTGTTGCTGCCCATTGATTGTCTCATATCCATTGTGTTTCCATTTTTTTCATGTGATATTTATATTTCTTCCATTGTGTAACTTTGAGCAAGGGCTTTTTGTGGATTCAAGTGGACTCAATTCTGCTTGATTCTACTTGTATCTACCTTGCCCCTGCGTCAAGTTCCTAGACTGTTCACTGTGAATTTGCATGGACGGATTTAATCCAAGTGGGGATTTAGTGAATACTATCCCTGCCAACATTATGAATTGTAAGCATGTTTGTGCATTCATACTAGATCAAATTAGATTAAATAATTTATGTTTTGCATGTTTGTGTTTATGCATTTTTACTTTGCCAAAACAATCATTTGGAAACCAAAAAAACTCCACAAACAATTGTAAGAAAACCATCAAAAAACCAATGCTATGCATTTATCACTTTCTATTGCGCATTAGTCCAATCCTTCTATGCATTTGTGACTACTATTGTGCATTTATTCCATCTTGCTATGCATTGATCTAATCCTACTACGCATATACTTGACTGTCCTATTCATTTGTTCCTACGCATACATAATAGAGAGCCTTTGTATGGACTTTCGAAATTTCACATAAACTTTTTTAGATACCCATTTTTGTCCTCAGTACGATTCTGGAAAAACATTCAATTTCCACAAACCTTTGATCCTTACTTTGACCATTTTCAAGAAAATTCACCATCTTTCTTTCATAAAAAATCCACAAAATCATTCTAAATATTGAAAAAAATTTAATTAGTGTTGAATCATTACCTTTCTTATCATAGTTTGATCTTTGTGGGTTTACCATATCAGGATTTATCATCCTCAATCAAGAACTTACCTAGGTTATTATCTCTTGATTTTATTTGTCACATCAAACTGTGATCCATACCTACTATAGACTAGGATTATCAAAATTTTCACACTTATCTCGACACTTTTAGGTTAATTTCTACATCTATCCAATAAAACACATTCCATTTGCTTCATCAAAATATTCATCCCAAGATCATCATTCACCTTTTATGGTTGAAACTCGATCTTAGAAACTCAAGAAAACCATTGATCTAGAATCTGTAGACAAAATGGAAGTAGGTAATAATGAGGAAAACTCCTGGTCTGGAGTTCCTAAGAAGATTTCAATGTTTACATCAGACAAAGAATTAACAAATCAGGATTTAAGAGATGCTATGTAGGAAGCTAGGTTCTATAAGTTCATGGAAAGACTCTTAGACATAGATAGGGAGATGTATTTCCTCATCCTTTCTCAAAAATGAGAAAAACTACCCAATAATTTTGATGTCTCCATTCTTAAAGAACCACCTATCACAAACAATCAAGAAATCCCTAGTGGTTCTCAAGAGACACATGCTCATGGAGAAAATTAAGACAAACAAAATGGTGCTTCCCAAAACACTCAAGGACCTCCACCATCTTTGGCACCCATTTTACAACAAATCTACATGCTTCAAAAACAAATCCTTGACATTCAAATTGGATCATCAACCAAGAAGTATTCCTTAGATGATATATCTCCTTATTCTTTTCATAAACATTTAACAATGATTCCATTCCCTCCTTAGTTTGAGGTACCTAAATTTGGCAAATACAAAGGGAATTCAGATCCACAAGACCACATTAGTGAGTTTTGTGCTTCTTGTATTGAAGTCACTCACAATGACATTTATCTTATGCGACTATTTCCAAATAGTTTAGGAGGACAAGCCATAGAACGGTTCTCCAAACTAGACCCAAGCATCAGATCTTTCAATGAGCTTATTAACAAGCTTTTGACTCATTACTCATATAACATCAAAGATGAAGTCACTGTTACCCAAAATTTCCCTATCATTCAATTTTGGCCACAAGCTTGTTTTCTCTTGCAAAATAGATCCACAAGGTTTCATGCTTTGCACTCTAAACCCCATGTACTTTAGTGTATTGTCAAACCCTAGTTCAGATTGCACATGCTAAATTGCAAAGCCCAAAAAGATATTCAAGTTTGAATGCTTGCAGGAAATACTGATGTTGAAGGGTTCAAAAAATTATTCAGTGTCCAGAACCCTCTATGTTTTTTACCTTTGCTCCAGAAGCCCAAAATGTTTTTGACCTTCGCTGTTTCGCACTTCTTTCTCTGACGTCTACATTTTTCTAAGTGTGCAACTCCGACTAGGTGGGTCCCATTGATGTTTTTGAAAAGCTGCTAGCACTTGTCACATGATCGCATAGCCCTTTTTTAGGCTATGTGAACATGTGACTAACGGTTAAGAGCGCTGCTACAATCAGTTGTTGGTGGGCCCAAAGTTTTAATGTGACGACCATGCGGTGAAGATCTATAGCTGTCGCATGATCTCATGGGATCTTCTGACCCCATGAGATCATGCGCCCACCGTTAGATTAGAATCTCAATCAAGGTGGGCCCGGGGTTGGTAAAGCAGGTGCACAGTTAAAAATTTCTCATGCTCACTGAATGTAGCTGGGGTTAAAGAAAAGTTCACGTGACTTGCCAACTAAGAAGAAAGTAAAACCTGTGGTAAAACCCAGAATTAGGTTTGCAATGATCATCTTGCGCTTGTTGCATGATCGCATGTGGCTTTCTAACTGCATGTGATCATGCAATGAGCCTTCAATGGACAATAGGGCTTCAGGTGGTGACATGTCCATTTTGTGATGGGCCAGAAGTATATAACATGGGCCCTATAGATGCATGATCTATGACGGTCGCATGTTCGCATGGCATCTTCCGATCCCATGCGATCATGGGACCACCGTTGGATTCTGAGGTGGTGGATCTTGTGGGCCAGGTATTTGGTGTGGTAGTAGAAGCAAAATTTTCAAAGGCCAGTGACATGATCACATGAAGACTTTTGAGCTCATGCGATCATGCGACCAGTGATTTTTCAAAGCGGTGCGGCCAGTTTTTCACAGTCTTTTTTTTGCAAAGATGTTTGTGAGTGGTGGGTAGCTGAGAGTTTATGTCGTGAGGACATTTGCAGTTAAGGGAGGATGATGATGAAGTTTGGGTGGCTATCATGGATCATTTCTTGTCCTAGAAAGGTACCAATTAGCATTCATGGTGAGTTTTTGTGCAGTGAAAGAGGATAAGTCCAAGTTGCTTGTTTGATCTATTGGGATATTTTTAGAAAAGCATTTATGATTATAATTGTTTGACCTAGGATTTACTATTAAATTGTAAATATTGTAACCTTGGTTAATTTTTGGACTCCTGCCTCTGTGTAGTGAGTGTTGTATATATGGGTTTTTTGGAGCTTTTCAGGCTCAGAATCCAGCAATTGTAAAAAGAAAGTTTTCTTTTGCAGAGAGCAATTTGTGGTAATTTTCCTACCCTTTGGCTTTCTAAAATTGTAATTTTCATTGATTGTTTAGATATTGAAAAGTATTTTGTGACATTCTTGTTGTCCTTATGCTTTCTTGTGTGGACTATCTCTTATTGGATCAAAGTGTACGCATATTTTCAATGATATCTTAGGCCTCCTAGTTCATCTTACTTTCTATAATTGTGTGTGTTATTATGTTTGATCTGATTTAGATGTTTTTTGGGTATGCTTCAGCCCCTAACAGTCTTGTCTCAATCCTACACTGAGTTATAGGAGTGAATGTTTGTTTGCAAGTCATAGATTGTTGTCTAATACTAAGAGTCTTGTTGTTGTGAAAGAATCTTTCTCTTTCCCTGAATACCCTCTTTCGTTTGCAGACCCTTCTATGAAATACTTATGCAAGCCTATTCAGTAAGTTGTGATCTACTAGACCTAAGTCTTTCATTGGTTTCATCCCTCTATACTGAGATCCAAACCCTAATTTCAGTGCATCACCTAGTAGGTAGTTTGCTTTCCTATTATTTCCCTTTCATGCACTCCTATACCTTTCCCTCAAAAGATTTAATTTTCATGTCAAGAACAAACTAAGGTGATAATACAAGAGGAACCAGCCTAGAACCTGGAGGTTTCATCTCGGTTAGCAAAGGTCCCACAACCTTGAGATGATTCCCAAGTTATATTGAGTTATCAAGACTACGAGAGCTTGAGACAGAGGCACAAACTCAGTGTATAACAATTCTGGCATGCCCAGTGGGACCATAGTGAAGATCAGATTAAAGTTGAAATGTGTTCATGTTGGTTCATCTGCAAAAGGATCAAAGAAATTCAGTACACAAGGTCTATCAATATAGACTCAAGCTCAAGGATTCCCCACCTTGGTGCTAGTGTATAACATTTCTGGCATGCCTGGTGGGACTAAAGTTCACATTCATGTTAAATATTATGCTATCTCTGATATATTGATGGCATAATACAGACCTTTCAGAGGTTAATATTCAAGTATATTTGGTGACTCGGCTTTGGTCACCATGATGAGCCAAAACAGGGAAGATGAGAACAACCTTTTAGAGGATGATTTTGATCGCATCATAGAGGATTTTTGTGCAAAGCTTGATACTATTGAAAGAGTTGTTCCTGTGAGCCTTCCTCAGGCTGATAGCTTAGATGAGCTATTAGTTTTTCAATCTGAAGAAGAGAATGATCCTTTAACTGCAGAAGAAGAGATGGTATGGAAAACCATCATGGAGGGTGACATCATAGATTGACTCCTTGGTGACTAGAGGCCCATTCAATTTTTTCAACCTCCCTGAGAGAATGTCAGCTCTGATCTAGACTATGAATTTCAAAGGTTGATATGCCAGGTAGTTCAGTATTTTTTTGTTTCCCACTTTCTCCTTGTAGCTATCCTCATGAGTCCAATGGAAAATACCCTAAGGAGAAAGGGTAGTTATTTCAAGAGTCAAGTGAATGGTTTTGTTTAACTAGGTCTCTGCACTTGTTAGTTTAGGATAGGTTAGGTTTCCTGCTTTCTTCCAGCTTTCTAGTTTAGTCTTTCCCTATTTTCCAAGAAGTGCTCGAGCATAGTCTAGTTCAAGTTTTTTGTTCCCCTATCAAATTTTTGTGTTAAGTAGGACTCCATGCCCAATGGATTGCTTCAAAGGCCGCTTGTGTAATGTCTAGCAGGCTGACATCCCACATAAGTCACCAAAATGTTACCCAAAATTTCCATATCATTCAATTTTGGCCACAAGCTTGTTTTCGCTTGCGAAATAGATCCACAAGGTTTCATACTTTGCACTCTAAACCCTATGTTCTTCAATGTATTGTAAAACCCTAGTTTAGATCACACATGCTAAATCACAAAGCCCAAAAATATATTCAAGTTTGAATGCTTGTAGGAAATACTAGCGTCGAAGTGCTCAAAAAATTGTTAGTGTCAAGAACCCTCTATGTTTTTGACCTTTTCTCTGAAAGCCTAGGATGTTTTCAACCTTTGCTATTTTGCACTTCTTTCTCTGATGTTTGCATTTTTCTAAGTACGTAACTCCAACTAGGTGGGTCCCATTGATGTTTTCGACAAGCTGCTAGCACTTGTGGCATGATCGCATAGCCCTTTTTTAGGCTATGTGAACATGCGATTAGCCGTTAAGAGCGCTGTTGTGATCAGTTGCTGGTGGGCCCAAAGTTTTAATGTGATGACTATGTGGTGAAGATCTACGACTATCACATGATCTCATGGGATCTTCCAACCCCATGAAATCATGCATCCACCGTTAGATTAGAATCTCAGTCAAGGTGGGCCAGGGTTTGGTAAAGCAGGTGTGCGGTTGCATGGTTAAAAATTTCTCATGGTTGCTGAATGTAGCTGGGGTTAAAGGAAAGTTCACGTGACTTTCTGACTAAGAAGAAAGTAAAACTTGAGGTAAAACCCAAAGTTAGGTTTGCAGTGATCATCGTGCACTTGTTGCATGATCGCATGTGGCTTTCTAACCGGATGCGATCATGCGACAAGCCATCAACGGACAACAGGGCTTCAGGTGGTGAAGTGTCCATTTTGCAATGGGTCAGAAGTATATAACATGGGCCCTATAGATGCAAGATCTATGATGATCGCATGTTCACATGGGATCTTTCAATCCCATGTGGTCATGCGACCACTGTTGAATTCTGAGGTGGCAGATCTTGTGGGTTACGTATCCAATGTGGAAGTAGAAGCAAAATTTTCAAAGGCTAGTCGCATGATTGCATGAAGACTTTTGAGCTCATGTGATCATGCGACCAGTGCTTTTTCAAAGTGGTGCGTTCAATTTTTCATGGTTTTTTTTTTGCAGAAATGTTTGGGAGCAGTGGGTAGCTGAGAGTTTATGTCGCCAGGACATTTGTAGTTAAGGGAGGATGATGATGAAGTTTGGGCAGCTGTCATGCGTCTTTTCTTGTCCCAGAAAGGTACCAATTAGCATTCATGGTGAGTTTTTGTGTAGAGAAAGAGCATAAGTCCAGATTGCTTATCTATAGGTTGTTGGCGGTACAGTGATGGGCACGCAAGGAAAGACATATCTGATCTCTTGGGATATTTTTAGAAAAGCATTTATGATCAGACTTATTCAACCTAGGTTTATTATTAAATTGTAAATCTTATAACCTTGGTTAATTTTTGGACTCCTGCCTGTGTGTAGTGAGTGTTGTATATATGGTTTTTTTGGAGCTTTTCAGGCTCAGAATTTAGCAATTGTAAAAAGAAAGTTTTCTTTCTCAGAGAGCAATTTGTGGCAATTTTCCTGCCCTTTGGCTTTCTACAATTGTAATTTTCATTGATTATTCAGATATTGCAAAGTATTTTGTGACATTCTTTTTGTCCTTATGCTTTCTTGTGTTGACTATCTCTTATTGGATCAAAGTGTATGCATGTTTTCAATGATATCTTAGGCCTCTTGGTTCCTCTTAATTTCTGTAATTATGTGTGTTATTGTGTTTGATCTAATTTAGATGTTTTGTGGGTATGCTTTAGCCCCTAATAGTCTTGTCTCAATCCTACACCGAGTTATAGGAGTGAATGTTTGTTTGCAGGTCATAGATTGTTGTCTAACACTAAGAGTCTTGTTGTTGTGAAAGAATCTTTCTCTTTCCCTGAATACCCTCTTTTGTTTGCAGACCCTTCTATGAAATACTTATGCAAGCCTATTCAGTAATTTGTGATCTACTAGACCTAAGTCTTTCACTGGTTTCATCCCTCTATACTGAGATCCAAACCCTAGTTTCGGTGCATCACCTAGTAGGTAGTTTTCTTTCCTGTTATTTCCCTTTCATGCACTCCTTCTATCCCTTTCCCTCAAAAGATTTACTTTTCATGTGAATAGAAAACTAAGGTGATAATCCAAGAGGAACCAGCCTAGAACCTGAAGGTTTCATCTTGGTTAGCAAAGGTACCACAACCTTGAGATGATTCCCAAGTTATACTAAGTTATCAAGACTATGAGAGCTTGAGACAGAGGCACAAACTCAATGTATAACAATTTTGGCATGCCTGAGGGGACCACAATGAAGATTAGATTAAATTTCAAAGGTGTTCTTGTTGGTTCATTTGTAAAAGGATCAAATAAATTTAGTACACAAGGTCTATCAGTATAAACTCAAGCTCAAGGATTCCCCACCTTGGTGCTAGTGTATAACATTTTTGGCAGGCCTGGTGGGACTGAACTTCAAATTCATCTTAAATATTATGCTATCTCTGATATATTGATGGCATAATACAGTCCTTTCAGAGGTTAATATTCAATTATATTTGGTGACTGGGCTTTGGTCACCATGATGAGACAAAACAAGGAAGATGAGAACAACCTTTCAGAGGATGATTTTGATCGCATCATAGAGGATTTTTGCGCAAAGCTTAATACTATTGAAAGAGTTGTTCTTGTGAGCCTTCCTCAGGCTGATAGCTTAGATGACCTATTAGTTTTTCAATCTGAAGAAGAGAATGATCCTGTAGCTATAGAAGAAGAGATGGTATGGAAAACCATCATGGAGGGTGACATCATAGATTCACTCCTTGGTGACTAGAGGCCAATTCAATTTTTTAAGCCTCCCTGGGAGAATGTCAGCTTTGATCTAGACTACGAATTTCAAAGGTTGATATGCTAGGTAGTTCAGTATATTTTTGTTTCCCACTTTCTCCTTGTAGTTATCCTCATGAGTCCAATGCAAAATACCCTAAGGAGAAAGAGTAGTTATTTCAACAGTCTAGTGAATGGTTTTTCTTAACTAGGTCTCTGCACTGGTTAGGTTAGGATAGTTTAGGTTTCATGCTTTCTTCCAGCTTTCTAGTTTAGTCTTTCCCTATTTTCCAAGAAGTGCTTGAGCATAGTCTTGTTCAAGTTTTTTGTTCCGCTATCAAAGTTTTGTGATCAGTAGGACTCCATGCCTAATGGATTGCTTCAAAGGCCACTGGTCTAATGTCTAGCAGGCTGACATCCCACAAAAGTCACCAAAATGTTACCCAAAATTTCCCTATCATTCAATTTTGGCCTCAAGCTTGTTTTCGCTTGTGAAATAGATCCACAAGGTTTCATGCTTTGTGCTCTAAACCCCATGTTATTTAGTGTGTTTTCAAACCCTAGTTTAGATCACACTTGCTAAATCACAAAGCCCAAAAAGATATTCAGGTTTGAATGCTTGAAGGAAATACTAGCGTCAAAGGGTTCAAAAAATTGTTCAGTGTCGAGAACCCTCTATGTTTTTTACCTTTGCTCCGGAAGCCCAGGCTATTTTTGACCTTCCCTATTTCACACTTCTTTCTCTGACGTCTACATTTTTATAAGTGCGCAACTCCGACCAGGTGGTTCCCATTGATGTTTTTGACAAGCTACTAGCACTGGTTGCATGATCGCATAGCCCTTTTTTAGGCTATGTGAACATGCGACTAACCGTTAAGGGCACTATTGCAATCAGTTACTGGTGGGCCCAAAGTTTTAATGTGATGACTATGTGGTGAAGATCTATGGATATCGCATGATCTCATGGGATCTTCTGACCCCATTAGATCACATACCCGCTGTTAGATTAGAATCTCAATCAAAGTGGGCCCATGGTTGGTAAAGCAGGTCCATGGTTAAAAAAATTTCATGGTTTCTGAATGTAGCTGGCGTTAAATAAAATTTCATGTGACTTGCCGACTAAGAAGAAAGTAAAACTCGATGTAAAACCCAGAGTTAGGTTTGCAGTGATCATCTTGTGCTTGTTGCATGATCGCATGTGGCTTTCTAACCGCATGTGATCATGCGACAAGCCATCAATGGACAACAGGGCTTCAGGTGGTGACGTGTCTATTTTGTGATAGGCCAAAAGTATATAACATGGGCCCTATAGATGCAAGATCTATGGTGGTCGCATGTTCGCATGGGATCTTCTGATCCCATGCGATCATGCGACCACCGTTGGTTTCTGAGGTGGCAGATCCTGTCAGCCAGGTATCTGGTGTGGCAGTAGAAGAAAATTTTTTAAAGGCCATTCCCATGATCTCATGAAGACTTTTGAGCTCATGTGATCATGTGACCAGTGCTTTTTCAAAGTGGTGTGGCCAATTTTCCATGGTTTTTTTTTTGCAGAGATGTTTCTGAGCGGCGGGTAGCTGAGAGTTTATGTTACCAGGACCTTTTTAGTTAAGGGAGGATGATGATGAAGTCTGGGTAGCTATCATGGGTCATTTCTTGTCCCAGAAAGGTACCAGTTAGCATTCATGGTGAGTTTTTGTGTAGAGAAAGAGGATAAGTCCAGGTTGCTTGTCTGCAGGTTGTTGGCAATACAAGGATGGGCATGGAAGGAAAGACATATCTGATCTGTTGGGATATTTTTAGAAAAGAATTTATGATCAAACTTGCTCAACCTACGGTTTATTATTAAATTGTAAATCTTGTAACCCTAGTTAATTTTTGGACTCCTGCCTGTGTGTAGTGAGTGTTGTATATTGGTTTTTTTGGACGTTTTTAGGCTCAGAATCCAACAATTGTAAAAAGAAAGTTTTCTTTCTCAGAGAGAAATTTGTGGCAATTTTCCTACCCTTTGATTTTCTACAATTTTAATTTTCATTGATTGTTCAGATATTGTAAAGTATTTTGTGACATTCTTGTTGTCCTTATGCTTTCTTGTGTGGACTATCTCTTATTGGATCAAAGTGTAGACATGTTTTCAATGATATCTTAGGCCTCCTGGTTCCTCTTACTTTTTGTAATTGTGTGTGTTAATGTGTTTGATCTGATTTAGATGTTTTGTGGGTATGCTTCAGCCCCTAACAGTCTTGTCTCAATCCTACATCGAGTTATAGGAGTGAATGTTTGTTTGCAGGTCATAGATTGTTGTCTAATACTAAGAGTCTTGTTGTTGTGAAAGAATCTTTCTCTTTCCTTGAATACCCTCTTTTGTTTGTATACCCTTCTATGAAATACTTATGCAAGCCTATTGAGTAAGTTGTGATCTACTAGACCTAAGTCTTTCACTGGTTTCATCCCTCTATATTGAGATCCAAACCCTAGTTTCGGTGCATCACCTAGTAGGTAGTTTTCTTTCCTGTTATTTCCCTTTCATGCACTCCTTCTATCCCTTTCCCTCAAAAGATTTACTTTTCATTTCAAGAGAAAACTAAGGTGATAATCCAAGAGGAACCATCCTAGAACCTGGAGGTTTCATCTCGATTAGCAAAGGTCCCACAACCTTGAGATGATTCCCGAGTTATACTGAGTTATCAAGACTATGAGAGCTTGAGACAGAGGTGCAAACTCAGTGTATAACAGTCACTATGCTTGATCTTTGCAAAGAACAACAAAAGAATGGAGAACCTTTCCTTAGTTTTTTGCAAAGATGGCATCAATTATCTGCCAAGTATCCCCGAATAATTTTCAAACAAGAAATGAGCTATAGGTTGCAATTAGAATGCTCTCCAAACTTTAACAAGATCATTTAAAATGACATCAAAATTGTGGAACATATGGTTAGAAAAGGTGAGATGAAGCTTTACTCTAAGGATAATGTTGGATCTTCAAATTTAAATCCCAACAACAACAACGATGACAAAAACAATGACAAGTCCAAATTTTGGAACAAAAACAAGAATACTGTCAATGATGGGATTTTTTATAACTGACATGTTAAAGCAACACAACCTCTTTTGAATCTCAAAAGAAAAGCGAATACTACTCAACCTACTTATAAAAATCAAACTGCAACTCATAATACCAACAACAATTAATCCAATTTGAGATTCCCTTTTATACCATGTAGAAGAATTTTTAATCCTTTGGGTGAATCTCTTTAATCTTCATTAAGGAAGTGGATCACAAAGAAACTCATTGTACTTCCTAAAACTAGAGATTTTGAACCTAGGGTGAAAGCTTCTAGGTAGAATGATAATGATTATTGTTAATTTCATAGAGGGAAAGGTCACAAAACCAATGATTGTCAAAGACTTAAATATGTGATACAATACTTGATTGAAAGTGGTGAAATAATTGTTGATGGACATACCTCAAATGAGTCACATATGGCTTTTAAAGATCCACTTCCCAAACATGAGAAAGGAAGTTCTTCCAATGCTAAAGGTGATAATCAAGCCAACTGCAATACCACATCCTATAAGTATTTTAATCACATTTCTAGATGTTATCCTTCTCAATACTATGACAATGTTATTACTATAAAAGAAAAGTCTGAGAGTCAACCATTTAATGTTACTACTTGAGCCCAATCTAAGGTTACTCTCCAAGGTGTCTCTTCCAAACCTACCACCTCACAAAACAATTATGTCTATGTTCCATAATCCACGTGAAATGTTTCCAATAAATACAACCTTTTACATCAATTGAAGAAAACACCAGCCCAAATATCTATACTAGAGCTTTTGCATTTGTCACCATCTCATAAGGATATTCTTGAGAAAGCTCTTCTAGAAACTCATGTTCCTGCAAATCTAGATCAAGCCCAATTTCAAGCTATGGTGGGACATTTGACAACTCCACATTACCTTTCTTTTACTGAGCATGCTGATTTAGCCATTAATCAACCACATAATGCTCCACTCAATATATAAGTCCTTATACAAAATCATAAAATCAAAAGAGTACTGATAGATGGAGGAGTTGGCTTGAATATATGCACTTTGAAAGTAGTCCTTGTATTGGGATTTTTTGAAATTACTATGGATCCAAAGAACAAAATCAAAATCAAAGCTTATGATGAAGTAGAGAGGTCATCCAAGGGATCTTTTGTTCTTCCTATCAGAGTAGGTCCTATAGTCAAAGATGTACTTTATCAAGTTCTTGAAATGGATCTCACATATAACATTCTTTTGGGAAGACCTTGGATTCATTCTATGCAAGTTGTGCCCTCAAATTATTATCAGTGTTTGAAATTTCCACACAATGGTCAAGAAATAACTATCAAAGGAGATTTGAATCCTTTCTAGTATTGTAACACTATGAAGACAACACCTAAATCTTTGGAACCTTATAATCGTGTTGGATCTTCTACAACCATGCCCATTAATTCAAGTAATGTAGCATCAACATCTAAATCTAATGGGATCAAAATTGACATAAAAGAATAAAGTATGGGAGAATACACTTTGGTTCAAATTTTTTGTATGATAGAGTTACCTTTATCTCCTAAGTCATATGGAAAATCCTTGATTATTAAACAACAATCAAAAGCTCCTCCCACACCTGTTTATGGCACATTTATAAGTGGGGGCACTATATCAAAATAAGTAGCTGAGCGTAATGTTAACTATTTTCTTAAATAACATAATAATGAAAAAGATGTAAAACATGAATGTATATCACCCGATATATATGGTAAGGGATATACTTCATTGCAAAAGATGGGATACCAAGGAAGTGGACCTATAGGGTTGCAAAGAGAAGGTGTTATAAAACCAATTCTAAAAAATCCAAATTACCAAAGATATACCATAGGGTTAGGATATAAAGGAGAAGGACCAAAAGAACTTAAAGGTAAATAAAAGATCACACCTTTCAATAAGGCATCTAAGGCTTTTGCATTAGAGTTCTGAAAACATGGCATGTATGTGGATGATGATGATGATTCTCACTCTAATTATTATGAATGAGATTCATTATTTGACAATACTAAAGAAATAGGAGTTAATGTTGTCCATACCTATAGTGGCAGTTACCATGAAAGGGAGAGTTCAAGGACTAAATCACTAGGATTGGAGTCACATAATACTACTCTTGATGATTGTGAGGAAAGTGAGAATTATCTTGTGATAGACAATTTAGATGAGAGTATGGAAATAGGCCTTGCTAATACAATCATAAACCTTGACAACTTCTCTATAAATACCATCTCAGCCTTTGAAATTGACCCAAATGATCTAATACCCCTTATTCATCCTCAGCTTATAGATTGGGATTCTCCCAACTAACCAAAACTTGATGTTTTCCATAACGATGACATAATTATCGACTATCTAGGAATCAAAGATTATCTACCACCAGGGGATCATAAGTTAGGATTTCCAATAGAACTCAATGACATTGATTATTTTGGGGAGTGTGCCAATCCTTTCAGTCATAAAAATGTAAAAATTATCAATAGATCTAATAGTGAAAACCACCCAGTGGCAGTATTAGATCCAAGAATAGTAAAAAGAAAAGACATATGTAAGGGTGAAAACCTCTTTGAGGTGCTTGAAGATGGAAGGATTGACACTCTCCCAAATTATATGTATCGAGAGAAATCTGCAATACTTATTGAACTAATGTTGCCTCTCAACATTGGAATGGAGGAGTCCCCACATATTCTCAAAGTATCAGCATCTTGTACAGAGTCAGAGAAAGAAGATTTTTCATAGTTTTTCAAAGAAAGACAAGTTAACTTTTCCTAGTCTTATGCTAATATGCGTGAACTAGATCCTCATCTTATTATGCATAACTTGTCTATTGCACCATGAATTAAACCAATCAAGAAGAAAATCAGAAAAATGCATCCTCATATCACAATTATGGTTAAAGTAGAATTAAAGAAGCTCCTATATGTTGGATTCATTCGAGCCATTGATTATGCTAAGTGGATTTATAATATTGTACCAGTATCAAAACCAGACAAGTCTATCAAGATTTGTATAGATTTTCGAGATCTCAACAAACCTTGTCATAAAGATGACTTCCCATTGCCTAACATTGATATCATAGTTGATTTAATGGATGGACATGAGATGTTGTCTCTAATGGATGGTTTTTATGGCTATAACCAGATCAAGATTGCGCTAGAAGACCACGAGATGAATTCTTTTACATCTCCTTGGGGTACATATTGTTGAAATGTGATGCCTTTTGGGCTCAAGAATTTTGGTGCAACTTATCAGAGGGCTATGACCATAATATTTCATGACATGATGCATACTATAATGGAAGATTATGTTGATGATATTCTAGCAAAATCTAAAAATAGAGATGGTCATCTACGAGTGCTGGATAGAATATTCACCCGGATGGAAAAGTATAAGATTAGACTCAATCCAAAGAAGTGTGCATTTGGGGTTACATCGGGAAAACAATTAGGGTATATTTTCTTAGATAAAAGTATAGAAGTTGATCTAGAAAAGGTTAAGGAAATCATGGAGATGTCTTCCCCTATAAATATCAGTCAATTAAGATCTTTACAAGGATGCCCCCAATCAATCAGAAGGTTTGTTTCTCAACTGGCAGACAAAAGTCATCCTTTTCAACACCTATTACATAAAGACATGTCATTCAAGTGGGATGATAAGTGTGAAGAAGCCTTCAATAAGATCAAGAAATATTTGGCAAATCCTCCTACTCTTATGTCACCAATTCTAAGAAATCCACTCTTGCTCTATATTTAAGTGATAAAAGTCTCACTAGGTGCTATTCTGGCCCAACAAGATGAAGAAGGCAATGAAAAGGCTATATATTATATAAGTCGCACCCTTGTGGGATATGAAATCAACTATTCTCCAATTGAAAGAGCATGTCTACCAATAGTCTTTTCTTCACAGAAATGGTGAAATTATATGTTGTCTCATTCTATCAAGCTTATTGCAAAGATCGATCCTTTGAAATATCTTTGGAGTAAGACAACATTAACAAGAAGATTGGCTAAGTAGGTTATTTTACTTAGTGAATTAGATATTGAGTATGTGGATAGAAAGGCCATCAAAGGACAAGTAATTGCAGATCAATTAGCTGAGGCACCACTGAAAGATGATCAACCTATACATACAAAATTTCTAGATGCACATATCCTAACATTATCCACACAAATATGGAAGTTGTACTTTGATGGATCATATACTCAGCATGGTTCAAGAGATGGACTGCTATTTGTTATAACGCAAGGATATACATACCAAAGTCTTACAAGTTAATATTTCTTTGTAAAAATAATGTAGTTGAGTATGAAGCCTGGATGATTGGATTGAAGATGGCTCTGCAATGGAAACTCACTAAATTCATTGTCTATGGAGACTCTCAGCTGATTATCAATCAAGTTAACAATGAATGCCAGACCAAGGATGACAAGTTGTTACCGTATAAATGTATGGTGGATGAATTTAAGAAATATTTTTCAATCATCACCTTTGAGAAAATTCCAAGGCATGGTAACAAGGCTGTAGATGCTATGGCTACAATTGCTTCTCTATTTGATGCATAGGATACAAAAGCCCATTTTGAGTTAGTGGAATCCTTGACTTATCCCGCATACGATGATCCTGATATAAGTATTATATGTCATATTATTGAACAAGATTCCCTAAATTATGGAAATATATATTCCCATCTGAAAGATAATACCACTCCAACTGATGTATCCAAAAACCAAAAATGAAACTTTTTACGCCAAGCCTCTTGCTATTTTCTAATATCTGATAGCTTGTATCGATAAGGTTTTGATGGTACTCTCTTACGATGTCTTGAACACAATGAAGCTCAAACTACCTTACAAGATGTTCACGAGGGTATTTGTGGGACACATTCAAGTGGTCCTTCCTTAGCTAAGAAGCTCATGCATATGGGTTACTATTGGCCTACTATGGAGATAGATTCCTTTCACTTTTCTAGGAAATGCTAGAAATGTTAGATACATGGGAATCTTATTCATGCACCGGCACAACAGCTCCATCCTTTTACAACCACATTGTAATTCAGTTAGTGGGAACTCCACCTTGTGTACATAATTCACCATCCATATTCCAACAACCATAAATAAATAATCAATGCAATTGAGTATTTTACCAAGTGGATTGAAGTCATTCCATTGATCACTACCACTGGCAAGAAAATATCCATGTTTATCCTCAATTATATTATTTGAAGATATGGTATCCATATGCATATTATTACTGATCATGGGAAGTAATTCCAAAACAAGACATGGATGAACTATGTGAGAAATTCCACATCACACATCACTATTCCACTATTTATTATCCCCAGGGTAATGGCCAAGCTAAGGCATCTAATAAAACTATTGTCAAGATCCTTCAAAAGACTCTCAATGATGCTGGTTGTGACTGGCATGTCTAGTTGAATCCCATTGTATGGACTTATCATACTTCCATCTGTACTCCCACTGGAGCCACACCATATTCCCTTGTATATGGTTCTGAAGTTGTTGTTCCCCTTGAGGTCATGTTACCTTCTCTTCATGTATCCCTAAAAGATTTAATTCCAGATGAAGAGTATAGGGTTGGACGGCTAACTAAATTGGAATTGCTAGATGAACGCCGTCAAATATCCTTTGATCATTTGAAGGTCTACCAGTAGTGGATGTCTTTTCATTATAACAGTAAAGTGAAACCAAGAGACTTTCACGTGGGTGATCTGGTCCTCCATGAGAATCCCAAAAATCAGTAGCATCATGAGAAGAAAGGCAAGTTTGAACCCAATTGGTTAGATCCTTTTGTGATTACAGTCATCTATGGCTCTGGGACTTATCAGCTATCTATGTTTGAGGTAGATCTCTTAGATGAGCCTCTTAACATCATGCACCTCAAGAAGCTCTATGCTTAAAATCCCAATGCAAGGGATATGTATATAGCTAAAACATAAAAAATAAAATAGAATAAAATAACATAAAATAAATTGCAATAAAAACTTGTGGTGAAAACCTAGAAATAGGTGCCATTTGTGACAAGTAAGCTCTTTTCTCTATTATGATTCTTCTAGTGTATCATCACATTGTATATGCCCATAATAAAATGACTAGTCACTTGCCATTCCTGCCATGTATATATCATAATAAAATAGCCAGTTCATAGCATACTATCCATTGTATATATCCATAATAAACCCCAGCATAGCTTTGTCTATTGTCTTGGTCTTCATCGTAGTTTTGTTGTGTCATTCTTCACCCACAATAAGTCAGCCCATCACCTAGCTAGGGGCATGTCCTTGACCTAGTTTGGGAAGTGGATCTATGGTAGTCATGATTCCTAGAGGACAGAATGGAGTACTTTCACCAGACAAGAAAATACAATCAAACGTTCTTACACAATGATATCATCATCATGACTTGTAATATGTGATCTATCTTTCAAATTTGACTACTTATCTATACATTTGAAATGGCTATAAATCAACCAAATTGATCAATACACCTAACACTATATTTTGGCAAAGAAATGTATATTCATGGCAGACATGTTAGAATGATTTGTTGTAGATTATGCATTCATATATGGATTTCATTATTATTGTTACCCTAATTTTCCTATTCTATACAAATTTGGCTATATCCTATTCCAAACTCTACAATTTTATCTTTTTGAGCATCCCTAAAAGTTTCATGGCTTTAGGTCTTGTCTCCTGGGCTCTACAATTCTTTTTATCCCCTGGTCTGCAGTTAATTTTTTTTATAAATGTAGCTGTTGTGCTAAAAACCCTAAGAAAACCCCTGCGACCTATTCTATTTCACCGTTACCTTTTTAGGCCACTTAAATCCCTCTAAATTCACATGCCCTTTTCAAGTGACCACCTTCATGTGTTAAAGTCTCTAGGTTGTCGGGTGGGGTCCCTTTTAATATTACCTACAAAATCCTAGGTCTTCCCAGAAAATATTTCCTCTCGACCTCCCCTTTTTAACTTGTGGCTGTCACATGTTCACATGGAATCTTCTGAGCCCATGTGATCATGTGAAAAGATGACACTTGTCTTAGTGGGCCCAGTTCTCAGTCACAAAAAAGATGAAATGATTATCACATGATCTCATGGAATCTTTCGATCTCATGTGATCATGCAACAACTGTTGATACAATATTGGCATCACAGTAGCTGTTGGTGGGTCCTTCATGCCATGTCATAATGACATGTAAGTTTCCTATTGGTTGTTGCGAGATGACTCTACAATGGACTTGAAGTGCAAGGTAGGCCCCTGGTGGAATAAGATCTATGATGGTCACATGTTTGCATGGAATCTTCTGATTCCATGTGATCATGCGATAGCCATTAGATCTTCTTTATTGCTAAGTCTTTGAAGGTGGGTCCTCGGGTGGTGATGTGGTCATTTTTTAGTGGCTAAATGGGTGATGACAGGGCTATCAGTGGGTCTAATGGTCAGAGAATCTATAGAGGTTCTAGTTGATCCAAGATCAATGGTGGTCACATGATCTCATTGGATCTTCTAATCCCATGAGATCTATTAGGCCATTTTTCTATCATAGAAAAATCCTTTGAAAATGGTCTCCTCCCTACAAATGTTTCATGGTTTGTGTCCTACCCTATGTTCCTTGTGCTATCACCAAGCTCTAGTCCAATTTGCACACACTGAATCATAAAATCCAAATAGTTATTCGAATTTCAGGGTCTGAAGGAAATTGTCTCAAAATTTTCCACAGTGTCAAAAACCCACAGTGTTTCTGAAAGTCCATGGTGTTTTCGGTCTGTGTGTTTTTAGCCTTCACTGTTTTCAACCCTGTGCTTCCTGCTTTTGTGCGCTTATCCTTTGGCATCAAAAATCTTGTGTTTTTTTTACCTTAGTCTTAACTACGTAGGTGCGATGGATGGTGGAGCACAGTCCTTCAATCCAGTGACTCGGTGACTATTAGTCATGTGATCTCTAAAAGATTGGTGGTTATCTACTAACATCTCACAAACTTGCAAATGGTTAGTCACGTAGTCATTAAGTGCTTGGCAGTTTGTTTCTTCTCATGCTTCTAGCATGGTTAAAGTTCAGACAAGATCGATGGTTGCCACAAGTTCACATGGTGAAGATGCACGAGGTTTACTTTTTGCACTTTGGTGACAACCATCCAATCCTCTGAAAGGGTAAGGCTTCTTTGGCAGTGGTCCCAGAGGTGATGATGTGGCAGCCTATGATTGGCTATTGCATGATCGCATAGCCCAATTTTTGGCTATGTGATCATGTGACCGCTTTCCACGTGTCTTTGAGGCCCGTTGGTGGAAAGGGGTGTGGTCCCAGTAGCAGGTGGTGATGAGGCTTGTTAGGTGGGCCCGTTGGCTTTTGTTGTGGAGGTATGCATTTTGTGTGGTGGGTCTAATTTGCTAGGTAGTTCTTAGGTGCCATGGTGATTTGAGTTGGTAGGTTTTCATTCGTCCGCGTGATGATGAATTGGTTTATGTCAGAAGGGCCCACGATGAAAGACTTTTAATTGACAGTCAGCATATAATCTCAAGGAATATTCTTAAGCTTTGAGATCATGCACCATCTGTCGATTTTATTCCATCTTGCCAGGTTGCCTATTGTCCACAGTGGGTCTGATGTGACACGTCTACGTAGGTGGAGGTTTCTTATTGGTCGACGTGGATGTGCTCAGAAGTGGGGCCATTGTCAGAAGGGTCTATGACAATGATAGATCTAACGGTCGGCATAATTTCTCATGTGATTTGTCAGAGCCATGAGATCTTATGCCAACCATTCATTTCAAAAGGCTTATGGTAAGTGGGTCATGTGCTAGTGACTGGGCATGGATCAGTGAATGGTTTAGTGACATGTGGCATCTGGCGGGCCCAAGTGTAGTCTAGTGTTTGGTAGAGTTTTAAAATCTGACAGTGCCGAAAAATTTAATGTGGTCACACATTCATAGAAAGATAAGAGGATTCACTAGTTTATTTGGCAATTGCACAAACGGTAGTCATGAAATCGCTAAGTTGTTTAGTGAAAGTGTGAAATGTTTAGTGAATTGGAAAGGGTCCTTTGTCGCCAATTCGCTAAGTCTGGTGCGGCCACTTTTAGAGGAAAATATTAAAGCGATGAAGGAGGTTTGATTGGATGATTGTGTTTTAAAGTTGGTCTCAGTTTGAACGTGAGCCATCATTCTCTGCAAGTGCCAAGGATTTAGCCATTGTGATTCAAATTCAAATTTTTCTTAGAACTTCCACCGACTAGAAAGTACCAAATTTATGGAATTAATTGCAGAGTTGATCCTATTTAGTGAGAAATGACTGGTTTTCTATTTGTAGTGTGGTCTAGGGTGTGGTTGGATCATTTGCAGAGCTTGTACCATGGTGGTTGTGTGCTCAAGGCATGTTGCAAGGTGTCCTTTTGAGCCCAGTTTTGTGATCCCCTGTACTTGCAGAGAAGAATTTCATGATTGTGGATCAGTTCTAGTTTCCTCTTTCCTAATTTTGATGTGTTTCCCACCCCTATAATAACTTTTTAGATCATTTCCAATAGGTTGGGTGGTTGAAACCCTAACCCTAGTCATCTGTAGCTTGTTGCAGATTTCAAGATGACTAGGGGGTATAAGTTGCAGAATTTTGGACTTTGCAAGGGTTCCAAAACATTATTGCTTTTGGTCCCTAGTTTTTGACTATAATATACTGATAGAAATCTGATTTTGTGACTTTTTTGATCTTGGTATCATTTTGCAATATCATATCTTTTGACCAGATTGGTTTGGCCCATCTGAGTCACCAAGAAAATGGTGACTCTGCTGGGGACAACTATGAAGATATGCATTTGTTAAGAGTTAGTGATTCTACTGGGGAGAATCTAAAGAGAAAGGTATAAGTGTGTTCTTGTTTTCCTATTGTTTTGAAGATTTCCCATCTAGGTGGGTGGCGACTCAAAGGTTTGAACCAGTGCAACATATAGAAGAAGCATGGATAAAAGAAGAAATACTAGGTCATATGTTAGAAAGAATCCAGAGGTCACTCTGGAGCAATTACCTAGATAGGGAAACAAGAGCTGGATTAGAAGGAATGGTGAGTCTACGAGTGCTCCCATGAGAGAATAGAGAAATGAAAGAGCTAGAAGACCACATGTATCCTCAAGTGAGGATGGTTCACAAAATAGAGTTTCTAGATCAGAAGGTGGTCACTCTGAAGAGAGATTTTATGATACCCCTGAGGCTACATTTCAGGACAAAGGTCTGTTGCCTGCAGGTCAAAATGAAGAAAACAAAGATGTGGGTTTAGAGGTTGACTTGGATCTCGATGAAGATCAATTCAGAAGAGAACCCATGAGATAGAGGCAGGTCTATTTCCCATATCAAAATCTTCTTGATATGGATGTGTCATCTGGTTCTGATGACATTATGGTATATCCTGATGACTTGAATGCACTGAGGTTGTAGTTGGTAGAGAAGGATACCATACATAAATACTTTGATAGAGAGGTAGTCTCTTCTGAGAAAAATAAATGAAATGAAGGAGAGAAATAAAATGCTTTCTTCTGCTCCTAAAATGTTGCAGCATGATGTTTTTGGTGATCTTGATGCCTTGAGGAGTGAGCAAGAGTGCTTACTATAGGATCATGAATTTGAAAATGAGGGCCCTATGATTAGACAAGTGCAAAGCTATGTCCCTTTGCCGAAAGATAAGGATGGGCATGGGATCACTAGACTTGTTGTTATCATTAATGAGAAAGGAAAGTAGAAGATGGTGGGTGACCAAGCAAGAAAACCAGTGACAATACTAGGGATCCCACCACCTGATTCAAATATGGACACTGAAATGGAGAGAAGGATACAAGAAGATGAGGACCTTGCAAGAGAACTAGAGAGAGCTAAGGTTGACATTGCCATTACAGAAAAGAAAAGGAAGATCCAATTTTTGCAGGCTTCTTCAGCTAATGCTCTTGGCCCATCTGCTATTGAACTAGGTATGCCATCTATGACTACTGTTATTCCACTTAGTAATGCTACTAGTTCTTTTCCTTCTACATCTGCTAGGATAGGTGCAGATCCTAGGTAGCAGTCAAATGCATAGATAAATGTAGATGCTAATGTTGATCCTAGGGTTAACACTAGTTTGAGCTTTCAAAGAAGACCTATGCAATTAGAAGGCTATAGGAAAATAAGTTTTGATGCAATTAGAAAGCTATAGGAAAATAAGTTTTGATGAAATTACTGGCTATCCAAATGCTTTTCTGAATGATATTAGAGATAAGGTACCTAATTTTGCTGGTAATAATGCTATAAGTTGTGAGGAGCATCTTAGGTTATTTGTTGATATGCTTAATGATTATGAGGTAGAGCATGAGGATGTAGTCATGAAATTTTTTGTTCAATCTCTAATGGAGGATGCTAGAGATTGGTTTAAGAGGCTTCCTCATAGATGTATTGATACTTGGGACTCTTTTGAGAAATGTTTCAAAGAGCAGTATGGTGATAGGCCTAATGCTAGCTTCATGCTAAATGAATTCAATACCATAAGGAAAAATCAGAATGAGTCTGCAGCTGAATTCAACATGAGATTTCAGAAGGGTATGCACAAGTTGTTCCAAGTCATGCGGTTGGATGACAATGTCTGTCTGACTACATAATTCAATGCATTTGATGGGAAGATGGGATATTTATTGAGGGATAAAGAACGAATAACTCTTAGGGATGCTTTTAGGATTACTATCAATATTGAGAACAACATGAAAATATCAAGAAAGTTGGGTGGAAAGAGAGATGACCCAAAGTTGTTTGGGGACAGGAAATACAAAAAAGAAAATGATAAGAGCATTGGATCTAGGAGGTAGGAAGAAGATAAGTTGGATAAGGTGCTTAATGCATTGAAGGATTTGAAGGCACCTGCAAATAGGAACATCAGTGCTCCTACCAATGAGAGGCCTCAGTTCAACAACAATTTCAGTAGGTAGAATAGACTGCATAATTACCCCTACAACACCCAATGGAAGGACGGCAAGCCTATTGTCCTTACTGCAAGAGGAAACAATGATAGAGGTTCCCCTGACCTTCTACATAAAGTTTCAATAGATGTCATGGAAAATGTACCATGGTGTGTTGCATGCTAGTCCCCTCATTCTATAGAGCATTGTGTGGTTGCACAATCTATGGCTACAAATTAGGATTGTAGCAATGAGGAGATAGAACAAGAAGAAGAACAAGATGATGTTGGTTGCAACATGGCTTCTTCATATCTAGGATATGAAGATGACTCTGATTTTGATGAAGAGGTAGATGTAAATGTGAAGAGACATAATCAGGCTCTTTCTCATCAAGAGGTTTTTTCTGATGGTGAGTGCATTGATCAGAAAACATGTAACATGAACTCTTCTCCCAAGCCAGTAAATTTGAGAAGACCTTCTTGAGAAGAGATGGAGAGGATTACTACAGAAATGATTTCCCAAGTGCAAAATAGAGGCATGGTGGCAAGGAATACAAATGAGAAAGCTGTAGGAATGTTTATAAAGAGTACCAACTCTAGAGAACCTAATGAGAACAAATCAAAGGTTGATCACATGGTAAAATTCAAGAATGTAAAAGGTAAGCATTGTGAGCCTAAGGGAGTTGGAATTGAAAAGGTCTCTAGTGAGATTGAGAAGCCAGTTAACATAATGGCTAAGGTTGAAAAAATGAGGGTGGTCAGTACACCTAATGTGTCAGATAAGAAAAATGATGTTAAGGTAGTGTAGATTGAGATTCCTGCTTCTACCCCTGTTGACATGTTATTTGTATTGTCACAAATTACAGTTAAGGTTCCATTGTTAGAATTGTTGAGGATCCTTGAACATAAAGATAAAGCTATTGCATGGGTTGGTAATATTCACAAAAATTTTACTTCATGCAATGGATCTCAGGATAAAGCTTTGAAGGATGTTTCTATTCAAGGAATTGTGTCTCAAATTCCTCCAATATATTTGGATAGTTCTGTCAATGCCAGCCTTGAAAATATTGACCCATTCTTCTTAAGTGTTATTGTGAATGGGATGAAATTAAGAAATTGTATGATTGATAGTAGTGCCTCTATTACTGTCATGCCTTTCAAAATCATGGAGAGGCTGGGCCTTAAAGTTGATACAGTGTAGGGCAGGTGTTGTGCAATGGATCAGAGGGAGGTACCAGTCATTGGGACTATCAATGCAATGCCATATAGGTTGGCAGCATATCCAAAGAAAGAGTTAACAATGAGTGTTTTAGCGGTGGATATCCCCCCTCATTATGGGAGGTTGCTATCTAGAAGATGGAGTGCTGCCATGGGTGGAAGTTTACAGTGTGATGTGTCCTATGCAACTTTCAAGATTGATGATCAGTTTGTCAAGATTGAATAAGAGCCAAGAGTATGCCACATGATTGAGAGAAACATAGATAATGAAACTACATGTTTTTTGGATACTGATGTAAATGCTTTTAGGGAAGAGATCCTTGTATTTGAAAATGAGCTTGTTTTGTCACCTATTTCTACTGAGGTAGGTGCTGACTCTATGAAGGGTGATTTGTGGGTGATGTACTTTGATGGTACAAACTGCAAAGATGGTGCAGGAGAAGGTATTTTCCTTATTTCTCCTGAGGGAAACACCTACAAGTTCTCTTTCACATTGAATTTATTTTGTACCAACAATATAGTAGAATATGAGGCCTTGTTGTTAGGACTGAGGTTGGCACAAAAGCATGGTATTAAATGTCTAAATGTTATTGGTGATTCTGAGTTGGTGGTGTCCCAAGTCAGGTCAATGTATGCTTCCAAGAATAGAAGGTTGAAACAATATAGGAATGCAGTGTGGGATTTGATTGAACATTTTGATTCCTTCAATATTGAGTGGAAGGATAGGAGTAACAACAAGATGGCTAACTTGTTGGCCAATATTGCCAATATTGAAATCAATCCTAATGATGTCACATTATCTGGTATTTCTAAAGTTGAAATTTAGGCTAGGCCTAGTATACCAGACAATATTGAGAATTGGCAAGTTTTTGATGCTGATAATGATATTTTGAAGTTTATGGATTGCAAGGATCAGTATCATGGTCAGGAACTTGATTGTTCAACCTTGGTTGAGTCAATAGAACGAAGGGAGGTTGTCTTAGGAAATGAGGTCATTTAGCTTAGAACTAACAAGGTGCCCAAGGGGCTTGTTGTTTTGGAGATTGTCTTTGACAACCAAGATAGAGTTCAAAAGAATATCAAAGGAGAAGATCATGTTGATCTTGAGGAGATAAATCTTGGATCACATGAGGCACCTAAGAAAGTATACATTGGTAGAGATATATCTCAAAAGGTAAGGAGACCTTTGATTGAATTATTGAAGAAATTTAGGCATGTTTTGCGTGGTCATATGATGACCTAAAGGTTTATAAAGAGGATTTATTTCAGCATGTTATTCCATTGAAAGAAGATGCTAAACCTTTCTGACAAAAGCAAAGGCCTATTAATCCTACTTTGGCACCCAAGATGCAAGAAGAATTAATGAAGTTGAGAGATGCTGGCATTATCAAGCCTATAAGGCATTCTTCTTGGGTGTCAAATCTTGTTCCTGTAAGAAAAAAGAATGGTGACATCAGACTTTGTCTGGACTTCAAAAATGTGAACATCAGCTCATTGAAAGATAACTATTGTTTTCCCAATATGGAGGCTATGTTGCAGAGAGTAACCAGATCAGAATTGATGTCAATGATGGATGGTTTCTCTGGCTACAATCAGGTCATTGTTAAGGAATCAGAACAATTCAAGACAACCTTTACAACACCTTGGGGAACATATGTTTATGTGAGAATGCCTTTTGGTCTCACAAATGCTGGTGCTACTTTTTAGAGGGAAATGGATGTTGCCTTTTTAGATTTCATTAATGATTTCCTTGTGTATTAGGATGATTTAACTGCCTATTCCAAGAAGGAAGAGGACCATTGTGCTCATTTAGAGAAAATATTTATGAGGGCCTTGGAATTTGGCATTTCATTAAACCCAAGGAAATGTTCTTTTGGTGTTACAGAAGGTAAGTTGCTTGGCCACTTTGTTGGGAAGCAAGTAGTGAGAATTGACCTTGAGAGGGTAGCAACAATTGATAAAATTTAGAGGCCAAAGAATGTTAAAGGGATTCAGTCCTTCTTTGGTCAGGTCAATTTTCTAAGGAGGTTTGTGACAAACTTTGCAATGGTTACTAGACCTATTTCCAAGATGTTGAAGAAGGGATCTCTAATCAATTGGGAGGGTGAGCCTAATGAGGCTTTGAAGAATATCAAGTAGGCTATCAAAGATGCACCAGTGCTAAAGGCACCTAATTACAATGTCCCAATGCATATCTTTTCTTTTGCATCCTTTCACACTATTGCTGCAATTTTGTTACAAAAGAATAAGGATGGTTTTGAGCAGCCTATTGCATTATTTAGTAAATCTTTGCAGGCTCCAGAATTGAAATATGATATAAATGAAAAACAGGCTTATGCACTTGTGAAAGAAATCAAGGCTTTTAAATGTTACTTGATGGGAGAAGTTGTGATTGCTTTTGTGCCAAGTTCGATTGTGAAGGACATTTTCTCATAGAAGGAGGTGTCTAGAAGAAGATGCAGATGGATCAATAGGATCCAAGAATTCAATGTTGAGATCCAGATCACTAAATTGGTTAGAGGACAGGGATTGGCAAAGCTGATGGCCCAATCTAATCTAGATGCAAATCAGGTAAATCATTCTGAAATTGATTATACATGTGATATGGATGATTATATTTGGTATCAAGATATTATTTACTATGTGAGAAACATGAGGTGTCCAGATAGTATGAATGATAATCAAAAGAGGGCATTGAAATTATAGGCCATCAAGTATGTAATTGTGAAATGTAAGCTGTATAGAAAAAATCTGGATTGCATACTGTTAAAATGTGTAGATGAGGATCAAGCTAATGTGTTGTTGAAGGAGATGCATGAGGGAGTTTTTGGTGGACATTACATGGGTAAAACAACTGCTCATAAGATCTTGAGAGTAGGATTTTGGTGGCCCACAATCTTCAAAGATGCAGAACAATTGGTAAGGAGACGTGATGCTTGTCAAAGGTTCTCTGGTAAGTTTAAATTTTTAGGTAATGTACCATTAAAACTAGTAGAAGTTCAGGCTCCTTTCCAGCAATGGGGAATTGATTTCATAGGGGAGATACCAAAAAAGTCAAGTGGAGGACATTCATGGATCTTAGTTGCCACTGATTATTTTACAAAGTGGGTAGAAGCTGTACCTACAAGGAATGCAACTAGCAGGGTGGTAATTAATTTCCTAATGAATAATCTTGTTACAAGGTTTGGGTGCCCTAAGAGGATAGTGAGTGACAATGCTATTTGCTTCAGGTCTACTAAATATAAGGAATTTTGTAGAGGTTTGGGAATTCAAATTTCTAATTCCTCACCTTATCATCCGCAAGGAAATGGTCAGGCAGAATCTACTAATAAGAGCTTGATTAAAATCTTGAAGAGGATTCTTGAAAAGAATAAGAGGGAATGTAATTCAAAGCTTCCATTAGCTCTATGGGCTGATAGGGTAACTGTGAAGAGGGAAATTGGTTGTGCACCATTTGATCTAGTGTATGGAATTCATGCTAGGATGCCTCAGAACAATTTATTGGAGATGTACAAGTTTGTGTAGTTGTATGATGATGACATTGATGATGAAATGCAATTGAGAATTGAGGACCTCATTAGGTTTGATGAAACTAGAAGAGAATCAGTTCCAAGGAATGCCAAATTGTAGTTGCAGGTTAAGAATTTATATGATAAAAAGACTGTTGACAGAAAGTTTGAGCCTAGTGATTTGGTGTTAGTTTGGAATGCCAGATTGGAGGATAAGGGGAAGCATGGTAAATTTGATCACATCTGGTTAGGGCCATATCTAATTCATGAGAAATGGGGCCAAGATTCATACCTCGTCAAGGATTTTAATGGTGATATTCAAGAGTTGCCAGTTCATGGACAATTTTTGAAGCAATACTTCATTTGAAGTACTCTTTTTTCCATGAACAGTAGTTAGGGTTGTACATCTTGTAAATCTCTATATATAGGTTGCTTTCCCCTACCCTGTTTTGCCCTAGTCTATCAGTTTTTGGTCCTGTTTCTTGGTTCTGCCCTGCTTGTTCCTTTTTGTCTGCATTTTTGTTCAGTGGGATGGTCTACTTTAACCAATGATTCTAAGTCCTTGCTATGCCTGCAGGAGGCATACATCCCCAGTTAGAGCCATTATTAGGCCATTTTTCTGTCATATAAAAATCTTTTGAAAATGGCCTCCTCCCTAAAAATGTTTCATGGTTTGTGTCCTGCCCTGTGTTCTTTGTTTTGTCACCAAGATCTGGTCCAATTTGCACATGTTGAATCATAAAATCCAAAAAGTTATTTGAATTTCAGGGTCTCCAGGAAATTGTCTCAAAATTTGCCACAGTGTTGAAAACCCATAGTGTTTCTAAAATTCCATGGTGTTTTTCGTCTGTGTGTTTTCAGCCTTCATTGTTTTCAACCCTGTACTTCCTGCTTTTGTGTGCTTATCCTTTGGCATTGAAAATCTTGTGTGTTTTCAACCTTGGTCTTAACTGCGTAGGTGCGATGGATGGTGGAGCCCAGTCCTTCAAATTTTCTTGTCGCTGATTCTCCAAGTCTCCAGGTGGTTACATCTTGTATCCAGTGACTCGGTGACTGTCAGTCGCGTGATCTCTGAAAGATTGGCAGTTATCTACTAACATCTCACGAACTTTTGAACGGTTAGTCACGTAGTCACTGAGTGCTTGGTGGTTTGTCTCTTCTCATGCTTCTAGCATGGTTAAAGTTTGGACATGATCGATGGTTGCCGCAAGTTCGCATGGTGAAGATGCAAGAGGTTTATTTTTTGCACTTTTGCGAGAACCATCTGATCCTTCAAAAGGGTAAGGCTTCTTTGGCAGTGGTCCCAGAGGTGATGATGTGGTAGCCTGTGATTGGCTGTCACATGATTGCATAGCCCAGTTTTTGGCTATGTGATCATGTGACCGCTTGCCACGTGTCTTTGAGGCCCATTGGCAGAAAGGGGTGTGGTCCCGGTAGCAGGTGGTGATGAGGCTTGTCAGGTGGGCTCGTTGGCTTTTGTTGTAGAGGTATGTATTTTGTGCGGTGGGTCCAATTTGCCAAGTATTTCTTAGGTGCCATGGTGATCTGAGTTGGTGAGATTTCATTCGTTCGCTTGATGATGAATTGGTTTATGTCAGAAGGGTCTGCAGTGAAAGCCTTTTAATCGACAGTCGGTGTATAATCTCAAGGAATATTCTTATCCTTTGAGATCATGCACCATTCATTGATTTTATTCCATCTTGCTAGGTTGCTTGTTGTCTGCAGTGGGTCTGGTGTGACACATTTGCACAGGTGGAGGTTTCTTATTGGTCGACGTGGATGTGCTCAGAAGTGGGGTCATTGTCAGAAGGGTATCTGACAAGGATAGATCTAACGGTCGGTGAAAGTTCTCATGCGATTTGTCAAAGCCATGAGATCTTACGCTAGCCATTCATTTAAAAAGGCTTATGGTAAGTGGGTCCTGTGCCAGTGACTGGGTGTGGATTAGTGAATGGTTTAGTGACATGTGGCATCTGGCAGGCCCAAGTGCAGTCTAGTGTTTGGCGGAGTTGTAAAATCTGATGGTGCCGATAAATTTAATGTGGTTGTGCATTCGTGAAAAGATAAGAGGATCTACTAGTTTATTTGGTGATTATGTGAATGGTAGTCAGGAAGTCGCTAAGTTGTTTAGCGAAAGTGCGAAATGTTTAGCGAATTGGCGAGGGTCCTTTGTTGCCAATTTGCTAAGTCTGGTGGGGCCACTTTTAGAGGAAAATCTTAAAGCCCCGAGGGAGGTTTGATCAGATGGTTGTGTTTTAAAGCTGGTCTCAGTTTGAATGTGGGCTGTCATTCTCTGCAGGCGCCAAGGATTTAGCCGTTGTCATTCAAATTCAAATTTTTTTGAGAACTTCTAGTGACTAGAAAGTACCAAATTTATGGAATTCATTGCAGAATTGACCTTGTTCGATGAGAAATGACTGGTTTTCTATTTGCGGTGTGGTCTAGGGTGTGGTTGGATCATTTACAGAGCTTGTACCATAGTGGTTGTGTGGTCAAGGCATGTTGCAGGGTGTCCTTTTGAGCCTGGTTTTGTGATCCCCTGTACTCATAGAGAAGAATTTCATGATTGTGGATTAGTTCTTGTTTCCTCTTTCCTAATTTTGATGTTTTTCCTACCCTTGTAATAAATTTTTAGACCATTTCCCGTAGGTTGGGTGGTTGAAACCCTAACCCTGGTCATATGTAGCTTGTTGCAGATTTCAAGATGACTAGGGGGTATAAGTTACAAAATTTTTTATTTTGCAGGGGTTCCAAAACATTGTTGCTTTGGTCCCTGGTTTTTTACTATAATATAATGATAGAAGTCTGATTTTGTGACTTTTCTAATCTTGGTATCATTCTGATTGTATGTTGATCCTGATTGTGTTAATGAAAACATTTTGATCCCAATCTTGTATCTTGTGTATGTCTTCTTGCTTGTCTCTGAGCTCATATATGTTAGTTTCACAAAGTGTCCTAACATATGGTAAACAAAGAGTATTTTGAATTTATCTTTGAGTTCTTAACAAAGTTGGGATTAAAGTCTTCTAGGTGAATTCAGTGAGTTTGCAGTCAGGTGTAGAATTTGATGTCCTTATGCTTGAGGGAAAGGGGTAATAGGTAAAGCACTTACATCAGATTCCATTGTGTTTGATTTGAGGTATTCAGTTGAGGTATATAGTTACATGACTCTGAGCCCTGGGATAAGGCACTAGTCCTTCCTCTTGAGGTATGCATGGTTAACAACTACAAACACAAACATTATTTGATAAATCTTTAACAATCTTATATGAGATATAGTGGAATATTATTTTAGACTCCTTTAGAGAAGTGAGTCAAGGGTACACCCACCTGAGCATTGAAGCTCAAAGAGTAGAAGGATCCTTTTGATCCTTGTCAATTGGCCCTCTTCCTTGCAGACTTTGGAGTGGTGGTAGAGTCAGAGTTTTATTTAAATTATCCATCAAAGTGTAAATTTGCAAGTTGAAGATCAAAGGGAATAATCCACAACCAACACGATCATGCGAGCACTGTCCAATGCAAGGACCAAATTATTTTGACTTCTGAGGTGTCGGTCATGTTGAGGTGGTCTTTTCTCATTAGTTTTGACTGGTGATGTGGCCTTTGAATTTTTTAAAGAAGGGTTGTTGTATCTTTCGCGGGTTCCCTTCAGTTGTTTCTATAGAGAATGTTTGCAAGTGCAGGTTGCTCAAATTTATGTTTTTAGGGGTGGTTGCAGTTGAAAAGGTGATGTAGGGATCTAGATAGCCATTTTGGTGGATTCTCCTTCTGAGAGTACCAGATTTGATAGTTATGGTAGGCCTGACTTGCAGAGAAGTACTTGGATCAAGGTTTTTGTCTCCAGGCAATTTCAGTAGAAGGATGGACATGCAAAGACATATCTGATTAGTTGAGATATTTTCATGTGCATTTATGATTAGAAACTAACAGGTTTAGGGTTGGATTATTTTATGCAGATTTATATAACCCTAATGAGATTTTTTTCTCCTACCTATGTGCATGAAGGAAATGTATATATTGTATTTTGGAGCCTTAGTGCTCAGAGAGTTCACATTTTGTAAAGAAGAAGGTCTCTTTCTTGGAAAGCTATCCGTGGCATTTCTTCCTACCCTCTGGTTTTCCACATTCTATAATCTTTCATTGATGATTCAGATATTGTAGAGGTATTTTGTGACAATTTTTCATGTCCCTATGCTTCCTTGTTTGGATCATCTCTTAATGAATTGAAGTCTATGCATGTTTTCAATGGCAACTTAGGGTTCTTGATCCCTCTTACTTTCTGTAATTATGTGTGTTATTGTGTTTGATCTTATTTAGATGTTTTTTTTGGTATACTTCAGCCCCCTAACAGTCTTGTCTCAATCCTACACCGAGTTGTAGAAGTGAATGTCTGCTTGTAGGTCATAGGTTGTTTCTTATGTTCAGGCCCTCCTATGAAACACTTATGCAAGCCTCTTTAGTAAGTTGTGACCTACTAGACCTAAGCCTTTAATTGATTCTATCCCTCTATGCTGCAATTCATACCCTAATTTTGGTGTATCACCTAGTAGGTTAGTTTTCTTTCAAGTCATTTCCCTTTCAAGCATTCCTTCTATCCCTTTTCCCCTCAAGTTTTACTTTCATGTCTAGAAGAAAATTAAGGTGATTATCCAAGAGGAACCAGCCTAGAACCTGGATGTCTCATCTTAGTTAGCATAGGTCCCACACTTGGACATGGTTCCCATGTTATACTAGGTTATCAAGACTATGAGAGCTTGAAACAAGGGTGCAAAGTTAGTGTATAACAATTCTAGCATGCCCGGTGGGACTAGAGATCAGATTGAAGTCCAAAGGTGCTCCTATTGGTTCATCTGCAAAAGGATTAAAGAAGTTCAATACACAAGGACTATCAGTACATATGTAAGCTCAAGAATTCCCCACCTTGGTGCTAATTTATAAAAATTTTGGCACACTCGATGGGAAAAAAGTTTAGATTCATGTTCAAGGTATGCTATCTCTGATATGCTGATAGCATCCTATAGACCTAGAAGAGGTCATTGCGCTACATATCTAGTGACTCTGGAAAGTCTACTATTTTCAAAGGTCAAGTATTGGTATATTTCAAATCTTTCATATTCAAATTCCAGCTAATTGCATGAGTAGACATGTCAAGTTATTATGGACAGTCATGTTACTCACCATCTTATTATGAGAATAATGTTCAATGGGCTAGTTATCAGCCTTATCAGAGCCACCCAAAGCCTACTTTTACCCCAAACTTTCATACTATACAAGGTTGTCATTATATCCAGCATACCCCAAATGATTTTGCCCTTGTGCAAGATTATGAAAGATCCCTCTACCAAGAAGGATCATGGGCACAAATGGCACAAAAAAAGTTGCAAAGCCAAATCCCATATCACACTTACCACCCACCCACCCCTTCTCACCCTAATTGGCAATAGACTCATTGTTCAGACTTCATAAAAGAGCAAGAAAAGACCAAGAATCTATTGCTTGATTTGATTAAGAAAGTGTTTGAGATCAAGGAGCGGTAGGAAATGGAAGCTCAGAGTTATGAGCAAGGGTTCATCCCTTACCAAGTGGTAGAGACTCTTGTTGATGAGCAACAAATTAAAAAATTCCAAGAATAGATCAAACACTGAGCTGACATTGAGACAGCAAGGTTGAGATCACAAATTGCTCAACAAGAGGCTCCTAGACCTAAAATTCCAAGCTGGAGGACCCATTTGCCTCAAGAGCCTACACATGAAGAGCATACAAAGCACTCATTTCCAAGTTTTAGGAGCACCCTTCAAAAATTTGAGCCTATTTTGGAACAGTTGCAACCTTATTGTGGTCTGCAACAACCTAACGACTATATTGAGAAAGAGCCAGCTACAAGAGACCAACATCAAGATGTTAGGGCCTTCAATTTTCCAGGCGTCAAGTTAGGTATTCCTTCTATGTCTTCCTCTGAGACCCCTCAATTTTAGATCGCAAGTTTTAAGGCAAAAAATTCCTTCCAAGAGCCTATACTTGAGATACAGCCTACCACTCTACAAGAGCAGCCTGTTCAAGAAAATTTCTTATCCCAAGAGGCACCTCTGGTCTCTCAGGATGATGAAGTGTTATGGATACCCCAATGGACTCTACCTCCTAGCTGTCAGATGCTAGATCTTTTCAAAGATACTAGTCTAATGTCTGAGCAAGGACCTATGGTAAATGAGCTTTCATTTGAAGAGGAGGAGAGAAAATCTGAGGTATCGGTGCAGAGTGAGGACTATGGTGAAGTGGGACAACAAGGTGAGGAGGTGGAGTTTGATGCCTAGCCTGAGCTCTTGGTTGATTTTTTGAATGAGCTTCCCCTCTTTTTTGATGATGAAGAAGAGAGCATGCCATTACCTATGGGTGAAGGTCAATTTGAAAAAAAGGTCCACCATCAACAGGAGGTTGATACAGAAGGGGATGATATGCTTTTATTTGATAAGCTACCTAGTTTTGTTGAGCAGGATGATAAAGATATGATCATAGCCACCTCTATGAGCTTGTAGTAGCTAGAAGAGATTGATCCTAGGGATATGTTGATTCATGAACTTGATCTCATCTTTGAGGAGGAGACTTCCTAATGTGCAGAGGATAACCAAAGCCTTGGGGAGGATTGTTTGGAGCACATCATAGGAGGCTTGTCTATGGAGCCTAATTGTAAAGAGCTAGTCATTCCTAGGGATCTTTAGGATATTGACAACTTTGATGAGCTCTTGGCTTGTTTAAAAGTAGAGGATGATAGTCCCCTATCCATAGATGAGGAGTTGACATGGCTATCCATGATGGAGGGAAACCATGAAGACAAAGAAGAGGCTATCAAGGAAAGTCCTGCCTTTAGACTTTCAAGAGGATTCCCTATTAGATACTTGGCACATAAGGAGTTTATCAGGGTCCCTCCATATGATCAATCAGAGGGAGGTAAACTTGATCCTATCTTTACAGAGGTAGTTCATCATCATTTGATAAATTTTTATGTGCCTCATATCTCGACAACTATCATTGTGTACTTAATGCAAAATGTCCTGATAAGGAAGGGTAGTTACTTTAACATACCAGTGAATAGTTTTCTTTAACCAGGTTTCTCCGCTGGTTAGTTTAGGTTAGGGTAGTTTTTCTTGCTTTTTGTCCTTGTTTTCTAGTCAGTTTTTCTTATTTTCCTAGAAGTGCTTGTGCACATGTTTTTGTTCCTCCCAGTTCCAAATCTATTTCTCTATGAGGATTTTTTGTGCTCAAATGTTGACTCCATGCCCAATAAATTTTTTAGGCCACTGGTTTTCCATGTCTAGTAGGATGACATCTAGCAGAAATCACCAAAATGTTACCCTAATTTTCCTATTCTATACAAATTTGGCTATATCCTATTCCAAAGTCTGCAATTTTATCTTTCTGAGCATCCTTGAAAGTTTCATGGCTTTAGGTCTTGTTTCCTAGGCTCTGCAATTCTTTTTATTCCCTGGTCTACTGTTAAATTTTTTTATAAATGTAGTCGTTGTGCTAAAAACCCTAAGAAAACCCTTGCGACCTATTCTATTTCACCATTACCTTTTTGGGCCACTTAAATCCCTCTAAATGCACATACCCTTTTAAAGTGACCACCTTCATGTGTTAAAGTCTCTAGGTTGTTAGGCGGGGTCCCTTTTAATATTTCCTACAAAAGCATAGGTCTTCCCAGTAAATATTTCCTCCTGACCTCCCCTTTTTAACTTGTGCTTGTCACATGTTTGCATGGAATCTTCTGAGCCAATGTGATCATGTGATAGGATGACACCTCTCTTGGTGGGCCCAGTTCTCAGTCACAAATAAGATCCAATGGTTATCGCATGATCTCATGGAATCTTCTTATCCCATGCGATCATGCGACAACCATTGATATAGTATTGGCATCGCAGCACCTATTGGTGGGTCCTTCGTGCCACATCGTAATGACATGTTAGTTTCCTATTGGTCATTGCAGAATGACTCTGCAGTGGACCTAAAGTGGGAGGTAGGCCCCTGGTGGAATAAGATCTATGGTGGTCACATGTTCACATGGAATATTCTAATTCCATGCGATCATGTGATAGCTGTTAGATCTACTTTATTGCTAAGTCTCTGACGGTGGGTCCTTGGGTGGTGATGTGTTCATTTTTTAGTGGCCGGATGGGTGATGATAGGGCTATCAGTGGGTTCGATGGTCAGAGAATCTGTAGAGGTGCCAGTTGATCCAAGATCAATGGTGGTCACATGATCTCATGGAATCTTCTGATCCCATGCGATCATGTGACCATAGTCTGATGCAAGGACCAGATTCTTTTGACTTCTAAGGTGTTGGTCATGCTGAGGTGGTCTTTTCTCATTGGTTTTGATTGGTGATGTGACCTTTGAATTTTTTAAAGAAGGGTTGCAGTATCTTTCATGGGTTTCCTTCCATTGTTTCTGTAGAGAACGTTTGCAAGCATGGGTAGCTCAAATTTATGTTTTTAGGGGTAGTTGTAGTTGAAAAGGTGATGCAGGGATCTAGATAGCTATTTTGATGGATTCTCCTTCCGAGAGTACCAGATTTGATAGTTATGGTAGGATCGACTTGTAGAGAAGTAGTTGGATCAAGGTTTTTGTTTGCAGGCAATTTCAGTACAGGGATGGACATGCAAAGAAATATCTGATCAGTTGAGATATTTTCACATCCATTTATGATAAAAAATTGATAGGTTTAGGGTTGGATTATTTTATGCAGATTTATGTAACCCTAATGAGATTTTTTGCTCCTGCCTATGTGCGTGAAGGAGATGTATATATTGTATTTTGGAGCCTTAGTGCTTAGAGAGTTCACATTTTGTAAAGAAGAAGGTGTCTTTCTTGGAAAGCTATCTGTGGCATTTCTTCCTTCCCTCTAGTTTTCCACATTCTATAATCTTTCATTGATGATTCAGATATTGCAGAGGTATTTTGTGACAATTCTTCATGTCCCTATGCTTCCTTGTTTGGATCATCTCTTAATGAATTGAAGTCTATACATGTTTTCAATGGCAACTTAGGGTTCCTGATCCCTCTTACTTTCTGTAATTGTGTGTGTTATTGTGTTTGATCTGATTTAGATGTTTTTGTTGGTATACTTCAGCCCCCTAACAGTCTTGTCTCAATCCTACACCATGTTGTAGAAGTGAATGTCTGCTTGCAGGTCATAGGTTGTGTCTTATGTTCAGGCCCTCTTATGAAACACTTATGCAAGCCTATTCAGTAAGTTGTGACCTACTAGACCTAAGCCTTTCATTGATTATATCTCTCTATACTGCAATTCGTACCCTAATTTTGGTGTATCACCTAGTAGGTAGTTTTCTTTCAAGCATTCCTTCTATCCCTTTTCCCCTAAAGTTTTACTTTCATGTCTAGAAGCAAATTAAGGTTATTATCCAAGAGGAACCATCCTAGAACCTGGAGGTCTCATCTTAGTTAGCATAGGTCCCACACCTGGAGATGATTCCCATGTTAGACTAGGTTATCAAGACTACGAGAGCTTGAAACAAGGGTGCAAACTTAGTGTATAACAGTTATCATGTTTCCTACGCTATTTCAGGATATCTTTGACATGAGTTTAAAATTCCCATATGTCATTTTTTAGAATGGTCGGGATGGGGCATGATATTTTTCTTTGATTGTTGTTTGTGGGATATTTTCCAATGAAGTCAAAGGAACAAGTAATTGTGGTGTCTATGCATAAGTGCCTTCATCAGTTTGATAAGCATTGACACATACAATTCATGTTTTTATGCTAATGCTATTAATGGTGATACACCAAACATAAATCGACTCCAAATATTTGTTCCCCAATGGAGGGGAGAATATTCCTTTTCTTTTATGCAAATGAAACTTAGGTCATCTTAGTTTAATTATACCTAGATGCTTGTCAAGTATTCTATATTAAACTCCATGCAACAAGTTCTCAGGTCATCCTAGTTTAATTATACCATGATGCTTGCATTTCCTTGCAGCATAATGAGCTCAATGACGATAATCAAATTCTAGTTACCATGAAGTTCTAAGATGTTTTGTGACTTTGTGGAGATATTCATTTCATATTTCATTTTCCATTACATTTAGTTGAATCCTGTTGCATATTAGTGTTCCTTTTATAGGAATTTGTAGGTCATCTTGCTTATCAGTTCATCTGTTCTCTTTGTCCATTCTTCTCGTGTTGGACACATTGTTATTTAAGTTGAGGAAATTTGGGTAATAACAACACAATGAAGATTATTTCATGTTGCATTTTTAAGAATTTTAGCATAATCCATCTTCATTATCACATTTAATTATTTGCATAGTTTATTATGAATGTATCCTTATTATTACCTTATTAGGTTTATTCATTTGTATATAGCCATTGTATATTCACATGCATGTTTTGATTATTTTATCATAGCTAACATCTAATCATATTTTATTTATCACATTATAGGTTCTCACATTTCATCTTATTTTTGTCCAATAATTACCGACATTTCATTCATTACATTCATGCTCATTGCTATTATCATTAATTTTTCATTCATTACATGCATTATCATTTTCTCACTTATTACTATCCATTATTTACATTGTCATCATCATCATTGATTATATCATTAAAGTCATTACATTAGAAACACATAGTATTAAATAATATCCCATTTATGAAATGCATTTAAAATGAACATCCTCATCACATGATAAATCATCAACCTATTAGGCCATTTTTCTATCATAGCAAAATCTTGTGAAATTGGCCTGTTCCATGCAAAGTGTGTGTCAAATGTCCTACCCTATGTTCTTCATGTTGTCACCTAGCTCTGGTCCCATCTGCATCTCCTAAATCACCAAACCCAGTAAGATTTTCAAGTCCTAAGGTCTGCAAGAAACAAACTTTAAAATTTTGCCACAATGTCAAAAACATGTAGTGTTTTTGAAAACTCGTGTTGTTTTCGGCTTCCCTGTCACCTTTCGGTCTGTCGTTATTCCTGTGTGTTTTTGATCTTTTTCTGAAAACCCTCATTTTTTTTGACCTTTGCCTTCCAGCTTGGTGCACTTGTCTTTTGGTGCTGAAAACTTTGTGTGTTTTTTACTATGTCTTAACTGTACAAGTCCGACATAGATGGTGGGTCCAGACTCTTCCTGATTGGTTGTCGCATAGCTGCATGTCAGAGTTTTCTGACATGTGATCATGTGACCACTTACCACCTAGCCATGTGGGTCCCAGTTTTGTTCAGTGGCTTGTGATCTACTTTGGCTTAGTGCGCAAGTGCGATGTGTGGTGGGACCTGGTTTTCAGATTGGGTAGAGGGTCCTAACGTGTCGGAGCATCAATGGTTGTCGTTAAAGTGCAAAGGATTTGTCAAGGCTTTGCGCTTTTGTGACAACCATCCGATCCTCTAAAGGTAAAGCAGTTTCGTGGTCCCAGGAGTTGCAGAGGAGGTGGACATGTGGCAGCCTGTGATTGGCTATTGCATGGTCCCATAGCCAAGTTTTTGGCTATGCGATCATGCGACCACTTGCCACGTGTCCCTGGGGCCCATTGGTAGAGTGGTGTTGGTTGTAGTCAGTTAGTGGATGCGGTGATGGTTGCGGTGGTGGTGATGTGGCGGCTTTAGGTTGGCTGTTGCATGATCGCATAGCCCAATTTTTGGCTATGTGATCATGCGACCAGTCAACACGCGTCCATGGTGGTGCGGTGGTAGTTGTGGTACCCCTTGCGGTTGCGGTGATGGTTGCAGTGGTGATTATGTTGGCTGAGGTTCACTGGTGGTGGCATGTTCGCATAGCCCATTCTCAAGCTATGCGATCATGCGATAGGGCACCATGTGTCCCTGGGGCCCATCTGTATTTGCTTAGTGGTCTCACTGGCAGGTGGTGTCGTGGTAGTTTCCAGTTGGTCCATGTTGGCAGGATGGTGGATTTGAATGCAGGCCTAGGTGGGGTTTCTCGGTGGTGTTTTGACAGCCGGAAAGTTGCATGTTTGTAGCTTGTCGCATGTTTGCGTAGGCCAATTTCCTAGCTTGCAAACATGCGACAAACCCTGTTGTGGCAAGCAGCGGCGTCGGCAATTAAGAGAAGGCAAGTGGATAGCGGGCTGTCACATGTTTGCATAACCTATTTCTAGGTTATGTGATCATGCGACCAAGCATATTTTGTAGCCTGTTTCCTGTGGCAGTGAGTTATGACTACGTAGCTGTGCGACTGAAGGTGAATGGTTAAAAGACTTAATGCTCGCGCAATGCATGTGACCGTTTGAGCTTGTTGAGTGTTTTCAGTGGTAGCAGGTACCAAATTCATTTTTGAGGGGCTGAAGTGGGCAGAGTGGATTGTCAATTGCTGTGTCTTGACCCCTATCATGTCTATGTTTATTTCTTGGTGGGGTTAGGTGATTTTGAAATTTTGATTTTGGAAATGATCGTGCTTGCTTTGTAGCCCTGGTATAGAGGAAATTTGGTAATCATTTTTGAGGGGCTGGCTAGAAATTCTTGACACAAGAAGTTGAAAAGCCAATTGTGCCTCCTCAGTCCAGGTTGTAACATTGTTGCTTCTGTATCAATACTAGGAAGAAACCTTATGTATCTTTTGCATATTGTCTATGGTATCACTGAATCAGTTTGTAATACAGGGATTTGAACCCACATACTTAATATAGTATCTCATTCTTGGATCTATCCTTCAGTTTTTCTTGATGAATTTTGAGTTTTCTAACTCATTGCATTAGGTTACTGGTGTATCTATTTTGTATCTCAGCCTTGATCTAGGATTAGGTTAAAAGCCTCTAAGTGAAGCATAGATTTATTGGGTTCAATCAGGAAGGATATCTGCAAGTAGTGTAAGAGATGTTTGACTATGTTTATGTCTTGGTTTCTTAGATGAATCTAGTAGTTGTTCTTGTATTTCATGTCTACTTCAGGTATGATGCCCAATGGATAAGGCACTGATCATAAGCTAGTATCCCTTTTGCTGATACATGTGTTGCATGATTGTTTACACTCTGCAAGAAACATTAAATCAATACCAATTTTTACTTTCATTTACATTTATGTTTTGTCCTACCCAGTGATGGAGGATCAGTGGACAATAGGTTCTTGTTTAGTATTTTCTCACTGTAATCATCTATTGAAGGATCCAATAAAGAAATAAGGGGTAGAGTTAGAACTATCGGTCAGAGTTAATACTATTGGATCAGGTGTACCCGCCTTGGTTTCATAGAGCCAGAAGCAAAAGAGGAAAAATTCATCCCTATAGTTGGTTCGGTTGCCTATAGATTACCCACATTTGGCACTAACCAATCTTTAATATCCATCATAGGAATATTGGTGTCTCTTTAGTGTAAACTCCTTATCAGGAACCAACACAACCATTATGCATCTAAATGAAAGTAAACCATCTGCATTATAAACATCTATACTATGCATATCAAAGTCAATCATCACATCCTGCATATTTTAGTACATACATACATACATACATACATACATACATACATACATACATACATATATATATATATATATATTTATATATTTATATATTTATATATATCTGTGTGTGTGTGTGTGTATGTGTGTGTGTATATATAAATATATATATATGTATATATACATATATATATGTATATACATATATATATATATATACATATATA